>WOVY01011286.1:600000-1017500 GCA_013436015.1 Rhipicephalus annulatus
TCAACAGCCGATCTCCATCACCGCATGGTCGTCAATCGCGTTTGCCTCCAGGACGTCGCCAGTCGTCTCGCTCACCGCAGACTCGCAGGCCGTCGTCCCCATTCAACCTCGATCCTGCCTACCCGGAAAACTAAACGGTGCAGCGCCTGGAGGTGGCGCTGCATTTTCGGCTCCCTCCACAAATCCTCTCTTGAAGCTTCCGACAAGACAAAGTTTGTTAAACATTGACGGTGTGGCTATTTCTGCCCTTATAGATACTGGAGCGCACATTTCTGTAATGAGCGCGAACCTTCGCCGACGCCTACATAAAGTGCTCACGCCTGCCGCTTCCTGCACACTTCGTATCACTGATGGAAGGACCCCTGACGTTCAAGGGATGTGCACGGCCCGTGTGTCTATTGCCGGTCATCCTACATTACTTCAGTTTGGCGTCATTGAAATGTGTCCTCATGACCTAATACTTGGTTTGGACGTCCTGTCACGTCATTCTGCGCTCATTGATTGTGCCACTGGTGCTCTTCAGCTTGAACTGCCGCAGTTTGCCGAGTTTCCAGCTGACTATTCTTCCAGTTTATGCTCTCATCACCACGTTCGCTTGCCTCCGCAAGCTGCTACATATGTCACTTTGTCGTGCTCACATCCTGTGCCCGATGGTGACTACCTAGTCACTCCTATAGTCGACGTACTGATGGCCCGAGACGTCGCCCTTGCTCACGCTGTTGTCGCTGTCGCTAATAACACAGTGGTTATACCACTACTCAACGTGAGTCTCTTGATTCAAGTCATTCCGCAAGACATGGCTTTGGTCCCCCTATCTTCACTTGACAGCTGTACGTTACTGGTTTGGACACCAATACTACATCTCCCTGTCTTGGCCGCAATTACTCTGCCTACAGATGACATTAACAAGATGATTGCTCCCGACCTCACTGCAGCGTAAGCTGCCAGCCTCCGTAGTCTGCTAATATCATATAGAGACGTTTTCGACTTTGACCACCGCCCTCTCAGCCAAACAACTGCAGTGACTCACCAGATCAACACTGGTGATGCCAGTCCTATACGGTGGCGTCCATATCGCGTATCTCACAAGGAACGCCAAGTAATTCAGAATGAAGTGGACAAAATAATTACTAAAGACATAATAGAACCCTCATCCAGCCCTTGGACCTCCCCAGTCGTGCTCGTTGAGAAGGATGGCAGCTGGCGCTTTTGCGTGGACTATAGCCATTGAAACAAAGTGACCCACAAAGATGTCTACCCTTTGCCTCGGATTGATGATGGCCTCGATTGCCTCCATGGTGCCCAATACTTTTCGTGTATCGACGTTCGGTCCGGCTATTGGCAAATTTCCGTCGACCCCTGGATCGTGAAAAAACCGCTTTCGTTACACCCGACGGCCTCTACTAGTTCAAAGTCATGCCGTTTGGACTGTGTAATGCGCCGGCAACTTTCGAGCGCATGATGGACTCCCTTCTCCGAGGATATAAGTGGTCCAACTGCTTATGCTACTTGGACGATGTCATCGTCTTTTCACCTACCTTTCACAGCCATATAACACGTCTGTCAGCCGTTCTGGATGTTTTTCGAAGAGCTGCTCTCCAGCTCAATTCTGCAAAACGCCATTTCGGACGTCGCCAAATCACCATAATCGGCCACCTTGTGAGGACCGATGGTGCTCAACCAGATCCCGAAAAGGTGCGAGCAGTACAACAATTTACTGAACCACGCTCAACGAAGGACGTCCGAAGTTTTGTATGGCTATGTTCCTATTTTCGTCGATTTGTCCGCAACTTCGCCGACATCGCTCGACTGTTTACTGTTCTCTTAAAGAAGGACGTTCCCTTCGCATGGGGCACAGAGCAAGTGGACGCCTTTTCGGCTCTTATCCATCTGCTGACTACGCCACCAATACTGGCCCATTTCGAACCTGCATCACCTACAGAGCTTCGGACCGATGCCAGTGGCCATGGAATCGGAGCGGTCTTTGGCCAACGACAGGACGGGAAGGACCACGTGATTGCTTACGCCAGTCGTCTTCTTTCACCTGCCGAACGGAAGTTCTCCAGCACTGAGCGTGAATGCCTAGCATTAGTGTGGGCCGTGGCGAAATTTAGGCCTTACCTGTATGGCCGAACTTTTTCCGTTGTTACGGACCATCATGCTCTTTGCTGGCTGTCATCGCTAAAGGACCCATCTGGATGTCTGGGCGCTCCGTCTGCAATAATACTCGTTCGTGATCCACTACAAGTCGGGACGCCTACACACAGACGCAGACTGTTTGTCACGTTATCTGGTTTAGACGCCCGACTTTACAGACCTTGATTAAGACCTTTGCGTTCTCTCCAACCCCGCTTTGGGTGATATTTCCACCGAACAACGACGCGACCCGTCGTTACTCTCCATCATCGAGCGTCTGACCTCTGCTCCAACAGACCCTTTCGTTCACCTGTTCGAACTGCATGACAACATTCTGTACCGTCGCAGCTTCAACGCTGATGGCCCGTAATTACTACTCGTGCTTCCCCATCACCTGCGTACCAGTGTTCTCGAACAACTACATGACGTGCCTACAGCCAGTCACCGGGGCGTCTCTCGTACCTACAATCGTGTGCGACGTTGCTTTTTCTGGCCCGGACTGTATCGTTCTGTGGTTCGCTACGTCACTGCTTGCGACCGCTGCCAACGCCGCAAGCGCCCCTGTGTGCTACCGTCTGGCCTCCAACAGCCCATTGACATACCGACGGAACCATTCTTCCGTGTTGGCCTTGACCTGTTGGGCCCGTTTTCTACGTCCACCTCCGGAAATAAGTGGGTTGCAGTCGCCACAGACTACGCCACGCGCTTTGCCATCACTAAAGCACTGCCGACAAGCTGTTCCACTGACGTCGCTGACTTTCGCTTTATGAAGTCATTCTTCATCACGGCGCTCCGCGGCAGCTGCTGGCTGATCGAGGAAGGTACTTTCTTTCACGTGTCGTGGATGACATTCTCCGCGCCTGCTCCACTGAGCACAAGCTTACGTTCGCTTATTATCCACAGACAAATAGATCGACCGAGCGTCTGAACCGAACACTGACGCAGGTGCTGTGAATGTACGTTTCGCCAGATCACCGTGACTGGGACAAAGCACTCCCCTTTGTCATGTTCGCGTACAATTCTTCACGGCACGACACAGCTAGTTATTCGCCGTTTTATTTGCTATTTGGCCGACATGCAGCATTACCATTTGACACGCTTCTTCCTTCGGCTGCCCCATTGTCTACTGAGTACGCCAGCGATGTCGTTTCTCGAGCCCATGCAGCCCGTCAGCTTGCCCGTGATCGGCTGCACTTGTCGCAAGCGCACCAAAAAGACCGCTATGACAGTCGTCATTAAAGCATGCACTTCTCGCCGGGGTCTCTGGTACTTCTCTGGACACCAAACCGCCAAGTCGGCTTATCGGAGAAGCTACTATCACACTACCATGGCCCCTGCAAAGTGTTACGACAACTTAGTGTCGTGAGCTACAAGATCGCACCCCTAAACAATGCCTCTTCGACCCCGCCACTCCAGACAGACGTTGTACACGTTTCCAGACTCAAACCGTATCACCCTCCTCGTTCGCTGTCACCGTACTAAGCGCCGTGACAGCGCTTCCGCCGCAGCGAAGTGATGTTACGGTGCATCATCGACAGGAGCAAGCGTGACACTTTGCGAAGATGAAGAAGACGCCTTTGCGTTAGGCGCTTGCGCGAGAGGCAACTCGGACATCTTGTTCGGCTGCCTATTCTCGGTGGACGCTATCCTATAAGTCTAGACTTCGCCCCGTCACAATATGATTATCATAGACGCTGTAGTTGAGGGCTCTGGAAGGTTCGACTACCTGGGTTCTTTCAACATGCACCCAAAACTTAGCACACAGGCCTACAGCATTTTCCCCTTCATCGAAAATGCAGCCGCCGCAGCCGGGTTTCGATCCCAAGACCTGCGGGTCAGCAGCCGAATACTTAAGAACTAGACTACCACGGCGAGGTGAGGTACCAATCATCATCAGCCTGACTATGTCCACTGGAGGGCAAAGGCCTCTCTCATGTCCCGCCAGTTAACCCGGTCCTGCGCTTGCTGCTGCCAATTTATACCCGCAAACTTCTTAATCTCATCTGCCCACCTAACCTTCTGTCTCCCCCTAACCCACTTCCCTTCTCTGAGAATCCAGTCAGTTACCCTTAATGACCAGCGGTTATCCTGTCTACGTGCTACATGCCCTGCCCATGTCCATGGACGATGCAGCGAGCAATAGAAAGAAAAATGGTAGGTGTAACCTCAAGAGACAAGAAGAGAGCAGAGTGGATTAGGGAACAAACGGGGGTTAAGGATATCATAGCTGAAATCAAGAAGAAGAAATGAACATGGGCAGGGCATGAGATACCGATGGGGCTGGTAAAATACTTGTTGAAAGGATGTGGCACTGCAGATGCTGGAGCAACTTTTCGTTTGGCTACGCTTGAGTAAGCGCACAGGTCAACGTCACGCGGTTTTAGCAAGCGTAAACATCGAATGGAAATTTTGTACCACTAACTAGAGTATTTTTTGTGATTTTTCATGTTTTTAGGCACTTGTGTTTATTTATTACAATCCCTTCAAAACCTATCAGCGCAAGTTTTCTCTAGATATTGTAAAGTGGCTGAATGAAATAACAGTGCCTGTGCTTTTCTCTTCAAAATAGCATGCATCTCTCGGCGTGAACTAAGGAAGCATTTACCATATCTATCTATCTATCTATCTATATCTATCTATCTATCTATCTATCTATCTATCTATCTATCCATCTATCCATCTATCTATCTATCTATCTATCTATCTTTAGATACATAGACATTTAGAGCGCGTGCGCCCAACGCGCGCCCGTCGTGCCATCTTCCTAGTGATTACTAAAACGCTCTGAAGTTACCGAACTCTGAGGACCACCAGTAGTACATGGTGTATATAAATGACTCACCGCAAACATATCGAAGGAGGGTTACACTTTAGTGTAGTACGTTTAGCATTGCACGCTGAGGAACGCGAGGTGGCTGGTTCGACGCCCAGCTACGGAACTTTTTCTTCTCATTTCCTTGCGTGCAATCTGTTGGTATATACTTTGCAACATCACATCCGTGACAGATATACATCATGAAGCCGTGGTGTAGCCCCGCATAAAGCTATTTTGTTTCAAAAAAGAGAAAAAGAAGACATGAGAGACGACAGGCAAGAGGTTTGCGTCATCGTCTCAAGTGTGCTCGTCTTTTACAGTGCTAAAATCATGAATTCATAAAAGGGCACTTGAGCAGGTATGGCTACACCAGGCGTCAAAAATTGTCAGTTCAGGAACGAGGGCACCTAGAGGCCCTCCGATTACACAAGTACCCAGACATCATTAACCATAACGAGGGGTGGAGGCGTCAACTGTGTGAACAGTGGCGTACGTTGTTGTGTGGCTTTGCAAAGGCGTAGTGGGCCCTTGGCTCATTGGCAAAAGGAAGAATTATGGCGTAGTGTGCACTTAACAAATGCATTTGCAGCAGACATTGAATGTACGTTGAAACGGCCAATGTTACGTGCACACTCGTACGCTTCCTAACAGCACAGTTGAGGCATGCACCGAAAACCGAAGCAGTCCAGTGCGATTACGCTATCGCGACCTGCTCGTGAAGGCGAAGTACAATGGTTCTCCACTTTTTATCTCATTATTAAGAAACAATATTTGAAAGCTTGCTTGAAGCGCACCAAAAATACACGCAAAGTGGCAAAGAAATACAGCGCTCACTCTGAAAACTGAAATCTTGTTACTCAGAAAAGCTATGTAAAGCGGAATCAAGGTTTTTCGCACATGTGCAACAAGGAAAAAGCAACAAAAGCACTCGTATCAGAATTACAAAATTTTCACTAATGCATGTCACTTGGATATCGCAAGCACTTCGTGTAAAGGTGGGCGTATTTCTTATCGGTAGCACAATTGCGGCTAGGCTAACACAATCATGTTCCCTCTTTCAGGTGTAGTATGACACCACTATCTTGCGTGCCAGCTGATCGTTATGTCTAAAAACGATTTCGGTTTCTTTATACTAGAGTGTACTAGAAGCTTTTGAGTGGCGCGAGCAGCTGCCTGGGAGCGGCCGTTTCAACGTGGAATGATGCGGTGGCGCTGGCGTCGACCAATCTTCCCGGGCGGATGGCTGGCGGGCGTTCCGCGTACGTGTTGGTACCTCTCTGTCGCGCCTAGTGTGAAGATGATCTCCCTCATTTTTTTCTTATTCACATACCTCCCCTTTTTCGCGCAAATAAAGGTTATTTGACGTTATTGTTATTGAGTTGCTGAGGCCCACACTGCAGCCCGAAGCAGCATAGCACATTGTACAATATAACGAGCGCGTTTTTTTTAATTTTTAAAGTGTACACAATTTAGACGAGAAACCAGCTGGCCGGTACACACTGGAAGCGCCCCCCCACCAAAAAAAAGGAATATGGTGCACACAAAACGAAGAACTCTTGGTCCATTCCACGTAAAACACCAAAGCTGGACTCAAATAAAAGGCTCATTGCTTGTGGCTGCTTGCACACACGACAAAAAAAGTCGATAATATTTGAAGAACAGCAGAGTTTTTCCAAACATCCCTTTGGTTTTGAAATATGGGAATAGATTCATTGTTGTAGGACCCACAGAAACGCAAATAGGTAATACTGCAAAAGAATGTCTTAGGTGAAACATAGTAGTGGAAGATTTTGAGAGTTTAAAAAACGCAACAACGCTGCAAGGCAGAGTCGTAACTAATGTTAATCATAATTGATAACATAAAAATGCAAGGTTTACATATTTATAAAACAATACATTTGCAATTAGGTAAATTGTAAAAAACGTAAAATATAGAGCCAGGATACAAAAGATAACATGAAGCAAAACAAACAGAATGACACAGTTAAGGTTGTCTTTCTAAATTGCATTTAAAAAAAAGATGTTATGGTAGAAAGATCGTTTGAAGGGACACTGAAGTGCAACAATGATTTGGCTTAGATCGATGAATTATGCACCAAGATACCTAATGCTGCTAAATTTACCATCACAGGTTTAATACAAAAAGATTCAAGATCAAAGATTTATTTTGAGATTTCGCGTCATTATTTCCACGTTCTCTTGCTTACAAGGCTCTTCTCGGAAAAATTGTTTTAGATGCGGAGCATCTTATACTCGCGCCTTGTAGTGCGCCGTCCGCGCCGTCCGCACCGTCCGCGCTGTCCACACCGCTTCTCGAACATTCGACAGCTGACGCGCGCATGCGCCGTCGCGCCGTCGCCCACTCTTCCACCATCTGTGCATCCCTTCCTCCTCTACACACCGCGCGCGCTTCACTCCTCCACCATCTGTGCACCCTTCCTCCTCTACACACCGCGTTCGACATCTACAATTCTCCTGATTCTCCAGTGGACGCGCATGTGGCGTCGCGCTTCGAGAACATTCAACAGCTGACAGTGCATGCGCCGTCGTGCTGTATATATACTCAAGGTCGGCGCTCGCTCGCTCAGTTGCCGCTCGTCGGTTGGTTTGTACGGCGCGTCGACGTCCAAGGTCGCGGTGAAATGAATTCCAACGAATCCACAAACACAATGATCGACGTCCCTTCGACCAGCGCCGCCCTTTCGCATACGTGTGTACGTGTTCACTCATTTAACACCCCCTCCTACAACCACGTTAACCAATTTAGCCATCGACCCAAGTAAGTCGCAATTTAACACCCCATTTCACAACCACGTTAACCAATTTAGCCATCGACCCAAGTAAGTCGCACTTTAACACCCCGTTAACCAATTATATGCTCCGCATCCTCCTCAGTGTTCCCCCGAGGGAAGCTGCGGGCAATTTTTTCTTCTTGGTGTACCGTCAAAAAATTAGGAGTGTAAGAAAATATGCACGAAAAATGACATCCTTTTTACGCCACTGTGGTAATTTATAGCCTACTCAATTTTAGGTGCTTCTGTGCGCTTTGGACACTGTAGAAGATTTCTCATCTTGACTTCATTTCCTCCTCGTTCTTCGTCTTTCGGGGCCTTAAAAAGTGATAACTTCCAACTTTGTTGCACACGCGGATACCCGTTTGTGCAACCTGGCGCGTAGCAATCGTTTATTCGCTACTTCTTCGTCATTTCGCGACTGAAACCGAGATTCCGGCCATGCCGCCGAGCCAGCCGCGTAAACCAAGTGGGAAGATTGGGTGATGGCAGCGCCACCGCTACTTTCGCCACAAGTTGAGGATGGAGAAAGCAGAGGGAAAGCGTTTCGGTCGCGCCACTCAAAAGTTCTAGTACACTTTATTTATACATTCAGCTGACAAGCGAGATGGTCGAATCGTACCACAATCGAATAAGGGGACATGACTGCGTTAGCCAAGCCACAATCGCGCTGCGTGATAGGCAATACGAATATCTCCAAACGTAATGCTTGCGATATCTAATAAATGCCGTGCAACACAAAAAATTAATAAATCCTGGCACGAGTACTTTCCGTACTCCCTGATCTGTTGCGCATGCGTGGAAGAAGCACGCATCCACCCTAAATAAATATTATCTGTAATAAAACGTCAGTATTGAGAGTGAAGCGCTGTCCATGCCAGTCTTTTCTTGCGGTGTGCTTTCGGCTCACTTGAACAGAATTTCGAAATATACACGTGCTCCAACTGGTACAACTTGCCATTTTACTGAAAGAAATTATACACTTTCTGAAGTATTATAAGCCATGCATTGACGACTGCGTAGACGTGCTTCAAGCTCTTCATTGGTGCCAAGGACTGCGCCTTCATCTGGTTGCGTGCACTTTTTTCCTCAACGTTTCTGCGTGCATGAAGTTTCTAATAAAAGCCATGACCAGAACCGTTGAATATATATTCACTTGCTAGCGTTTTCTCGCTCTTTAGCCGAATTATTGATCTGCGCTCTGAGCGCGTTGCGCACGTGTTCTGAAACAAGATTTAATGGTTTCCCGACTATCTGTTTTCTGAAAATATTTCAACCTTGATGCACCTTTTCTTGAAAGCTATCCGACTGATCGCGCTGATATCTTCCGAGACTACACTTGAATATATTCAAAACCGTCTGAACCTAAAACTGTGAAAAAGTGTATAACTTATATGTAAAAAATATATTGATTGGAAAGTTTCTTTCATGCCACATGCGAGCCGAGGAAATTTTGTTTTCGTTAGATGAATGTATAGGCAACCGTTTTTGTAAGTCAAGGTTAGCACCAGTGTAATGATAAATGAGCGCACAAATTTCAGGAATGATCATTTTAGCTTTTGTCGAAAGGTGCGTTTAATTTATTATCCCCTCTTGAAATTCTGTACTCAACCAGGCGCAAGTTAGCTACAGGGTGGAATTTTCGAAGACTCAGAGTCACCGCGTCTCTCATGGGGCGATGCACAGCTAAAACAGGCTAACCTGTTTACCGTAGCACACTCTTTAAAGGCGGCTTACATGATATCGAACGGCGTCTGGATGCAGGTGGAGTGCGCTACGCAATCTTGTCGAGGCCGGGAACCTTGCGTCAGCCACGCATCCCGATGGGCTTTAAAGAACAAGACGGCACGTAACGTCAGCGCATGAGATGCAGATTTAGCAAAGGCTGCTTCATCTGCGCGTTTTGTAATCACTGGGCAGTTCGTTGAATGCTTCATGCTCTGCACCATCACCCATACTCGTTTCATGCAGATGAAAATAAACGTGTAGTTACTTGTACAATACAATAAAAAGGACGAATATTCATAGAGATGGGAAATTCAGGGCATTTATTCAGCCGTGGTCAATACAGCTAGTATTCTAAAAACTGAAGGTTCGATTCAGCGTCACATCAAAACAATGTGTGCGGCGACCTTATAAAAAGAATGCGAAGCGGTGCAACACAACTAGCAAAAGTAAGATAACGCTATACCATTCTATGTGTTCGAACAGATAGGTGACAGTGTAGCTCAACGTACAAAAAAGTAAAGGAAGTAAAAGAATATTTCCACGTCACTGTCCACCTCCAAGAAATTCAAAATTGCTGTGGCGTCAAGCCAGCTTGCCGCGTTCGATCTGCCGTCTTGCAGCTCGGGCCACCGCGTGTCCCGGTTGGCTTGTACCTGTTCTCTTGAATGTCCCGGCGTTGACGTAACGAGGGAAGACCGGTTTACTACTGCACGTTCTTCGTTTGTGTCGGACGAAGCAGATTGAAATGGACACAGCTCAGTGTCGGATGCACAGGTGCAAGTCGCAGATTTGCCCGTCATGTACTGCTGCAGTGCCTCCAGTGGCGTTCTATACTGGGGACAACTGCATGGGTAATCCTCTGTTGGCATAAGGCTGGGCCTTACTGTAGGGGTTCCTTCAGTATCAGGCACGTCGTCCCTAGGTGCCCCGAACCGTTGTGCGGCACGTTGCAACTGTTCCCTTGATGAACTGTTCTCGCGACCCAGAGTGGTCATGGCTTTCTCTGGCTCGCCTTGATGCTGCTCTGGCATTGACCCGCCGCTGCCTTGTTCACCAGGCATTACAAGGTTTGGTAGCTGCAACGAATTGGTAACTGGTCGCTGTTCACCGATCGAGTCTCCCAACAACGAAGGCTCCAATGCTCCTTTCAAAACTGACGCTTTGTCGCAACGAACTTGCCTGTCGAGTGGTCTTCTCTGGCTATCGAATTCCTCATCGTTAGTCTGGGGACCTTCAGCGTGGAAATGACGTGCGGCCCCTCTTTTAAACGGTTGGCTTCCACTTCTCTAGGTCTCCTTGAGTGCAACTTGGTTCAAGGCTCGGAATGGTGAGGCATGGTACACGCAAATTCACTGTGTCCTTTTTCACCGCTGGCAGCGTCTCTGCTCACTGGGAACGAGACAGCGTCCATCTGCCATCACCAGAATTTCAGTAAGAACATCAAAGTGACCTACTTTACTGCCCCTTGCGTCACCTGGTGGTAAAAGCCAGTTCGTCGGGGATGCAGCAGCGGTAGTAATACACATAAATAGAGTGCGGTGCCTAGTATCGCTCGTCACGATTCAGTACAATACTGACGAGGCAGTCACTATTTTTTATATCTATTCGCCTGATGGTCGGCGCAGATCGCTGCCGTGAGGCAGATAAGTTTACTGATATAGTGCAACGATAAATAAATTAGAGGAAGCTGGAGATTCACTTTAAGGAGATGATCACGATAGCGTAGTCGGGCCTCGCGTGCATCAGCTTCGGCAGTGCGAGCCTCGCTTCGGTTCTCGGTGCAAGCTTAGAGCGTGCCGTAAAGAAACAAATTATGGGGCGCGTTGCATAAGTGGTTTCAAGGTATCGCTGAATGCATACTGAAAGTGCAGTTAAGTGCCCGCTACGCTTAATTATTCCTTTTGCGAGTCGGCTAAGGGCCTATAACGAAACACACGATTCTCCGTAGCTGTTCGTTTTCTTGGTCCTTCTATTGCTGACGACGAATAAATATCTCAGAGCCCTTTGTATTTGGTTACCCTTTAAAACACCCACTGATTGCTCAGTTAAGCGGTTTTGCTGCCTGGAATAATTTGACGCTTTGGGTACGCAATATTTGTGTATTAAGAAGACTCCTTCTTCTGCAGGACGTTCTTATAGGTTTTTTTCAGGGCAATTTCAATAAGCACTGTAACTTTACAGAAAAAAAATTATGGGCGCAGGAGTAAGGAAAAGAAAACAGAACTACATGACCAGGAACTTTATAAAGTTGTCTTTGCTGAAGCTTCAGCGAAAGAAGTAGCTGCAGGCAAGGCACCCCCTAAAAGGACACGTATTCTGGAAAACCGCAAGAATGGCTTAGTCATGTAAAAGGGCTTTGTTCCAATGGCATGCTTGCGATGGACAATAGAACATTAAGACGTGTTTTTCCGGCGTCCATATCAGTCACATTTTTCCATTTAAGAGAGCGCAATGTAAACGCACCGAAGGAGTGTATTCAGTGCATGCCTAGGTCCAGCGATGACATGAAGGAGTTATTGGCAATATAATAACAGAAGGCAAAGCGGAACGCGCGATTTATCATTTGAACTTTGGAAGATCACCTTTTTAAAGAAAAAAGAAAACGTGGCAGGTTCCACGTACTTAGGGAATGACCGTTATGCAAGCATGTGGCGGGAAGGGGACTGTGTTGCAATTTTTTTAATGAGTGACATATTGTGAAGAGCCACAAAATATCTCTACAAATATTGTCTGCACGAGCATATGTTGAACAGTTGCAGTTGTTTGTATATCCAGTCATTTGCACTTGCGCAATGATGTCAACAGGAACATGCGTGTTTGCAACAGCTGAAGTGGTAAGCTGATATGAAGTCCTGGTGTTCGTAATGATGGCAGCCCCGGACAACGTCACAAATTAAACTTCAGGCCACAGCACCTCGCTACAAGTGGCGTTAACCCGAGGCAATTATTAGATTTGTGGGGTTGAACGTCCCAAATCCACCATATGATTATGAGCGACGCCGAAGTGGAGGGCTCAGGAAAATTCGACCGCCTGGGGTTCTTTAACATGCAACCAAATCTGAGCACACGGGCCTACAACATTCCCGCCTTAATAGGAAATGCAGCCGCCATAGCCGGGATTCGATCCCGTGACCTGCGGATCAGCAGCCGAGTACCTTAGCCACTAGACCATTGTGGCGGGGCATAACCCGACGCAACGGCTGTATCATACGAGTACATATGTAATGCTTACAAAACTGGTTGATTCCACGAGAGATCGACACGGGTCCAAAAGTTGATATTTTAGATTTCATTGAGTATTTTATATTTCATGCACCTCTCCCCAGGTAGCTCGAAAGTCAACTTCCTTTTATGATTAACGGCATAACTTACGCGAAAAAAAAATATCACACTTCACCAACACGGAGGCACCAATTTCGTCACCTGTCCTTTTTGAAAATTGCAGATGCTATAAAAAGGCAAATATTTTGGTTTCAAGGAAGATATTTTTTTACTTCAAATGCATGTCTAATGAATAATGAATTCATACGGTTTCAATTTTTTAGACCTTAAGAAAATAGCTTTTAAAAATGTCTAATTTTGCGACAGTTTGAGATAGGTTACGTATTCCCCATTTTTTTTCACCGAAAGTAACGCAAGCAGCGTTTTCAAACTTGACACGTTTTAAGGATACAATGTGTTCATTAGGTACATAAAATATTGCTGCCGTAGGGCGAACGTAAATTTTTCTATATTTCCTCAAATTTCTCGTGTTGGCGAAAGTGTACTCCACTGAAATTTGAATAATAAAAAACCCCATCTTCGAATTTTCCTAAAATCTTGTAAATAGATAACCGAAGGCCATCATACAGTAATATAGAAAAACATGTTGCATTATTTTGTTTTTGCGACAATATTCGTGGTACAAATTAGAGCTTTTCAAGAATGCGCTGATAAGTTGAGAAATCTAGAAATCGGAACGGAAAAGCGGCAATTAATGAGCTTCAAACGCGAGTAAACGTGACTGCATTTGGTGAAGAAAGGCTGTTTTAGCACTGTGACAAATACGTACCCATGAAGGCGCATTTATGCTCCTGATAACACAGCTCTAATGAAGGAAATCTTGGACACTGTAACTCAGTTGCAAAACATCTGTCTATATTTGCAGATAAACTCAAACATGAAAATGTTCCAACGCAAGTGTTGGGTCTCGCTAGAAAAAGCATATGAGCTTGAAGTACCCTCACTGGTATTTTGTGGGTGACTGCGTGAAACAAGAGATGCGCTCAAAAGATGCAGCCATTGTGGCTGCATCTTTTGCAGATCACATTTAGCAGTACGTGATGCTAAAACATGACCACGATCAGTGCCCTCAGATGTGCATAGCCAAACATGCCCGGAATGTATGCCTGGAACACGTGGCATCGATTTTCACTGGCTCTTCTTAAACTGACGGAATGTTTCTAGCTCGTCTACATTTGCACACAGCAGATTGACATTCTTGAGCTTCGCGCTCATTCGCGCCACCATTTGGGATGCTGACATAATCACAGCGGAGCTTGCCACTCTGAGGTTGTAGAGCGTAGCCTGATGCTTTAGTAGGCCACCAACACCGCCGCAAGAGTTATTGTCATGTACTGTGGCGGAAAAAATCCACTTTGTTCATAAATGATCTTTTTGACACAACTCGAACAACTGCTACTTGTTTTTGAAGTGACTGCATGCATTATCAGAAACATAAGTAACACGCGTGTCAGGCTTAAGTTGTTACTTCATATAGTTGTGGATTATTTGTGCAAAACAGGCATGTGCAGCATCATGGCATGTGTCATCACTGAAGACGACAAAACTTTGAATTGATTGCTTCCTTGTGATGACACACGTGAATATAGACAGCTGTCGTTTGTGCCAGTGATACGATTGTACCTCATTCGGTAAAATGGCTGTCTAATTTTCGGCGAAATCAAAGTGAAGAATGCAAGATTCTTTTTCTTGGTTCTCTTTCGCCTGGCGTATTGCTGATTCTTGATTGTATCTTATGTAATCATGGGTAATCCACTTCACGAACCATAGACTTAGCTCTCGCAGAAAAGCACTTGCCTGGGCTGTTTTTTTTTACTAGATCGCCACTTTCCCATACTGCATAGGCTACGTCAATATCTTCAGGGATTCCTAAACATTTGGCTGTCAGAGCGTCGTCCTTAGCACAATAGTCACAATGGCCTAAAAACAATCACTTGTAGGGGAGCTGCAAAGACATAGTTCTTTCAAGAAGTCCGCTGTGTAGGCACCATTGGTGACGTCTTGCAGGGCAGAAACACACTCCGTGGCATTTGCACAGTATATACAGAGGCACACTTCTTGATGTGGTGCAAGAAGAACCCACTTCGGCTTCAGTGAATAAAACTTTGAGAGCCCAATTGACGCGTACGGATTAGCTTCTCTAAAGAGACAGTAAGCCTCTCGCACCGAACGGGTCATCAACCTTTTCGAAACAAGCTCCTTTTTTCCGTCAATGATAACAGCTATTACATCTTTTTTGCTGGGACTCTGCCGAGAGCAGCTATACTCATCTTTGGAGTAGTAAGCCATAGCGGTCTGGACGTCCATTCGATTCAGCCGTGTCCTTTTTGCCGCATTTGGTGCTAACGATATCCCGTGTTTTGTGCGCCAGCGTCGGGATCTGTATATCATGTAAGCTGACAAGTTTGATATAAGCGCTTGGAGTTTTCGGCGCTCTATATCGCTCGGCAACAGTGTCAACAAACGCATGCACTCTTGATACGAAGAACACGCTTCATAGGCTTGCTTGAAGTTCTTGAACCACTGGGCACACACTCTGCATTTTAGATCTGATGGTATAAAGTGGCGGTTACACACGTTACGGTGGCATTTCACGGTTACTGTAGAATTGCTGCTAAGTTGTCTTGGCTCTGCATGAACTTTGCTATTTTGCGCATGCAGCTTCTCCAGTCGCATATGTGACAATGCTTCAGGCGTGTTTACACACCGCTCTTCTGCCTTTTTCTCCTTCCGGCAAAACCTCATCAGCTGTTTCAGCTGAGAAGCCATTAGACGAAGACAGCATATCTCTGAGGCGTCTGAAGCAGTTCTGGCAGACGTGGTCGTTGTTATGTGCATGGCGAGCAGCTTTCGGCAAAAGCTTCTGAAGGGTAAACAAGCCGATGTCTTCGACCTTCCGAAAAATTTGATAAGGTATTTTCTTTTTATGCAACATGAGGTAATCTGAACAAAAAACTCTATTCCGGCTGAAGTGGTCAGCCATCGCCACGCTCCTTGAGACTCAAATTACTGGCAATGCAACTATGCGTGAAACGAGCAGCACGAAAGTGATCTATCTGTCATCTGTTCCTATGTCTCTCATCGTTAATGAGAGCAGACGTAAAACAGCGTGCGCAAGTATCCGCACTGCGAATACAAAACTGAAGTATAGCACGTAATTGAAGTAATTACCGGAGGCGTAGTCTTGAACTTGAACTTGAACTTGAACTTTATTTTCGCATCTATACATTGTACAGATAACAGGGACACAGACAAAAAGCCACATTACGGCTTGACGAGGTCTGTGCCCCTTTTCTTTCGCAACAAACAGTTGGCGGGCAAGATCAAAAATGCAATGCAAGGACAGATTCATGTACACACACGCACAGTAAAAAATAGAGATAATTTAAAACACTTGCATCCGAAAACAATGAACAAATTTATATACAAAGTTTGAAACGCGTCGCTATACACCTTCAACACAAAAATACACAAAAATACATAGTAAACATAAGAGCATAAGAAGTATTCACTAATGAATATACAAAAGTTCAAAAACGCTTCGCCTTGTACTTTTAACATAAAATGCATGTTCATTTAAAACACAATAGCGAATAAGATGTATGATCGGCACATCCAAATCTTTTGGGAGGGGAAATATGGCAGTTAATGAAGAGAGTTTAGCAAAGATGGTAAGGCATGACGTAGCATTTGTTTTCCATAATTTGTTCTACAATGTGGAACATGCCAGGTTTCTTTGTGACGTGTACTGAACGTGCTTGAATTTAATGTGAGCCTTGACAATTGCTCTAGAAAACCCATGCTATTCTTTCTTTCTATTAAAAACTGTTTTTGCGAAATTGTATTGTACACTGCCTTTAATGGTATGATACTTAACTGGTCAAAAATAGGGTCCGTGTGTGCATCTAATGGAGCATTTAAAATCGTTCGAACGGCTTTCTTTTGCAAAAGGAATAAAATATTGATGTTTGAGCTGGTTGTGTTGCCCCATACGAGATGACAATAATTGATATGTGATAGAAAAAGAGAATTATAAAGTAAGAGCTTCACTTTCAATGGCAGCAAGAGGCGTAATCTTACTAGTATACCTGTGACTCGAGCAAGCTTATTGGCAATAGTGCTGACATGTTCATTCCATAACATGTTTTCCTGAAAAATGACGCCTAAACTTTTGACTGAAGGTACTACTTCTATCCCGGAAGTTCCTATCTGGAGACATCCATGGACTACTTGTTTTTTATTCTTTGGTTGAAAAAGCACGCCTTTTGTTTTGGCAGCATTAATAGTTAGCGAGTTTGATAAACTCCATTTGTTTATTTGTTCTAGAGTATCATTGGCAGTGCTGATGAGTTCGGCAACGTTTCTAGAAGTGATAAATAAACTAGTGTCGTCCGCATAGATAACAAATCGCGCCGTAGTCTTAATATTCGTTAAATCATTTATATAAATGTTGAACAATAGTGGTCCAAGTATGCTCCCTTGCGGGACCCCAGCACGTATCGGTAAATTTTTTGAATAGTGATTGCCTATAACAACAGTTCGATACCTATACTGCAGATAACTTCTAATTAATTTCAGAAATGTTCCTCTAAAGCCGTAAATATGAAGTTTTGTTAGTAAAGTGTTGTGATTGACGGTATCGAAGGCCTTTGAAAAATCAATGAATATGCCAAGGGTAACCAAATTTTCTTCAAAGCCTTGCAGAATTATTTCTTTTGGGGTCAATAATGCTAATTCAGTTGAGCGACCTTTTCTAAATCCAAATTGAAAATCTGTAAGAAGATTGTGCTTGTTACAGAATGAGGTTATTCTTACATTTATCAGCTTCTCGAGACATTTAGAAAAAATAGGCAGAATTGATATTGGTCTATAGTTCGAGAACTTGTTTTTGTCGCCAGATTTGAAAAGTGCTGTTACCTTCGCAATTTGCATGCGTCTTGGAAATGTGCCGTTCGCCAGCGAAAGATTGTACACGTGCTCCAAGACAGGACCGATTAGATCTAGTACATGCTTCGCTGGGCGAATCTGCAGGTCATCGATATCGCAGCTTTTACTATTCCGAATACTGCGAAACATGCTTTGTATCTCTTGAGTGTCTGTCGGGTTTAGGAATGCACTGTGAACGATTTTGGGTTTTAAATATTTTATGCATTGGGGATCGTAGGAGCTATTTACAAGTGACACAAAATAGTTGTTAAAAGCGTCAGCTAAGGCCGTGCCTGAAATGAGCTTACTGTCTACTGTTAATTCCTCTAGATTATCTGCCTGTTGGTTTCCATGCAGTAAACTATTTAGCTTTCTCCATGTGACATTGGTTCGCACTATCGTTTCGGCAGGGAACAATTTCTCGAAGTACTGTGTCTTTGCTGCCCTTAGGAACCCATTAACTTTATTCCGGAGTTTTTTAAACGCGGCTAAAACTACTGCGTCTCTTGTCCTTAAGAACTGTTTAAAAAGAGCATCTTTTTGCTTTATCAATTTCAACGCACTGTCATTATTCCATGGCTTTCTTGCTTTTCTGGCTTTTTTTTGTTTTACGCTTGAATGATTTTGCGTAAGCGTTCTTAAATGCGGATAAAAACAACTCGTACGCTTTGTCGCAGTCGCTTTCGTCGTATACGTCTTGCCAGCTTATGCGCGAGATTTCGTCGCGGAATTTATCAAGAGTGAATGGGTTAATATCTTGAAATGTGTAGTGCTGATCTGTGGAAAGATGCAAGGGCAACATAGATGAATTCACAATGAGAAATATGGGCAAGTGGTCGCTGACCTGAGCCGTGATGACACCCGATTCAACGTTTTGTGCATCAATATTTGTGACGAAAATGTCGAGTAAACTTTCGCAGTTACCTTGGATACGAGTAGGTGTGGAAATTGTATTAGTGCATGCATTTGATTCAAGCACCCGTACTATGCGTCTGCGAAGCGAGCTGTCATGAAACATGTTAATATTAATATCACCACCCAGAACTAGTCTGTAATCGTTATCATTAACCCAGGACAGTATATTGTCAATGTATTCGAGAAAGTTTACCACGTTTCCTACAGGTGGGCGATATACTACGGAAAAAATGCTACGACCATGCTGAACAGTCAAGATTTCAAAGTCAGTAGTAGTGCGAGTAAAATCTTTCAACACTTCACAATGCAGGGTACTCTTAGTTAGCAGTAGAATGCCGCCTCCTTTTTTATCGCGTCGATTCAGATAATGCGTAACATAACCAGACACCTGCAGTACTTCGTCGTTGCGATACCATGTTTCACTCAACATTACAATGTCAAATGGAAAACCCAAAAGAGGACAGCAGCGCGCTCAGATGATCGTCCTTATTGTGCGCCGATTGCGTGTTCAAGTGCAAGAAGGATGTACATTTGTTTTTCTTTGAAGAAAGTATTCTGCTAACGTCGCTAGGTGTGTGTAGTGTATCGGCCATGATGAAGGGCCGTAGTGGGGAAAACGTCTAATTCACGAGTGAGATCACTCCATTTTTTCAAGGTCTTGAACGACAGATATGCGAAGTACACGTGAGTTGTCACTTTTCCGCGCGAAAACTTTGCCCTCCCGTGTCCACACGTACTTCCACTGCCTTTCTTTCTTTCGTGCTACAGCCTGTCCGAGAAGCTTCTTTAGCGTTGGGCACAAGTGTTCATTTATGAAAATGGAAGTGTCAACAGAGTAACTCAGATCAGTGGCAGATATGCGCTTTTTCAGTGCTTTTTCGATGAAACCATCTCGCTTCGTACGCGAAAACTGAACGACAACATTCGGACACCCACCATCCTGTCGTGATACACGGTGGCAAACATCAACATCGCTGTCACAGACGGATTCACCTACAAGGCTACCAAGCTTCCCTAAAACTGCAGAAAGGTTTTCATTTTTTACAAACGGTACACCTTTAATTTCAACGTTTTTGTTTCTTGAATACTGCTCTTGGGTAGTCACCCTCTCTTCCAAGCCAGCAACCTGATGTCCAAGTTCTCGACATTTGGTTATTAAAGCAGTGTTTTCCTTTTTGAGAGAAGCGTTTTCTTTTTCAATGGCCGAACAGCGTGTCGCCATCGCAGCAAATTGAGTGCTGAAAAAGTCGATAGACTGTTTCATATCTTTGAATTCTTTTCTGAGTTCTTTTTCGATAGCGCTTCGCATGTCACGCATTTCCTGTCGAATATCTTTAAGGAACTTCGTGAGTTCAGGGGGCATCTGAGTACTGCGCATCTACACTCCTAGTTTGGCAGCAGCAGCGGAAAAAAAGTCTTTGTCCCTACTTTGAACCATATGATCTGAAGCATTGCCTCCGAGATGCGGCGCACAGCAATTCATTTGTAGAGCAGACGACGAATGACAACTTGCCCTAAAGCGTGTTCTTCAGTCTAATTCGGCAGTCTTCTTGCTCCAAATGATAAAAATTTGTTATGAATCGCTTATGAACTCATTCAACATTCAATTCGCTTACCCAACGTGTTGGAAACACATGACCGTCACAGCAGCTCCATCTGTGTGTCAGTAATGGAGAGACACCACATATTATAAGTCTCAGTGCTCTACGTATAAGAGTAAATTCAGATACTGTAGAATATCGTGTTCAAAATAGTTACTCCTGTCTGCTAAAACAGCCTTTCTTCACCAAATGCGGTCACGTTTACTCGCTTTTGATGCTCATTGCCGGTTTTCCGTTCCGATTTCTAGATTTCTCAACTTATCAGCGCATTCTCGAAAAGCTCTAATTTGTACCACGAATATTGTCGCAAAAACAGAATAATGTAACATGTTTTTCTATATTACTGTATGATGCCCTTCGGTTGTCTATTTACGAGATTTTAGGAAAATTTTAAGATGGGGTTTTTTATTATTCAAATTTCAGTGGAGTACACTTTTGCCAATACGAGAAATTTGAGGCAATATAGAAAAATGTACATTCGCCCTACGGCAGCAATAATTTATGTACCTAATGAACACATTATATCCTTAAAACGTGTCAAGTTTGAAAACGCTGCTTGCGTTACTTTCGGTGAAAAAAATGGGGAATACGTAACCTATCTCAAACTGTCGCAAAATTAGACATTTTTAAAAGCTATTTTCTTAAGGTCTAAAAAATTGAAACCGTATGAATTCATTATTCATTAGACATGCATTTGAAGTAAAAAAATATCTTCCTTGAAACCAAAGTATTTGCCTTTTTATAGCATCTGCAATTTTCAAAAAGGACAGGTGACGAAATTGGTGCCTCCGTGTTGGTGAAGTGTGATATTTTTTTTTCGCGTAAGTTATGCCGTTAATCATAAAAGGAAGTTGACTTTCGAGCTACCTGGGGAGAGGTGCATGAAATATAAAATACTCAATGAAATCTAAAATATCAACTTTTGGACCCGTGTCGATCTCTCGTGGAATCACCCAACTGAATAGTCAGCACTGCAACCATAACTGACATTTCACGAACATTACGGTGTACGTGAAAGGTAGTTCCGAGACTTGGCGTAGATCTGTAGCAGAATGCGTCATTGCCACGCAGAATGCTGGGGTTCGATTCTTCTTAGGACCCTGACATTTGTCCTTTGTATTAGTTTGGGTCAACGCTGCCGATGCCAGGTTTTTCTTATCGCTCACGAGTTAAAATTAGCCATGTGCGTTTTATTTGTTCTTGGTTAGATAATAAGTATCACATACCCACATACCAGTGGCATATACCCGCCCGCGGGTATGTGCCACTGTCTTTCTGAAAGTGTTTGACGACAGACCCGACGGGATTGTGACGTTCATGTCTTGACCAGCGAGTTATATTTATTTATTTCAAGGTACTTTACAGGCACCAGGGCGGAGAGCGTTGAGTAAGGGGGGCGATGCACAACACATATATACATATCGAGTCGAAAAAATACATAGGAAAAAAATACGATTGCAATATAATAAACAGAAAGCACTAGTTAAGTATATGCATGTAAAAACAACGCACGCATGCCACCTAGAAGCGAAAGGATGCGTTTATAAGCATAAGAACGGCATGGTTATAAGTCATAGCAGCGAAAACTTTCAAACGGGTTTGTGTTTTCAAAAATGAAAACTAAAACACCACGAAAGACAACGACAAAAAAAAAAGAAATGATTCATCTCATAGCCGCCATACAGCGGGGTAATTTCCTGCGCGAAGAAAAAAAGTAGGTGATCGGCGAAACAACTGCCAGTCAGAACCAGCTTATCATACCCGAAATTCGCTTTGATCATGGTGTAGGACAAAAATGTTCCCAAAATTCATCCGTGTGCTACGAAGAGGCGTCTACTCGGTGAAGATTACGAAGTTGCTCGACAACATAAGACGGACTGTTTCATGGTTTGTCTCGGCGGCAACGATATCAGGCAAAATATTACAGAGCACAATGGCACGTGGGAGTGCGGACTTGTTGAACGCGTTTGTGGAGCCGTACATACGAGAATAACTGAGATTATTTTGTAATCTATGTCATCTTCCTCTCCGATACTGATTTTGGTTCCTGCCATGTCAAGCTGCGATCTCGAGAGCACACAGACGTAAGTGGCTAGACAGAGAGATAGATACGCACATATACATTAAAAGTGCTCGCCGTACGCGTATGAACGCCTCGCATTTAATTTGCTTGACCTACAAGCAAAGTACGCCCCTTTGTTGGTGCGGACCTTATGTCGTACTAATACAAAGCCATGGTTTACTGGTGAGAGCTGTAGTAATATCAGGGTGGTGGTCGGAGCTGGGGCGCCTCACAAGCAATCTGAAGAGAATATGCAGAAAATTTAAGAAAATCTCACCTCTGATACTCGCGAGCAACTTCAAACCATCAAAAAACTTCTGCAAACAACAATCCGTCATGCAAAAAAAACTTTTTTGGCGAATTTTTCATCGAAGTCAAAACAAAAAAATTCTTTAGAATTTTTGGTAAATGTAATAAAAAATCACAGAGTGTTGTACTTCCTTGCTTCAGCATGACGAAAAAAATGAAGAAACGTTCAGGTAAGACCAGCTATTTCAACACACACTTTGTCTTCATATTTTCATTCTTGTTGTCAAACAGTGTTTTGACTTCGTTGATTGATATGTGGGGTTTAACGTCCCAAAACCACTGATGATTATGAGAGACGCCGTAGTGGAGGGCTCCGGAAATTTCGACCACCTGGGGTTAGTGTTTTGACTTCGTGTACAAATGAATGCATGGCATACGTGAATGCCGTAGTTTTCGATGAAAACAAAATTCAGTGTTTTCTCAAACACTTACACTCAAGCAAAGCAGGTGGAGTGAATTGATTGAGAGGTGTATTTTTTTCCCAAAATTTGTGCACCGGTGATCGCACCCTTTGTTACGGTACTATATTAGAAATCATCAAGTAGGAGAAGCCTGCCACATGACTAGAAGGTAGCATGCGTTTTTTATGTGTATAAGGTAGGTCTTCGTGAACTGGTCAACAACTACAGACTGATATTTATAATAAGTATAGCTTGCAAAATATTAGAGCACGCCTTGTGCCGCAATGTAATGGCAAACATAACATATCAAAATTTTCTTAGTCCAAGACAGCATGATTTCAGATGAGGGCTTTCCGGCATAACTCAAATAGCGAAATTGGTTAACGAAGTTTGTAGTGCATTTGTTTAATGCTCTTGTGTTCACTCTATACTTGTAGACTTCAGGAAAGCGCTTGACCACGTAGATCACGGATTATTTGTGTGTAAGCTTCGTTGGTTTAATATCAATGACATCATGTTATACATGCTATCACCATTACATCAATGATGGTGATAACATGGATTTGGGAGTACTTGCTCTTGCGTTCTAAGTGCGTAGTGGAAGATGGTGCATAAACAGGTATTACTAGCGTAGCATCTGGCGGCCCTTAGGGCTTGTCGTTGGCCTCCTTGCTCTGTTTATCATTTCCCAATCACCATTTTGACACCATCACGTCTTCTACCAGACTGTTTGCTGATGATTAATTGATATGTAGGGAAGTTGCAAGCGTCACTTAAAGCGTTATTTTGTAAAAAGATTAAGTTGAAATAGTAAACAGGTGCGTGAATCACAAATGCAAATAAACGTTCACAAAACTGTTCACACGCGTTCTACGAAAAAGTGTTTAGCACCGATACCTTTATCTTGTTCCCCGTTACAAAGTGTTCCTATAAGTTTAAGTAGTTTGGTGGATTCTCTACACCACGCATGTGTTGGCACAGGCACGTCGATTTGATTACAGCAAAGGCACGTAGCTCTTGGAATTTCGCGGCGTAACACAAAGCTGTTTACTCGGCAGGGCCACGATCTTCTCTGCAAGAGCTTTTTTAGACAGATTTTAGAGTATGGGTGCACCGTTTGGGGCCCTCACACAAATGCCGATGAAGTCAAAACTTCAGAGAGTTAAGAAAATAGGTGCAAGGTACTTACGTTTTAGTGGCTATGAAAGAAGCCTTGGCATTACTGCTACTATAGTGAGGAAGAGGAAGAGAGACAGTATCTAGTCGGAGCACATAGAAGACGACTACGACGAAGAGTTGAGCTTGCGCCTTGGACTGACGGCTCTTGAACCAGGCAATTAGGTTTAGTCAATAAACCCTCTTATGCTACAACGTAAACAATACAATGCGAGCTTATAGAATAAAGGAAAGGAAAACTTTGGCCTTCACGCTTTTCCACGATTGATATTATGGCCACACTGGCAAAGACGACCTTCAGTACAATCTTCAGCCTAATTATGTGTCAAAACGAACAGATCATAAACTCAAGGTTCGAGAATATAGCTGCAGGGCTGGTCTTTTCAAAAGCAAATTTAGCCCCGAGACAGTTTCTGAATAGAATCCACTGCCTGCTGTTACGGTCAGCATACCAGATAATGAGTCTTTCGCGCCCGCTCTTTGAGATCTCGTTCTGAATTCGGATGCAGTTGAAGTTTTTTTACAGTGGAGTTTTTGTATGTTTTATGTTTCACAGTATAATTTTGTTTTGCTCTTTTGCTGTTCGTCTATGTTAGTTGACATTTTCTCACTGATGTACATTGACAACTATATATCACTGTTTATCCTTAGTAAACTTCGTTGTATTTGTTTGTTTTTCTCCACCAATGTTCTTGACATGTGTGGGGAAATATTTTCGGTACATGACATGCACAGAAACTATTTTTTTCTTACCATTTATTGTAGGCTTAGTTCTTTACGCCGTCAAGGATTACCGGTCTGTAGTGCAAAAAAAAACATCGTGTAGTTGCCTGCATAGTATAAGAAAGCATGTAACTTCAAATAGAAGTAGTAAGTAAAAATTCAGGGCTTTAATTTAGCCGTGGTCAATACAGCTACCGTTATAAAATCCAAATCGATCGAACACAATCTCTCCGTTCTGTGGACAAAGCGTGATGCCAGCTTTCCCTCTTACATGCTATGTGAATCAGCGACAATGCTTCTGTACATGAAACGCACCGAAGCTGCAGATAAAGAGAACGAACAGGTGTCAAGCCCAAAGATTGCGGTCATCCCCTATCGTCACGGCGTCTCGCATCGCATCAAAAAGAATGCGGGACGCGTAGGTGTTTGTGCAGTATTCAGTGCCCCAAACAAGCTAGGTAGGAGCCATCTGCCGCCAAGTGAACTCTCGTGAACAAAGAACTCCGACGTGCACCAAGAAGCACATCGTGTTCTTTGTAGGGTGCCGAGGGAAGGTCGTGTACGTAATCCCTGTGACGTGCGGACTGGTGTACGTTGGCCAAACGGGGCAGTGCTACAACGGACGTCTAAGAGAACACAATAAGTTCTATAGAGTCGCACGGGAAGCAACTTGGCTTTCCATTGCAGCAAACAGTGCGCGTCAGGCCACTGCGCACCTGGGCTTCAGAAAAGGCGAGTACTAAGAAGGTATAAAAGGAAACAGGAACGGGAAATACTTGAGGCGTATGTCATCGAAAAGTCGGGCAGCAGATGCATCAGTAAACCGTCCATTGACTTGTTTTTGCTTTGTGAAGTAAACTATCTCGACGATTCAGTGTGGTAGGCGATTTATTTTGGTCTTTATCTTTTGAGAATATGGCAGTGCTATTATATCGCGTGATTTCTTCGCTTTATACGAGCAATCAGCGCAAAAATAAAGCTTAGTTTCGAGTGCGCCTCTTTCCAGTCAACTGCTTCTTCTGATAATTTTGTACTCGGCGCTGCAACCAATCATTGCAATGAAGTACCAGCTAGCCTACATAGACACCCTTGTTAAGCCTTGTCTGGCACGACGATCGTTCGCGATAAACTGATTTCACCGCTTCAAAACATTTTGACTCGTTTACTGCGTTTCGCGACACTGTAGGTACGTCGAAAAGTGCAATATCCTTACTGGCTTAACGCTTGAGACTGCTATACCATGCGCTTTCTAAGGAAGCAAGTGGTGTGGAGGAGATGACGCTTGTGGGACGGGTAGGGGAGGCGAGAAAAAAACTACTGTCTCAAACTTGAACTCACTGCAGTGTAGGCGCCTTTCTAGTCAGCTTGCACGAGTTTCAATTGCATCTTGATCCAGCAGGGGTGGGCCAGCTATCTTGTTAGGAACAAAGACGCCGCCTTTCATATTTCAGCCTTGGCGTTGTCATGGCAGTGAAAACGCTAGACGACACGCAACGTCAGCGCTTCAGATCCTAACTCAGCGATGGCTGTTTTATCTAAGTGTCTCGTAAACAATGCTCATGCACTGACAGCTTAGTTTCCTACATCGTCGTCCATACTCGTTCCCCGCCTTTACAGGTGAATGGAGATCTGCAGCCGCACGCTCAATGAAACAAAAAGCACGAAAATTGAAAGTTAAAAGAAAATGATGGCCTTTATTCAGCCGCAGTCAATACATCCAGTGTTCTGAAACCTGAACAATCGATTCATTGAAGCAGACTTATGAATGTGATTGAAACAATGTCCTCGGAGTTTAGTGACACCTTATAAAAAGAACGCGTTGCGGTGACAGATAATTAGCAACACCAAGTGAGCGCTATACCAATCCGGATATTCGCACACTTTCAATATGGTGTATAGAATTACAAGGAAAACGTAGCCATATTTAAGCACTATTTGGACTTCACGGCCAAGAGTCGAAAAGAAGTCCAACAGCCCTGCTTCTTCCTGTCTGCGTGCCGGATTTGGGGCACCATCTTGCTGATCTGGCTGCTCTATTTCTCGGTTCGATTGCGACGGCTCCGTCGAGAGTCTTTGCGTCGATGTTGAAGGCTGGAAAGGCGATGATTGCTGTATTACGGTACTTTCTTCATCTTTGTCATACGTAGGGGGTTGCAGTGGCATAGCCCCTGTTGCCGACACAGGTGTCAATGCATTTGACGCCTGCGCAGTTCCACACATCACCTGAACCTGTAGAGTCTCCAGTGCCGTATTGTCTTGGGTGGAACTGCGTGGGTCCTCCTGTGACGGCGGAAGGCGAGACCTCGTTGCCTGGGTTCCGTCAGCATCTGACACGTCGTACTCAGGTGTCCCAAGACCTTGTTGTGCACGTTCCAAGAGCCCATGCGAAGAGTAGTACGCACAACCGAAAGCTCCGATGGTTGAGTCGGGATCACTTAGAACCTGTTCTGTCGTCGACACGTCGCTGCTTTCTTGATCAGGGAAAAGACGGTCTGGAAGAAGAAGTGACTCCGTGGCTGGTCGGTGTTTGCCGAAGGGGTCATCCAGGAACAGAGTCTCCATTGCGGCTATTACTCCAGGCTCCTCGTGGCAACGCCCTTGTCCTTCGCTTGTCCTTCCGTTGTACTCGAATGCATCGACGCTAGTCTGCGTATCCTTCAGTCTAGAAAAGACAACCAGCTCCTGTTTGCTGCCGTTCGGGTCAACTTCTGTCAGCTGATTTGACTGCAAATTAGTTGTATGCTCGGAACGAGAAGGCACAGTTTCGACAGATTTGTAACTTCTGTTTTCACCGATAATTGTGTCTTCGCCGAGTGAAGTCGGTACATCGTCCACATCCGCCATCGTCAGAATTTCAGCAGGAACACCTTCTCGAGTGTTCAGCTGACTGCCCTTTGCATCAGTCGCTAGTAAAACCTAGTTCGTCTGTGATGCAGCGGCTGTAGTCGAATTACACATAAAGAAAGCGGGGCCCCTAGTATTGCTTGTCACAATCTAGTCCGATGCTGACGAGCCGAACTATAGCATATCAACTTCTTGACGGGCCGCGCACAGGGTTAAAATGAGACAGATTAGCTTTGTGATATGGCGCCACAATATAAAGTGGCCAGTAGGCTCTTAAACATCGCATGGCTATGTACAGGCAGCATGACCAAGTTGTACGGATTGCTAAACTGGCAACAAAAAGTGTCCAAAACTGATCGCCACAGGCATCGCCGCCCACCGACGATTGAAGCACACGTGATTAGATGAGGAGGGGCAAGAGTACCAAAACAAAAACCCCGATCTATTATTGTTTCAAATTAGCGTAATGTTTTACACGTCGAAGTTAACATAAATTTACCTTACGGTACACCTGAAACTAAGGTAAATGCTTAATTGCCTCATTTTTCCCGTTGAGTGCCATAAATGCGGCGCGTACCCAGCTAATCTGCTATCAGGGCTTGTGCTTAGCTCCGCGCATTGCCTGGTGAAAGAGGCATCGCTCACTTTTCCGTGGTAGTTTCAGCGTACAATCCGTAGTTGATTTATTTGCTTATGTTTTGTTCGATGTCGTGATATTTCACAGCTAAAATAGGTCACAGAACGCGTAGATAGCCGCTCTTGTGACTGCCGACTGCCTTCACTGGCACACGGCCGCCATGCCCTTTCCTTTGGTGAGGATGAATGTGACACGCTAAAAAACGAGAGGATGTACCCTACAGTCGCCACAGCAATATTCTCAAGCCAAGTGTCTCGCAGCCGTGGTTTTCCGTGACTGGGCAAAGTGAGTGTTTGAACTATTATATTATTGTGCTTGTGAACAGCTGCATATGCAATGTTTTCGGTGCATATAGCAACTACACCATCCGGCTAATAAAAAAATGACCCCGTATCTGCATGTAATCTGCAAATGCCGTTGAAAGACGATAGTCTTGCGTGTGGAGAGTGAACAAAACACTTCATGTTCTGCGCAAGAAAATCGGTGAATGGTATTCTGGAGGCGCTGCGTTAGAGTGCCTCGAGCGTGCAGCGGAGGCGAACGAACGCATTATGTCACACGTGAGACATGAGATGCCATCTGGCAGTTATCTTGGAAAACGCAGCGCGTGGCTTTGAGACGGGTGTGCGCGTCCGTCTCAGAGGTGATAAGTTGTAGAACGCAACTCGACGGGTAGGTGCCACTACAGTCTCGTTCGAGCAAAGCGTTAGAAACACTCGCCTGTTCGTGCAAGCGTTGCATGATAAACGCAGCGTGATAAACGCTACGGTCCTTAAAATTACCCATGTATGCCTTTTCTTGTAAAAGGCGCACATGCAGAATATATGCGTGTTGTTGTGGTGCCCCAGACAAGCACAATAATTGCTTTTAATTGACCATTGCATAAGTGTGAACGTTGAAACTTGAGCAACATTGGTGGGCGCTGTGGATGGCGTCGGCCATTTCACGTACCCGATGTTGTTAAGAGTGGATAAACATACAAATGTACAGACAGACAGACAGACAGACAGACAGACAGACAGACAGACCAAATGTTTTGCGTCAAAGGTCCCCAAGAAAGACTATCGCCTTTTTAAAAAAAACATTGCTTCCTGAATCTTTCTTCTTGGTCGTCCTTTTGTCTTGCGCACGCAGTTAGCGAGCCACAAGGCCCAATCAGTTCGTGTACTTATAACGGCACAAAAGGTAAGCAATTTTTCGTATTTTGCGCCACGTAGGGCAAACGAATGACGTCGCTACCACTTCCGGTTGTGCCGTCAATTTTATGTTATTTTTTGTTCTTGTAAGTTGTCCTCCTAATACATTGGTTGTTTTAGTAGCCGAATAACGTACAATAAATAAACGCCAAAAACATTGGAGGTGAAAAAATGTGATAATATAAGTACGATAGCGCAGTAGCTTAAACACTAACGCTGCCCAATCCCGGAAAATCACTGCAGCGAGACAGCAGCCTTGAGAATATCACTTTAGCAACCGTATAGCATAAACTCTCGCTGCGTAGCGCATCGCATTTGCTGTCACCAAAGGTCTTATGCTAGCAAAGGCAGTCAGCTGTCACAAGAGCGGCTATCTACACATTTTGTGAGAGCTAGTTCATCTCTGAAATGTCACACTAGCGAGCAGCACATAAGGAAAGAAGGAAATCAACTACAAAAGGCGCACACGAAACCACCACGCAAAAGTGAGCGATGCCTCATGAACCCACCAATGCTCCGAACTAAAAGCAAACCTTGATAGGAGATTGCTGGATACGCCTCCCCGCCATTTCAGGCACTCGACCAAAAAATGAGCCATTCAGCTATTTTACCTAGTGTCCGATAATCCATAAAGTAAATGTATAGTTAACGTTGACATACTTAAAATTATGACTGCTTGGAAAATACTTTTATTGGGGTTTCGGTTTTGGTTATTTATCCCTACTCACCTAGAGGTGCTTCCATCGTCGGTAGGCGTTGATACCTGTGGCAATAGGTAATAAGTTTTCGACACTTTTCTTTCGAAGTTTTGCCACCTATATAATGTGCCCATTCCGCGAGTTCGATAGGCGAAGCGGGAAGCAAAACGACCGGTGTATGAAAGTCCAGCGAGTGCTCTACTTCGAACAATTTGCCTTGGATCTTATCCAGAAGACATGGGTCGACAGGAATAAGTGGTTTGCTACTGCGTTCTTGAACAATGCATCGTTTTTCTACCGGTGCCGAGGCAAGCATTCGGCGTTTGGTGTTACCCGCATGATACCGCTGCGCATTTGACACTGTACTCGCGACGTTCAACAAGACGAAAGTCACCTCACAACTTCGCACACTGTAGAACTTATATTTTCACCAGACTAATTCACATAACACAGCCAGAGCGGAACATCAAATTACGTCAGGTGGTTTGTCATGGAAGACAAAGTTTATAAGCGCACCTTTCTTTGTAGTGCAAGGGCAGCATTGAGTAATGATAGTGCGCTTAGTAGGGACCAAGAAAAAAAATGTGTAAAATTAAAATACTCTCACAAGTTTGTTGCTCAATGGACCTACGTGTTATTGTTGGGGAGATAAACGTCATTTGTAATGTATAACAATTGCTGCACCTTTGAATAAAATTTTGTTTTCTCTTATTAGTGCTTGTCCCTAACAAACGTAGTCGCGCTTCAATCGCAGATCCCATAACTCCCCATGCTGATGTTGCTCGCAATGGCTTCTAGCCCCCTTTCCGCCCGAATTTCGGCAGCTTAATAACTTCGACCTTTCAGAAAATGCTGGATGTCCGTTGTGGCTCATTCACATTGGGAGATTTACTTTGCGTAGCGAGGGGAATTCGTGTGCGGCCGCCATTCCGCTTGCTGCGGACGGCAGATGTGAGTTCGCATGTTGTGTTCGCATATAATCACATAAACAGGAGCAAAGTCGTCAAGCTGCGGGGCCTGCTGACAATCAGCTCTCTCGATATGTTTGAGAAGCAGAAACAAAGACTGACCGAAAAAGAAAGGATGCATACAGCGGTGCTTTGTTTGGCCTTGACCACGCCGAGATGATGCTACCCATTCGGCAAGGTCGTAACAAGGCGTATGCATTGAAAGGGCAGTTGAAAATTATTGCTACTCGGGAGCACAGCCACTTCACGATTGCTGCTGAAGAAAAAGAAATGCTTACGAAAGGCTTCCCTGCTGGTACAGTCTTCGGTGAATATCATATCAAAAACGCACCGCTGTTTTTTTTATTTTTCATTCACTATCTTATTCGTTCGTTATAAGCTTATCCGGTGGCAGCTGCTGCAAAACTTGAACCGAGACCGATGGCTGCGGAAGGAGACGTTCAGGTGGATCTCACTGTCCCCGAACCTGATTCCGCGCTGATGTCGTCGCGAAATGTCTCAGTATGAATGGAGCTCTAAAGGGGCCCCGCATGCGACAGTATTTGAGCACGCATTTTCATCGGTTCTTCTGGTGATGTGGAACACGCCGATATTGTTGCGCAAAAAGCTACACCAAAATGAAAGTGGTTATAATGTTAATTCATGGGGCAAACTACCTTGATTTCCGACAACAGCGACACAGATGGGCTATTTTTGTTATGGTTAGTGACGTCGTGTCATGTGACGTGACGACAAGCACAGTTTGTTTTTTATTGGCTTGACCAAAGAAATAGAGAGCAATATTTATACGTTGATAGCTAGGCCATACGAGCGAATGCTAAAAACAGCAAAAACGTTTATATTTTTCAAGAAAGAAATCCTTCCTGTTTCAAAATTATGTATTTTCAGACGAACGAACACAACACGTAGCCTGCGAACGAGGCAACGGTACGCCAGCAACTAGAAGTGGAAATTCATTTCGCATTTTTAGCGAGCCAAAAATGCAACAGGTGGTGAGCGCTGGCGTTCCCGTAGAACGAGTCTTGCATGTAGGCCGAGAATTGACCTCACCAAAAGCGTATGCGTGTATGTTACACAGTGTCACCGTGGAAGCTTCCGCTACCCGACGCACGTGGTTCGTAGTAAACATGCCAACGGCACCACCAAAAAGAGCGGTAGCGAGGTATTGTGTGAAAGCCATCATGAGGAAATATTTCGGGAATGTCTTCGTCAGGCGCGCACTTTGATTTTAAGTGGTCTTTGGCGTCTGCAAGCGAGTGAAATGCGAAAAAGAACGTTTATCGTCATCGTCTGCTCAAGTTTTGAACTTTGAGGACTCATAACTCTACTTTCCATGCATCAATGTCCGCCATTTTTGTTACATTCGTCTCAGTAATAATCGCTTCACACTTTCTGGTGCTAGATAAACCTGCCCCAAAAGTGTCGCAGGGTCCCTTTAAGCGCGCGAGCAGGTGGATAGATGGATGGATGCTATGAGCGTCCACATTATAACGGGGTGGTTAAATGTGTGCCACCAGGCTTGCAAGAAAAAATAAATAAATAATTTTTTTTATCTTGGCCTATTTTATTATCCACTTCAATTAAATCGATCTTGTTATAACGCAGTAAAATTAAAACTTGAGTTCCATCTCTCCGCCTAATCAGGCAGAATCACCTCACTTTTCTACTATTTCTGCCTTTTACCTCTCCTTTTCTGCCAACAATACTTTAAACGTCTCTCAACTTGCTTCGTTCGCGGGCGTGTTCAGCTTTCGATGTTTGTCGTTAAAATCCAAAGCCTCATGTGGGCTTGTGCCCACACGTATACCTGGGTGGATATCGCCGCATTCAATCAGAATACGGAACATCGTTTCCTTAGCTCCACCACAGCATTTACATTGTTCTTCTTCTTTATTGAATCTCGCTTTATAACTACGCGTTTCAAGGTAACCCGACCTAGCTTCGTACAGTAAAGCGCATCCCTTTGAATCATCATGAAAGCTCTCCCGCCGTATTTGGTTTTTGCCCTTTCGGTAGTTACTGCGAGCCGGCTTCTTTTCGATCGCTGTCATCCAATAAATCTCCTCCACCTCTCTGAGTTTTTGCTTTATGCTCCTTGTTGCCATATTGCCCGCATTGCCAGCCGTATATTTCCTGGTGAGTCTCCTAGGTGTCACCACACCTCATGATGCTGGTGGTATGTTACGGAGCTTACCCACGAGCATGTGCGGTGTTATACACATGCAGATCCGCTATGCATCAATGGTAACTCAACCCCGCCACGGTGGTCGATTGGTTAAGGCACTTGATCGCTGGCCCACAGGTCGCGGGATTGAATCCCGGCCATCGAGGCTGAATTTTTGTTGGAGGCGAAGGTCCTTTAGCCCGGTGTGCTCAGATTTGGGTGCACGCTCGAAAACCCCAGGTGGTCCAAATTACCGGATCTCGCCAATATGGCGTCACTCATATTTATATCGTGTCTTTGGGACGTGAAACCGCAGCAATTATGATTGTTACAAATGGTAACGTCAAACAGCAACTTTATTGAAATGAATGTCCACTCTACTTCAAGGTGCCTGGGGCACCTTGATGCCAAAGAATGCACGTCGGTCCTGCTAACACACGCCCGGATACTTCAACATAAACGGTGCCCGCTATCTGGCTCTTCTGATATGCATGAAAGAGTGCTAACCTCAACTAATGCCTATAGCCTTGAATACAAAGGTGCTAACCGAGATAATTTCAGATTTAAGAAAAATCGTCACCGGTCTGCATGTCTATCAGGCAACATATGCTTCGGGGCCCACCACACCAGACCGCAACTAGCACAAGGTGGCGCCCCGTAGAGTAAGGTGTGCGGCTCACGCACTCAACACAGATGTGGACCTGGCTGTACTTGCTTAACATCACTTACTTGTACTTAGATTACATTACATTGGTTGGTACGTAAACACTCGCAATTTTCAAGCTGCCTTTAGGTTTGTTGTAATATTTAGCTGTAAGACGAGCCTCAGCTGTTCCTCTGTCCGCCGCGAAGCTGTTAGATGAAAATCCTGACGAACTTATCTGCACTTTCCGACGAATGTATGTCGGTTGTTTCTGTCCTAAGAGAATGAAAGTTGCCCATTTTAGCTTTTTTTGGGGGGTGGGGGAGGGTTTATGACTAAGTGCCTGGTATATCCCGGTCGTGACAGCATGTGTCTAGTATGGTATAACTGTTGTTTAAGCGCACAAAAAACACAAAGGAACACAGTAGTTAAACTGCTGTTATATCATGCGCATCCAACTAACCAAAATCGGGATTCAGTAGCTTGCGTCTATTCCAGAGGGATAATACTATTATTGACACAGTGTCCAGCGGCCTGCTTTCTGAAGATAATTGTTGCCTACACTCCTTTCAGTGTTAAGGTGAAGCAAGAGCGACCATGTTGTTTACAATTACAAAAAGCTCAGCCAGTTGCTATACTAGCTCAGCTAGCTCTCAAGTTCAACTTTAAAGCGGCTTTCTGCAACAATCGACGGCACCTGCAAGAAGGACTTGTACCATATATATGCTGTCCACAGAATCTCAGCGTCAAGTCAGATTTCATCAAGGATACCTCTATATACGTAGCTTCACTCCAGATGACGGCCAGCGCCACTCGGTCATTATGAGAAAGAGATCTTTTCCACCAAGTTAAACGCTATTTTTTGGTAACTTTGCTGTATCAAATCGTGGAATAAAGTGTCAAATACCAGAACACATTGCTGATGTTATGGGAACCCTTGATGTTGTGCGCCACCTGTAATGTCATGTTTTTTGTCTTCCTCCTACAATAATGCCCCTCGGACGCTGTAGGTATCTGAATGAATGAATGAATAAATAAATAAATAAATAAATAAATAAATAAAAACACACAGTCCTCAATGCAAGCTCGAACGTAATTCCAGCAGGCATCAGTCAATCATCCTGATCGTCGGTTCGCAATTTTCAGGCAAAACATGGCTGCCATTTGAAATCGCACGCGGTTGTAGACTTCCAGAATCGCGATACATACGGAGACACTTAACCGAATGTCGCCGGTTTGATCCTGGCCGAAACGGCCGCATTTCGATTGCGGCGAAATGGTCAAGACCAATGTACTGTGCGACGTCAGAGCACGTTCATCCTTACGGCGTCTCTCATTATTATATGTTGGTTTTGGAACATACAACCCCAGGTAGTAGTTTTACTAGGAAAGGAAATCATGGTAACCTGATTGCACCTGCACACACTTTTTAATTGGCAGGCTATTTTTTACGCTTTCGCAATGCACCAGTCGTCTTCGCGCAACTTCGAAACGGCACCAAACCAGTGGTGATTCCCCTTATAGAAGTGATGGCATGGCGTTTACCACTGAATTTCAAGTTTTGCTGAGTTCAAGAAAGTGGATTAGACCTACAATCACGTACAGCCGCTGTATATCGACACAGGCTAAATTCAAAAATAACCGTGTACTTACGTTAAGCAAAACAATGAAACACCTATGTAGACAATGTTTATGGGATCTTTTCCACTACCTGATAATTATATTGATGCAAAATCTCTTAAAAGCGTGCAAATAACTAATGAATGAGTAAGCGGCATTGTGTATTAGTTGAGAAAGGAGAGAAATTGCATTGGCCTGAGTTTTACTTTTCGGTGCAACAAAAAATAACGAGATATTCACTAGAAAATGATCATTAGTTGGCTAATCAGTGACATCGTTTGTTACCGTAAATCAGCTGCGACACTGACACTCACGCATGTAAATGAGTGTTAAGTGGTTTAAAGTGATATTTAATGCTTATTGGTCATAACAGGTATGTTGTGCTGAGTTGAATTTCAATTTACTTTCAATACTGCTGCTTTGTCGTACCGTGTCTATCTTGAAGTTGGTAAATACGAGTACTGGGCAAGTTTTCCTAGTGGTTGATGGTTGTTTGTAGTCATACGAAGTACAACGTAGAGTGTACCGAGATGTCATGTACTGCACAAGCATGTGGTTGTCCGTGACCACCATCGTCATCATCGTCGTCCCGGAACGACCACGCCCGGGATTCAGTACCAAATGGTAAGAATGAGCTGAACGAGCACCCGTTGTCGTAGGTCAAGAACATGATGTTTAATTCATCAAGAATAGCTCCGCTACATCCTTCTCTTTCTTTCCCTCGGTCCTCCCCCCCCCCAAGCCTATGCCCCAATTCTTTATTTGGGATGCTCGGGCATGCTCGGAGAGTCATTGGATCACCGTTGCCACGAACTGTGCCACGTGACATGCAGTTATTTGTGCACTTTTAACCAGCTGCGTGACCGACGTTGTAGAATTCTTGCTCAACAACGTCATCCTTCAGTACGGAGCACTGTGGCAGCTCTTAACTGACCGTGGCTGGCAGTTTCGTCTCCTGGGTCATCAATGACACCCTGACATCTTGCTCGACCAAGCATAAGATAACAACGGCCTACCATTCACAGACGAATGGCTTGGCGAAGCGGATGAACTGAACCATTAGCGACATGCTGGCAATGCACGTGTCAGCCGACCACCAAGAATATAATTCCGCATTGCGTTTTGTCACTCTCGCGTATACCACGTCCCGGTACCAGACGGCTCATTGTTCACATTTCGTTCTTCTAATCAGCTTAAATTTAATGTTTCCAAAAGCCACGATGCTGGCTCCTTCGACACACCCACCTACTGAGTACGCCGCAAGAACCCAATGCCCGCGCTGACCATGCACGCCCACTTGCACGCACTTGATTAACCGACTCGCAAACGGACCAGAAAGCTGGTAACGATAGCTATCACAAAAACGACCACTTTCATACACAATGTCTTGTGCTTCTTCCGCCTCCAGCACGCCGTGTTGGGCTTTCTAAGAAGCTCCTGTTTTTTTTACACCGTGTATGCCGTCAAGTGGCCGACTTGCCGTGTGAGATCGAATCGGTGTCTTTCTCCTCGTCGACTCCTCCCTGCACCGACATCATTCACGTTGCTCATTTCAAGCCCCATCGTACTCCGGACCTTACCGATACACATATATGTTACCTGTCTCACTACCATCCTTGATAGGATGCACCGAGTCTGTGCTTTCGCCGATGGGGGGTATTGTTATCTACTGCTGAACTTGAGGACGAAGGAGAAGAGGAAGGGTTGTGTCCTGTTTTCTATGGCAAGTGCTTTATTTTCATTTTTTCTTACAATAATGAATTTACAGATATATAGGACGGTATCCTGAGAAAGCTAGTATTGGTTTCAGTGTTGATAATAAATATAGAGGTCAGTGCAGTATTTTACGGATAGGTTAGGTATACAATTACATATTTTAACAGACAAACAAAGGAACAATAGTGTTCACGAAGTGCAGCCGAACAGCTTTAGCAGGTGCTTAAAGGCCCTGTTGGTTCGCAAGAACAAAAAATGAATTCACTACTTATTTTAAAGTTCTAATGTTCTAATTTCTAAAGTTAGAGTATTCCAGATTTTAGTTTCTATAAATTCAAGCACTCTTTCACCGTACACATTATAACATTTTGGTGAATTCATATTGCCTTTCAGAGCATGTCTTGTACTGCGCGTAGAAAAACAAAACACGTTACGCTGAATAGGCAAGTAGTGCTCGCAATGCTATTAACTGGAATCGCAATTTTATTATTACACAGAGCCTTAAGCGATAACACTTGCTGTGTCTGGAAAATGTCGTATATTGTATCATTGGTGCTGTTAGTAATTATTTTCAGTGGCCTTTTCTGCAATTTTTGTAGAAGTTGCAGGTAAGTCATGTATGTTAAGCCCCACAATTCTGAACATCACTTGATATGGCTATTGCAAAACACATGATATAAAGATTTCCCGCAGGTCGCGAGTTCGAATCCCGGCTGCGGTGGCTGCATTTCCAATGGAGGCGGAAATTTTGTAGGCCCGTGTGCTCAGATTTGGGTGCACGTTAAAGAACACCAGGTGGTCGAAATTTCCGGAGCCCTCCACTACGGCGTTTCTCATACTCATATGGTGGTTTTGGGACGTTAAACCCGAGAAATAATCATCATATAAAGATTTGAGTATTTCACGGGGAAAATATTGCCTTGTTTTAAAGAGGTGGTAACATCCGCACACGACATTGCTGCACACGCTCGGAATATGCGCTTCCTAATATTTATGTTGGTCAAAAATGACGCCTGGATAAATAAGTACGTACCTTCCTGCATAAGAATATTGTTTAGGCTAATACTCATGCTACTGGTGTCAACGTTAGTTTTTGTCGAGCGAAAAACTACAAATTTAGTTTTATTTCTCCTTAAGGTTTGTTTTGAGTACATGACGAGAAAGTGATTGCTAAATCATTCATCACTTCCATTTGCAGTGCAGAGAGAGTGCCACCTGTAAATAATAAAGCTGTGTCATTTGCGTACATTAGCGCGTTAGAGTTATGAAGAGCATCAGGGAGGTTAATAAGGTATATTGCAAATAACATTGAACCTAGAGCTCATTTTTGTGGGACTAAACTAGTGACTATGCCGAATGCTTAATAATAGTCGCCAATCACTACCATTTGTTTTTGTGGTGATAAATGGCTGGAAAAGCATTCAAGTGATTTGTTGGTGATATTGTAGCTTTCTAGTTTTTTCAGTAGTATGGAGGGAGAAAAAGTATCATACGCTTTCTTAAAATATTCATAATACTAACCTATTTTCATGAAGTGCTGAATTTACTGATTGGGAGAGTGTTAACACGGCATTAGTTGTTGATCTATTTGATACAAAGTCATGCTGCTGAAAACAAATTACAGGGTTTTCTTTTCGGAATCTTTTTAATCTTTTGGAAATCCAGTTTTTCGAAAACGGTGTTTTTGACACTCAAATCGGATATTGGTCAGTAATTCTCTGGCTGATTAGAATTCCCAGATTTTCACACAGGAATAATTTTGGCTGTTTTCAGTACATTGGGACACGAACTGGTTGCAAACGTTACATAAATAGTTGGTGGATGGGACTGCAGAGAATGTAAACACTGTATTTTAAAGTTCTAGTGTGTATACCATCGTGACCAGCAGCTTTCCTTAAAGGCGTTTCATTTATCGTTGGTTTCTGTTCATCATGGCTTATTTTTCCGAATAAAAGTCATTGTAAAATATCCTAAGTAGGGCTGGGTCAAGCTTACAAGTACAAAACTGATTAGCTAGGTTACGTCTTATGACAGCAAAATAGCGGTTAATTCATCAGCTACTTGCGTACATGGTTCTTCAGGTTGAATTGTCTCTATTCAGTCTTTGAATATAACTTATTTTGTGATTCCGCATATTGTTTGTGTTTCTACTGTCTTTACTAACGAGGTCGATGTAGTACTTCTTTTCCGTTTTCCTGGTCATACTGACCGAGCACTTTCTAAAGCATTTAGAGCTTTCCTTTTAATAGGAGTTAGACTTATTGCACTTCCATTTACGGTAAAAGTAGTCTTTTTATTTTATTGTTTCCATAATAGAGCTAATTATCCAAAGACACATGGAATGTTCGTAAATTTAGTGTTTATGGACTATTGTAGAACCCTTAATGGCATTGCTAATGCATTGGATTAGTTCATAACGGGTTGTGTCCTGTTTGCGCCATCTTGGCTATTGTTGCCGCAATCGCTTTGATTGCACAAATACCGCAAATACACCAAGCTGTTGTCGTCTCCCGAGCCAATAAATTAGCGTACTATAGTTAATGCTCACTTACAAGCATCGGCGCACCTGCTGCAAGAGCGACGACATCTTTTTTTCATGGCTGTTGCAAAGCGCGCAATCGCCTCTAACAAACACAATGCTCGAAAAGAGAATTGATATTTCTAGACAGAATGCTATTTGTTTTTTCGCTTGAGTAGGAAACTTTTTCAACAGCGACGCAAACAAGATAAGTAATATGTTCTCTGTTATGCAGCGTAGTAACAAGAGATAGAATTCAAGGATTATACACGACAGTTTAGTAAAGAAATGCGCTCTTCAGCTTCATAGTTTTGGCTGTGCTGCCGCAGGAAGCTATCGCAATCCTAGTGAATTTAAAACAAAATGAAGAAAGTCACTAGTGGAAGTTTTATTTTCAGGATATATGACAACTATACTTAATGCCATATGTCACAGGTGAGCGTTTGCCCGAATTAGATATAACTACAAGGGCGTGATAATGTATCTGATGCCCTGTAACATATCATAATAAAGGGGCCATTCCGGATTCAGGTCCAACCAAAGGTGTGAACGGCTACGTATGCGACCGTAATAACGTCATCTATAGTTTGTAGTGGGACAGAATATTTCTTCATGGAATTCTGAGCACACACCTGTAAAAAATAAAAGAGGGAGAGCAGTTACTCTACTAGATACGCTGTTCTCACTAAGATGTTTGACATATCAGCAACTCTTGAAAACATTCTGATGAATTCATATTATTTAGTGAAAGACCTAACTGTCTCGTTACACGGCGAGCTGGAGCTTAGCATGGCAGGGGAGTGAAGTGGTTCAAGTATGGTGGTTTCGATCTGCAGGTGTGGAGAGTTCAAGCCTTGTGATGGTAAAATCAGCGCAACGCCACCATGTCACAACAGAAAGCGCTCGTTTGTGATGCATCACCATGACACCACATGTTCAGCGTAATTTGTGGCGTCACCTTGACGTCAGGCGTGGACTCAAAACATGAAACTTTCGCTTGATCATGCAGCAGTGCAGCAACACATGGGGAATACCTGTAGCTACGTTGATAGAGCAGCAGACACATTATTGAGAAGTCGCGGTATTTGTATATGACAGCGCCATATTATCGTATCGCCCACATTTATTTCTTATGACTTACAATATATTTACTATTAATAGCATACCCTACATGTTCCTTGAAATCGATTCCAGTTATTTTGCATTATTGCTCTGTGTCTAAGGAAGAAAAATCAGGCCTTAACTTTGCACTACCTTCGTTCGGGTACGTACCAAGTAATTCTTGGCAACTAGTTGAAAATTGTCTGGCATCGCCAAGTAGGCGAAATGACTCTGATGACAAAAAAGAAGAAAAAAGTAATCAGTGATATTACTGTGGCTGGATGTACCATATGCTTCATTTTCAAGATTGAAAGCCACTCAAGGTGTTTGCTACGACAGCCTATAAGACAGGAATCTCAAATGTGCAGCCCTCCAACCATTCGCTTGCTGTTTTTCGGCCAACGTTTTCTTTTAAATTTCTTTATTATTTGTTGTCACAAAAAACACAGACACAACTGGCCTAAAAAAATGTTTTCCTCAGGCACCCCATGTGGTTGTGATGTGTTCAAAGATAACTGGGCAACAAAAGTTATATTCAGATTCGAGTAATTTGCTAAGATCGGCATCGAGATGCTGCCACCCTGGCACCTCACCTCCTTCAAAAATGACATGTATATTGTATATGGGAAACGTGTTTCTTCAAATGACGGTGTTTGCTGACAATTAGAACCACACCCTTCCTCCACTCTTACATTTTTTTACTGTAATGGCTCTTACGACACGAAAATACCTGACTGCGGGCTGCTGGCTAAAGTAAGTTTGAGACACCCGTTGTAAGAACTGTGATGTTTTTATTTTTTAATGGTTGCTGGTATCGATTCCAATTAATTTATTCAGCTTCCTTGGAGAGAATTTAACATAGTTGGTGAAGTATCACAATCGGAGGTTCCATAGTTTCAAGAAGGATTTAATAGGATATTTCATTGCCGCTGTGACAATTAATTTAAGGTCGTCGCTTCCATATCCCTTTATACCATACGTGCCCTTAGAAATATGGCAGGAAGTTAGTCGGAACATATCAATCAAACTTGTGTTACTTTATTTGGCATCGTGCTGAAATCGCGGTATAGTTAGAGGCACTAACTAGCAGGCAGCGCCTAGAGCACTACATGCGCCTTTACTTTAAAGCAGCTACATTATCATCCCATGGAGTTTTATAGTAATAATACCTAAGAGGTAATGAGCCTTTTTATTGTGTACGCTAAATCATTTCCTTAAGTTCATCATTTCGCAGTTTCAAATGTCACATTATATAAGTTGTCATATAATTTATCGCGTTTAAATATGTGGAAATATAATGAACATAATTTACGTTGACGTTTCGTGTTGGTGTTAGTGAGACATTTGTCAAAATTGACTATTTTATTCACTGTATATCACTTTATTATGTATATTGTGCTTCCTAATGTGTGCACATCTTCATGTATGTGAAATAAATTCCTTAAAGAGTTTACCCTCCTCAAATATTTAAGGTGGACATGAGTATAAATACATGTTGATATTCCTTCGTCATTCGCACCCGCCATTTCGAATGTATAAGGCCATGAGTGGCTTGTTATTCCGCTCAATGCAAAGACATGGGTGCTAATTCCGTCAAGCTTAATCGTTGTAGCTTTGTGTTCCGGCCGAAGCGTTTCACTGCATTCATAGTAAGAGTGACAATTGTCAAGTAGATAAGGCCACGGAAATACCAGTGCTGCATTTACTTACCGTGCACACTCGTGCAGGTCACTCACTTTTAGAGGGCTACAGATGAAAACATACCCCAATTTTTGTACACTACATGCAACATACACTAAGAACTCTCCTGATGACGCGTACTCCACATGCGGGGAGAAGTCCACGTTAGCAAACATGCTCTTGGAGTGCCGTCAATCAAGCCCTCATTCCTCCATAGCCAGGTGGAAGGCGGACATCAGCAGCCCACTCTTGGCTGACTAGCTTTGGGCAGTTCCGTGAAGCGACTGGCAGGCTTGGCTTGGCGGCCCCTACGTTGGTGTTGCCCATTGCGCACTAGAGCTTGTCCTGCAGGACACTATTAGGGCATTTCAATCAATCCGGCCGGTCGCTTAGACGGTAGCACTTTGTCTGTGTCAAAATGTGACCGCAATGACTGGTATCGAACTTGTGACGTGAAGGTCAGCAGACGAGCTTCGTAATCACTGAGCCACTGCGACGGGCTATGTGTGTTTCGCAAATTTCTTCAACGATGATTTTGTGTAGTTGATTTCGCGTATGCTATTCGCAATATATAAAGTGTAAACAACTGTTGAAATTGCGTGAAAAGTAAAATTGAGTGGAATTGCAATCTGAGCTTTCATTTCCAGAAAAATATACCTATAACTTCGCTTGAAGAAGAAAATAGCTTATACATACATTTTTATACATACAAATAGTGTACACCACATTAGTTGTCTTAAGCACGGTGCGGCACAGAAATCTATAACACAAGAAATACATATGCATTGATACCCCATTTTGCGTAACAGAATAAGCGCAGTCATACATCTGAAAAAAAAGAAAACGGAATAAAACCAGTAGGAGTGTGATTGTTACGCAGTTATTCATCTCCTCTTACCTGACGTTACAGCTCCCTCATCATATCAGAATCGAAGTAATGCGTTTCTAGGTGTCCCTGGTAAGTGGATTTTGGAGCTCACTTACTTTAGGCAACATGGATCTCAGACAAATAACCACACTATTGTTATAACATTTGGTGTTACCATAATAATGTTAACGTACAACCTGGTAAATAGTGTCTTTAGGACACTGCTGAAAGCACATGTGATTTTGATTTGTTCATTCTGTACGTGCAGTTTCTCATTTTGGTCCCCTGAGCCTTGTGGCTCTTTCACCTTCCGGTCATTGAGAACGCCGGCATTTCTGATACCCGTGTGCACTGACACAGTTGATGTGAAATATTCTTTCTACAGCGTTATATCAGTTTTAAAATACTGAAATTTTGTTTAAAATGCATAAAACACGTGTGTTTCCTGTTATTTGAGTTAAAGAGCAACGGTTTTTTCTGGCACAATCACCCGACCAAGAAAAACACAAAAACATTGCGCATCTAATTTCTAAAATCTTTTACTTTATTAGGAATCACTGCTCTAAATAGATATTTCTCGCAAATAACCAATGCGCAAAAGAAAAAAAAAACGACACAAGCTGCGTGATAGCAACAGCCGGAACTAGTCTTCAGCGTGGCAGTGATGCCGACTGAAAGACCAGATCAACGTACAGTGTGAAGTTTTATGAAAGGGAACACGACGCGTGGCCTGAGCGCTAGCAACCACAGTCTATTCTCGCGTCATCTCGCGGTGAGCTAAACAACCATTACGTTGCTGACATGGAAACAGCGGCAAGATGGCGACCTCCTCCCCCTTTAAGGCGATGACCAGCTCTCGCGCAATCACCTTGAAGGGGGAGGGGGTCGCAATCTCTCCGCTGGTTCCATTTCAGCAACGAGTGGTTGTTCTGCTCGCCGCGAGATGACGCGAAAAGAGACTGTGGTTGCTCTCGCTTTCAATTAAACACACTGCCAGCAGCCACTGGGGCACGCAGGCCACGCGCTCCGGTGTTCCCTTTCATAAAAATTGACACTGTATCTATAAAGCAATAGATTACGAAATTGAACGAGCATCCTCAGACTAGGCAACCGTCGCTAGGTTGCGATGTTTCTGCCTAAAGTCGGGCTTTTAGCTTTTAGTTTTTTTTTTAAATGCGAAGCATCTCAAGCCGGGGGCTGTGGCTGAGTACAGTGACGTCAACACAAACTGCACATACGCATCCCCTCTCCCTCTCTTACGCTCCCTCTCTCACCTCGCGACACCGAAGCAGGCAGCGTCTACTTGCCTACGCAGAACCAAATACTCTTACACGCATGAACTATGCGTGACTGTGAGGCGAAGAAACTAGCGCCAGAACTGCCTGACTACCCAAGCCACATTGAAATAGTGGTGATCATAATTCTGAAAAACGTGTTTGTCCGCACGTACTAGTAACATACTAGTGCACTAGTGTAATTTGTGTTTTTCTGTTTATGCCTACTTTTTGCACATGGGTTTGAGGGGCATATCTTTGTGCCTCTAGAATTCTCATTTCTCAACCTGCCACCTGTTATGCCTAGCACGTGATCATAAAAGGGCTGATGTATCGGTATTGTGCCATTCTTACAGGACTGCATGCATGTTTATGTTGTTCTGCCTACATTATATTGCCAAGAACGATCCCTTCTCCTTTGTGTTTCGTGGCGAACATCTGGCTGTGCCCGATCGTGCTATTTGTTGTGGGCCGCCCAATGCTGTGCTGCAAGCAAAGTGCATGTTTTCCTCCCCCCTCGGACTATCTCATTTCATAGGGAAAAATATTTCACCCTTTCACCATTAGGCCAGCGTTATCTGTGTAAATTGATGTTGGTGAAGAGGATCATGACAAGGTATAAGAATGTTCACACTAGAAGTGCAGGGACATTTGTTTTGCGACCATTGTTGATCGGTCTCCGAAGAAGAGTGCCTTGCAATAATAAGGCCCCTTTCAAAGTTTCATTCATACGTCTACGGCAGGCTGTTCAAGGTAGTAACCGACCACTATGCGCTGTGCTGACAGCAAACTTGAAGGAGCCCTCAGGCCACCTGAAGTGATAGAACCAGCGCCTGCAGGAATACGACGTCTCTATCCTTTACAAATCTGGCAGGAAACATTGGCACGCCAACTGCCTATCAGGCGCTCCCGTCGATGAGCCTCCACAGGACACCGGGGATGACGTCCTGTTTTTTTTGGTATCATGACAGACAGTGACCTTGCCACTCAGCAGCGTGCTGATCACGAACTGCACGCCCTGATCGATCAACTCGAAGGACACAACCCCGCAGTGCCAAGGGTTTTTAAGCGCAGCTAAGCCGCCTTCAGTTTGAAAAGTTCGGTGCTTGTGAAGAAGAACTTGGACCCTATAACGAAAACAAAGCACCTTCTCGTCATCCCCCGTGGTCTCCACGACAAAATCTTGGCAGCGTGTCATGACAACCCGACATCGGGGCACCTCGGCACAGCCCGCACGCTGGGAAAGATAAAGACGAGGTACTACTGGCCGTGTCTCGCATCCAACATTACCCACTACGTCAGGAGCTGCCACGACTGCCAGCGCCGAAAAACGCCGCCGACCAGACCAGTCAGCTTCCTACAGCCAATTGCAGTACCATCGAGGGCCTTCTAACAGTTTGGCATGGGCCTTCTTGGACCGTTCTCCACGTCACGGGCCGGGAACAAGTGAATTGTAGGAGCCACGGGCTACTATGCGCTACGCAGATACCGCCGCGCTCCCAAGGGGAACTGCAGGAGAGGTCGCTAAAGTTTTTATCCGCCAATTGGTTCTATGACATGGAGCCCCTGTAATACTGGTCACGGACCGCGAAATGGCATTCACTGCAGAACTTACGCGACGGGTCTTGCATTGAAGTCACATGGATCATCGGCAGAATACGGCGTATTACCCCGAAACGAACAGGTTAACCGAACGCCTGAATAAGACGATCGCGGATATGCTGTCTATGTACGTTGACGTTGAACATAAGACGTGGGATGGTGTACTCCCTTTCGTCACGTTCGCATACAACACAGCTATCCAAAAAGCAACTCAACTGTCCCCATTCGAGCTTGTCTTAGGCCACAGCCGACGACAATGCTCGACGCCATGCTTACACACGTAGAAGACGATGATCTCAAAACCGACGTCTCAGGGTACCTACAACGCGAGCAAGAAGCCCGCCAGCTTGCTCGAGTGCGTAAAACAGACAAACACCTCGTGGATGCCAGACGATGCAACCTACGACGCCGAGTATGACCCAGGTAATATACTGTGGGTTTGGACCACTATTCGACGTCGCAGGCTCAGTGAGAAGCTCTTGCGTCGGTATTTCGGGCTCTATAAACTTCAGCGACGTGTAGGCCCACTCACCTACGAGTTTGTCCCTGACGGCGACCATGGCATGTCACGACGACGCACGTGGCCCGAACTTGTCCACGTGGTTAGGCATAAGCCTTACTACGCCAGATGAGTGACTTTTTCTTTAACGACCTTTTTCTTTAGTAGCATCGAGCCAATCCCCCCCTCCTTTTTTTAGAGGGGGACAATGCCGTGAACTATGCATTCTCGCTTGTGTTTCGTGGCGAACATCTGGCTGCTCCTGATCGTGCTATCTGCTTTGGGCCACACCCATAATGTGCTGCAAGCAAAGTGTACGTTTTCGTCAACCCTCGGATTATCTCATTTAATAGGGAGAGCATTTCACCCTAGTGTCATCTGTGTAAATTGGTGTTCGTCGAGAGCATCACGGCAAGGTATAATAATGCTTCCACTAGACATGCAGGGACAATCGTTTTTCCGCCGTCGTTGATTAATGGGCCATTTCTTCGGCACCTGTATTCTTTCTCATTATTTTGTTCACTCATTGCAGAGCCCAAGTTCGCTCTAATAAAACTGGTTTTCTGAAGAACTCTGTGTCATTCCTGGCTACGTGACAATATTCCACGCCTATAAACTGTTGTTTAATGTGAAATGTTTGACTTTTTTCCCGTTTCTTTATTTCACGTCAATCTTCTTGTATAATTGAAGCTGTAATAACGCGACAGCGTTAAAGAGATTGTTTCGCAGAAATTCAGCTATCGGAGGCATGGCCGTCTTTAGTTGTGAGTGAAAAGCAGCGTTAGCCTTGAGCTAAAATTTAAGGTAGATGGAAATTAAGATAGCAGCCAGAGAGCCTTTGCACTTGGCTTTCACTGCGGAAGAGTTTAAGTACCCACTGAATCATTAAGGCAGGATAGCGATTGCGAAGGCAATTAATTTGATTATGGTGATTTATATGTGTGGTCTAGCGTCCAAAAATCCCCATATGTTTATGAGAGACGTCGTATTGGAGGGCTCCGAAAATTTCGGCCACCTAGGGTTCTTTAACGTGCACCCAAATCTGAGCACACGGGCCTACAACATTTCTGCCTCCACCGGAAATGCAGCTGCCACAGCCCGTATTCAATATTCTTACATGTGATTGAGAGGCTGAGTGCTTTAGCCACTTGACCAACGCAGCGGGGCACGTGGTTGTGAGTGTGAACCACGGCTGGTTATTTTTTCATCCACTTTTCTTTCTTCCTATTTACATTCCATTGGTTCTAATAACTTCCCCTGTACATTCGTTGGCATTACTGTCTATTACATCTCATAATATTGTGTTAAAACACGGAAAAACGAGCCCTTAGGTATACACTTCATCTTTCCCCTAATATATATATATATATATATTGTTGCGGGTTCGCGGCTATGCAGCTATGCGGGCGGTGCGAAGAAGAAGACGACGACGTTGGTGGGCTGTTCGAAAATACACAACGGCTGCCATCTTGACTGCTGGAGTACTTTTCTACTCTAAAGTAGTAAATACATTCGCAACATTTTTGGTGGAGGTGCGGGGTACGACGCAAGACGGAACTTCGAAGCGGACGTGTTCTCGACTGCCCGACCATGGCAACAGAAACCAATTCTGCCGCTCCTGTTTCAGCCGCGACTCCGGCGCAGCCTGTACAGCCGGTCGTATTGACGCAACCGCGCGACCCTGGCAACTTCTGCGGCACCGACCATGTTGACGTTGACGACTGGATTCCGAAGTTCGAGCGGTTTGCAGCAGTGTACCGGTGGGACCCTACGATGATGCTCGCCAACGTTGGCTTCTATCTCTGCGGAACAGCTGGCGCGTGGTTCGAGGCTCATGAAGCGGACATAACCAGCTGGGATACTTGCAAACAGAAGCTTCGTGACCTGTTTGGTAAGGCCGTCGGACGCCAGCGGGCCGCTTCTAAAGAACTCTCTGGTCGGGCACAAACTACGACCGAATCATATGTCACCTACATCCTTGACGTTCTCGCCCTTTGCCATCGTGCCGACCCCAACATGTCCGAGGAAGACAAAGTAAGCCATTTACTTAAAGGCATTGCAGATGATGCTTTCAACATACTGGTTTCCAAAGACTGTTCCACCATTGATGACATCATCAAAGAGTGCCGCCGATTCGAAGAGCTGAAGAGTCGCCGGGTCGCCAAGAATTTCTTGCGACTTCCGAACACGGCCGCTACGTCATCTTGCGAGGACCTTCAGCCGCCATGCAGTCAACCACATAACAACGAGAGTGTAGTTCGCATCGTTCGTAGAGAAATCGAGGCCGCGTCTCCGTCTTTTCTGACCCGCCCATCTGATGATCGACCAACGATCTCGTTGATCCAACAGGTCGTGAGAGAGGAGCTGGCAAACGTTGGGCTGCAGCCTGTATGTTCGTTGACGGAACCTCGGGTCAGTACCATAGCGCCTTCTCCTGCACCAGAAAGATTCCGCCGCTATCGTGATCCTGCTCAGTGGAGGACACAGGACGACAAGCCTATATGTTTTCATTGTCATGGTGTAGGACACATCTCCCGCTACTGTCGTTTCCGCACGTATCCACCTCGGTCGTTTCCTGGCTATCGACGTGACGACAACCACCGGCCCCTGCAGTATGGCGCTCGTGACGATGGACCGTACAATGGCACTCCTGCGACACCAGTCCGCCGGTCCAGCCGTTCGCCGTCCCCGCATGACCGTCGCTCCAGGTCACCTCAGCACCGCCGCTATTCGTCGCCCCACCCTAGTGGACGCCCTTCTTCGGAAAACTGAGCAATGCAGCTCCCGGAGGTGACGCTGCATTGGACTCCCGACCTGAAAACCCTCTGCTGACCTTGACTACGGACAAGAACCTGCTTGATGTAGAAGTGGATGGCCTTCCTGTTACTGCCCTTATTGACACCGGCGCACATATTTCAATTCTGAGCTCTGACCTCCGTGCACGATTAAACAAGGTCCTTACGCCGCCAGAGTCCCTATTTGTACGTGTCGCTAGTGGAGCGACCCCGGCTGTGCTCGGAATGTGCACCGCGCGTGTGAGATTCGCCGACCGCCAGACGTCCGTTCTATTCCATGTTCTCGCTCACTGTCCACATGACGTCATCCTTGGACTCGATTTTTTGTCCGACCACTCCGCTGTAATTGACTGCTCAGCCGGCGTCGTGCAACTTGACTTGCCTGCGGCCACCGAAGAGTCGAAGATGGTACAGAACAAGCTTTCGTGCGCTGAGTTTGTTCGCCTCCCACCCCAAGCCCTAACTTGTGTCACAGTTGAACCATATCCCAGTGTTCCGGATGGGGATTACGTGGTCTTTCCTTCTCCCGGTGTTTTACTGGCCCGCAACGTTTCCTCCCCGTACACCATATTAACTGTCACAGCGAACAAGACGTGCCTTCCTCTTCTGAACTTCGGACTCAGCCCTCAAATCCTACCACAAGGCATTGTTCTCGCCACTCTTTCACCGTCACACGAGTGCCAGATCTCATCAGTGTCACGTGAACTGGCCACAGTCGCCTCCCCGAACCCGCATAGCACCGACGCAGCCAAATCTACACGGCTCAACAATGTAACTAAGATGATTGCCTCAGACCTGTTGCCGTCTCAGGTCAAAGACCTCACTGATCTTCTCACGAGCTATTCGGACATATTTGACTTTGACGGTAGGCCCATAGGTCAAACATCGCAAGTCAAACATCGCATTGATACCGGTGATGCAGCTCCAATTCACAGGCGTCCCTATCGAGTGTCACCATCAGAGCGCCAAGTTATCCAACAGGAGGTGAATAAGATGCTCACAAAAGGCATCATAGAGCCCTCATCGAGTCCGTGGGCGTCCCCTGTAGTCTTAGTTAAGAAGAAGGACAATACCTGGCGTTTCTGCGTGGACTATCGGCATTTAAACAAGGTCACCAAAAGGGATGTCTACCCGCTTCCTCGTATTGATGATGCCCTGGACTGCCTTCATGGCGCAACCTATTTTTCTTCGATAGACTTACGCTCCGGTTACTGGCAGATCGCCGTGGACGACCTCGACCGGGAGAAGACCGCCTTTGTAACGCCTGACGGTCTCTACCAATTCAAGGTAATGCCGTTTGGCTTGTGCAATGCGCCGGCGACGTTCGAGCGGATGATGGACACGCTTTTGCGCAGCTTTAAATGGTCTATCTGCCTGTGTTATCTGGACGACGTGATTGTGTTTGCCCCAACCTTTAAGTCTCACCTCGAGCGCCTTTCCTCAATTCTTTCAGTATTTCGAGAGGCTGGGCTCCAACTTAATTCTTCGAAATGCCATTTTGGGCATCGCCAAGTTACTATTCTAGGGCATCTCGTTGACTCCTCCGGCATCCGCCCCGATCCCGACAAAGTCCGAGCTGTCCTGGATTTTCCTGTACCGACTTGTGTCAAGGACGTTCGAAGTTTTGTGGGCCTATGCTCATATTTCCGACGATTTGTCAGAAACTTCGCAGAGGTCGCACGCCCCCTCACTGATCTTTTGAAGAAAGATGTACCATTTGAGTGGGGTCCTGATCAAGGCACGGCCTTTTCCCAGCTCATAACACTTCTGACCACGCCACCGATTCTCGCCCACTTCGACCCGTCTGCTCCAACCGAGGTCCGCACTGATGCTAGTGGCTACGGTATTGGCGCGGTTTTAGCCCAGCGTCAATCCGGTCACGATCGAGTTCTTGCGTATGCCAGCCGGCTCCTTTCTCCTGCCGAACGCAATTACTCTATTACGGAACGCGAGTGCCTGGCCCTTGTATGGGCAGTTGGTAAATTCCGCCCCTATTTATATGGCCGGCCTTTCACAGTTACCACTGACCATCACGCTCTATGCTGGCTTTCAGCCCTCAAAGACCCAACGGGGCGCCTTGCTCGTTGGGCTCTGCGCCTCCAGGAATTCACATACACAGTGGTTTACAAGTCTGGCCGTTTACACCAAGACGCCGACTGCCTCTCTCGGTACCCCGTTGACGCTCCAGATCTAGTAACCGACGACGCGTCCATCTGTATTTCCTCGCTCTCTGCTTTCGGCAACATGGGATGTGAGCAACGGCGTGACGCGTCCCTACGAGAGCTAATCGACCGCCTGAACACAGGCTGTACAGACAGTTCGCTTCGCATGTTCGTTGTCATAGACGGCATTTTATACCGCCGCAACATGCACCATGTGGGAAACGAACTACTACTCGTAATACCCACTCATTTGCACTCGACCGTACTTCAGCAACTACATGATGTACCAACGGCTGGCCACCTTGGTGTTGCCAGAACGTACGACCGTGTCCGCCGACGCTTTTTCTGGCCCGGCCTCTACCGTTCTGTACAACGTTATGTTAGGTCTTGTGAGTCGTGCCAACGCCGCAAAAGGCCAGCGGTACACCCCGCCGGGCTCCTTCAACCGATCGGCGTACCTGCCGAGCCTTTCTATCGTGTCGGCCTCGACCTGCTGGGCCCTTTCCCTCTTTCTACCGACGGTAACAGGTGGGTCGCCGTCGCCATAGATTACTCGACCCGTTTCGCAATTACGAGACCTCTTCCAAGCAGCTGCGCTACAGATGTCGCCGACTTTTTGATTCAAGACGTCATCTTACATCATGGCGCTCCTCGTCAACTGGTCACCGATCGCGGTCGCTACTTTTTATCTAAGGTAATCGACGATCTACTTCGTTCTTGTGCAACCAAGCACAAGCTTACGACGGCCTACCATCCTCAAACGAACGGCCTCACAGAACGTCTGAATCGCACGCTCACTGACATGCTCGCCATGTACGTGTCGACGGATCATCGTGACTGGGACATTGCGCTACCCTTTGTCACTTTCGCTTACAATAGCTCACGCCACGACACTGCTGGATATTCTCCCTTTTACCTTTTGTATGGAAGAGACCCGACATTGCCGTTCGACACGCTTGTACCCAACCCTGCCAACCTGTCCACAGCATATGCTCGCCGCGCTATTAGCACCGCAGAGAAAGCCCGTCAGATTGCCCATCAGCGCCTTTCGGACTCGCAGCTCCGTCAGAAACGTAGCTATGACAGCCACCATCGGGACGTCCACTTTAGTCCAGGTGACCTCGTTCTTCTGTGGACTCCGTCGCGGCATGTTGGTCTGGCTGAAAAGCTTCTACCCAAGTATTCCGGACCTTATCGTGTGCTACGGCAGGTAACTGATGTTACCTATGAAATAGCACCTCTAAACCCTTCGATACCTTCCACATCTTCCGACATCGTCCACGTCGCTCGCCTCAAGCCGTACATCTCGTCCAACACCTGCTAACAAGCGCCGGGTCGGCGCTTTTCGCCGCCGGAGGTCGATGTTGCGGGTTCGCGGCTATGCAGCTATGCGGGCGGTGCGAAGAAGAAGACGACGACGTTGGTGGGCTGTTCGAAAATACACAACGGCTGCCATCTTGACTGCTGGAGTACTTTTCTACTCTAAAGTAGTAAATACATTCGCAACATTTTATATATATATATATATATATATATATATATATATATATATATATATGTGTGTGTGTGTGTGTGTGTGTGTGTGTGTGTGTGTGTGGGCGTGTGTGGGTGGGCTTTTTCAAACCTACATATACGAAAATAACTAAAAAGAATATGGGGGTGGCCCATACCACCAGAAGGTATAACGGCTGCTCGACGCAACTCCGAATGTAAATTCTTGACGAGCCAGTACAAAGATTGTGTTTCTTCCCAATTTAACATAAATGAAGAGGAAAAATGTTCCAACGTATTTGTTATTTTAAAAGCCAATTTGCTGAGAAAGAAACTGGGGCAAAACCTAATTTGTGTGGAGCAGAATCGCTAGTTGGGCGAGTTGGTGAATGTTCATCGTGCATGTTTATTGTGAACCCGTTGCGCTGTAAAACGTTCCACGATGAGCTAGTTAGTGTGACATGGAAGTGCAAGCAGTAAACCGATTATTTTCTCAGGAAGGAGCAGATGGATAGGCAACAGGCGTGCATTTCCCCAAGTTCAGTGTTTCGTGTTCCTTCACGCACGTGTGTGTGGCAAGCATGTAATTGCGTACGTGCGTGCAAGCATATTCGTAAGCATGTGTGTGTGTGAGTGTACGTGTGCAAGCTTGTTTGTGTGTGCCAGCGTGTGTACGTTTCTGTGCGTGCATGTGTGCGTGCGTGCTTGTGGATATCACCACCCCATGGTCCCCCAAGCTTAGTGTTTTACTGTGTTACAAACGTGTGAACGTGGTATTCTGCTAATTAGCTCTTCGCACACGCTTTTCTTGATTGTTTTTCTGACGCCTGTATGGTTTCACGAAAAAAAAAGCGTGGCAATGAAGAGTCCGTGTAGCGTAGGGGGAGGTCCGGAAAGGGGATGACATAATTCTATACAAGAGGGCAGCATCCTCAAGCACTGTATGCCCTAGACATGAACTACCAAGCTGGAAACGTGTGCCCCATGCACCTATAGCTGTAATAGAAGCACGCGTGCTGTATATGAAAAAAAACAGACAAGCTCACCACATCTGGCGGTGTCTCAATCACCGACGGTTTGCACGCATTATAAATACGGCAGGCCAATTCCGCCGTCTGCAAGAGAAACGGGATGAAACATGTTCGTAAGAGGTTCCGAAATGTACTTGGAAAATCACCATGCATTTTGACGACGACTTGAAAAGAGAAAAATAAAGTGCCGTGCTTTCTTGAACCACTCGCCGAGTTCTCGACGATTGCATCGTATCTCTTGAGGTTTAGGAGTTAGCGCGTTAAGCGAGCGACTGTCGTTAACATCGTTAGTGATTAGAATTTTTTTCTTATTGTGCGCCGTGTGTAATTACTGAACCAGACTAACAGGTATTGATTGATTAATATGTGGGGTTTAACAGCCCAAAACCACCTTATGATTATGAGAGACGCCGTAGTGGAGGGCTCCGGAAATTTCGACCACCTGGGGTTCTTTAACGTGCACCCGAATCTGAGCACACGAGCCTACAACATTTCCACCTTCATCGGAAATGCAGCCGCCGCAGCCGGGATTTGAACCCGCGACCTGCGGGTCAGCAGCCGAGTACCTTAGTCACTAGACCACCGCGGCAGGGCGGTATTATCACACATATATATTGTTACACAATTTAGTCTTACACATTAAGCGTGAAAGTTAGACGTATATTTTAAGGCAAAGAAAAATGCATCAGCTATGATGCGATAGTCGATTGATTGATTTGTGGGGTTTAACGTCCCAAAACCACCATATGATTATGAGAGACGTCGTAGTGGAGGACTCCGGAAATATTGACCACTAGGGGATCTTCAACGTGCACCCAAATCTGAGCACGTGGGCCTACGACATTTCCGCCTCCATCGGAAATGCAGCCGCCGCAGCCGGGATTTGAACCCGCGACCTGCGGGTCGGCAGCCGAGTACCTTTAGCCACTAGACCAGCACAACGGTTTGATGCGGTAGTCGATGAACTACGGTAATTATTAGGCCCATGCATGTCTTACGTTTCTTTTTTTTTAAACGTAGATCAGCACACATTTTTTTTTCGTGTTGCGATGTTTTGAGAGGCAGGTGTCTTGCGTCTCGCTGCATATCCCAGTGCTTGTGTCACGCTGCACACTTGTAATCTAGCTGCGGGATTTGGAACCCCATCTCAGCAAGACCTTTTTTTTCACCTAAAGTTTTTCTTTCGTTTGCCTTCTTTCACTCTGTTACCATGTCTGTTTCCTTCTTCCTCATTCTCAGTCAGTACATTTGTCCCTATATCTTCCTTTCTTTCTATATTTCTAATTCCTTCCTTTTCTTTCTATGTCTCTCTTCCCCGCACTTTACTAGCTTTTGCCCGTCAGAGTTTAATTCTATGCAAGCCGAACAAATTTGCGCACGTGGCATGGAAACAAAGCACAGTATGAAAAAAGGATGAAAAGATCACGGGCCTGCTCATAATGATAAAAAGTTGGGCTCGCGAATTACACGAATTATCAGCTCTTAAAAGACTTGGAAACTAAAAATGCTTGAGGATGCACACTCTCCACGACATGATTTACGGAAGCGCGGCCATCGGCCACAGTTCTGATACCTTGCTCTTTATCAGGGGAACGATGGATTTAAATCAATGTACGTACCTCATGCACTTTTTGTGAAGGAACAGCTTTAGCCAAATCTAATAGCTCCGCTTTGCAATCTCGCATGAAGTTTCCAAACAGTGCTTTTGCCCGAAGAAGACGTGGTCCAAATGCTACAGTGTGAAAATCAATTCATTGTAGGAATTGTTACAAAAAATGTTAACTGTAGATTTTTTTGCCGATAACGTTTATGCAGTCAGCTGCAAAGACTCACATATTATGACTGCTCTACAATCATGCTCCATTCAGAACTACCACCATAAACTGGCTTGTACTCTAATGCTATGTCGGATGCGTTGGAAGCTATATACGATCAGAGTGAACATTTTTGAAAAACTAAATGAAAATACCTTTGCTTACCTGAAAAATTGGTCAATTGATTTTTTTGTCTATTTTTTACACAGACAAAGAAGCGGCGAATATGAGCTGTCTTCCGGCAGTTCGGCGAGCATGCCGCCGCAATACAAGGACTCACGGCAGCACAGCGACCGTTATATTTACAAACAAATTATAGATATAAAAGAAAAAGGAAGGTACATAAAAAAACGGTACACCACTTGCAAACATGAGACTGAAGAACAGAGTACAACTACTGTAAACATTGGGCAGCTTTCCGTCGCGTAAAGCTTCGAAAATTGTGTATAATCGGACTGAGGTATGGGCATTGCAAGTGGATTCATTAATAACTTATCACAATGAAGTAGCGACTGCTTCAATTTGAAAATCCAGGATACTCAATGAACTCACAGTGCTAAGAGCACTTTTTTGGCTTCGTAGTTTAAAACTTCAATTAAGACGTGCGGTCAAACAACGCTCTATTGTTTGCTGAGCTACCAAACTACGTACGATTTATGCGTATAATACTGAACCTTTTTATAGACGGTTTCGATGTTTATAAACACAATGGCTCGCGCCGAACGGCCTACTTTAGCAAACTTCTAGTGCGGAATTACCGGCAATGCTTTTTCAATGGTTCCGGATATGCTTTTGTGGCGTGTTTGAGTTTGCTGCTCTTGTTCTTTCTGGCGCGTTCCATAGGATGTGCTTAGGGCAAAGTCTAGCGGCTACATTAAGCGGCTTGACGTAGCACAAGGTATGTACAGGCGCGGCCAGTGCTGCAGGTAACACGGTTCATGTGGCAGACGGGCACCGCGCAAAATATTCGTTGTTGCATTACGATGAGCATGCCCCCCTGCTCCGTGTTACCTCTGATAGTGGTCGTGCCTATACAAACAAAAAATGCGTAAATTGGACAACTTCGTGAGCGAACTTAATTGAACGAGTTGGTTCTGCATGTCGACGATGTGGATGCACTTTGAAGACGCGGTTCAAGAATTGACAGCACATACCTCTCTTTTCCCTGTCCGCGTCTTCGAAGCGCACCCACATCGTCGACATGCAGGAGAAGAGTTGCTCGACTTGTATTGAAGTCGTTCAGTTCACCTTATCGACTATAACTGAAGAACTTCCTCCTGTTGAACCCCGTACATAATTGCGTTTCCGTCAAAGCACACGACCTTAGGATAAAACGCTTCCTTCTGCGTCTGGGTCACACCAGTCAATTTTTATGAAGAAATCAGTGGTGAGCCGAAGCACTCACGATCCGAAGTGTTCGTGTGACTGAGAAATGATAACATGTACTGATGTGAAGGCGTTCAACTGTGGCTGCAGGGTCTCGCACACTATTATGGTTTACTCACGGGTCAGCAATTCATGAATCAAACTTTCAAGTTGAACCTACACCTAAACACAGTCCATGTTAACACCCAAAAGATAAATTATCTAGAATGTGGCGATGTTCATTAGTGGCACAAAGACAGGTGATCAGTCAGCTCAAAGACAGGGGATCAAAGACAGGTGATCAGAACAGATGAGAGCCCACTCGCAGGCGTCACTTAAAAAAAAAGTCAAACGCAATGACAACCAAACGTGGACACCAGGACTTACACTGTTTGCAATTCATGTTAAGCGCAGCTTCACTGTGTCTCGTGTTGTTTCGAACAGTACACATCAATGATCTCGCTCAAACTATAAAATAAACACCTGTTGCGATGGATTTTCAGTGTTAGCTTTCACGTTTTGCTAGCCGTTTCAGGCGTCAATACAATTATCTCCCATGGGTGGAGCACGACAGTAACTGATGTGTTCTCGGTAACCGGGGGCCTTCGACTAGTCTGACGTCTGAGTTTCACCTGTGTGCCATTAGGCTGCGCTGAGCTTTGACGAAGTGGGCAGAACAAAGCTACGCGCTCTCAGAGGGAATCCAGCTTTCTCGCGTGATCGCTGCAATTCAGGCGCTCTTTCTATCGCGATTGGGAGCAAAACATAACGTTTTGACTATCATATCAAATTATTTTAGCCATGTAGACTGCATACTGGCTTGACACAGCTGTGCTGGAGTTGTCAGCTCTTCACCGGAAGAATTTTATCTGCATGAAACATTGGAAAATAAGCAGTCGCCGCCAGCAACAAATGCTAAAAGCACACGAAAACAAGCTAAACCGGAAGTTTGCAGGGGTGGTTTTCCGTTGAACACAAAATGTTGCCAGAGACCGGCTGGCTCCGGAAAAATCGTCAATATAATACAGGCTTTTTTTAACGCTAAGACAGTTAGTCTAATTTTGTTTTCACCCTAAAACTTGAAAACGTGGTGAAAACGCTTTGCCACAGCGTAATTGTACTGTTGCCACTAAATAGGAAACAAAAATAATTAAGACCAGTCATTTCAATTAGGAAGGTGTAGTGTATGGCAATGTACGGCGTGCCTATTTTTTTCTTTTTTTAGAAATCAGGAAGTATGCTTGTGATTTGGGTTATTCAGCATACAATATTGCAGAGCATTGCCGAAGCTGACCACTCTTTTTCGTCAGACTCCCCGCTCGGTGATAAAGCGGTGAAATTTGGATAAAGGTCCTCTCTTCGTCATTGTGCTGAGCGCGAAAGAACAGCAACATCGACTCTTTCTAAGTGAACCATAAAACTCGAGTAAAGTCGCAAGCGGTTATCCTCAGGGAAGCGAAGTAGTTTCGCACCTTGTTATATATTTGCACGGCTCTTGATAGTTTGAAAATTGTATAAACACCACACATCGCTGCCAAAGAATAAGCTGCCTACTTGTGTAATTTTAAATGTTCGCGAATTTTCAGGACCCCATTCTGCTTCGACGATATATATATATATATATATATATATATATATATGAGATAGACAGATTGGTAGATTGATACGTAGAACAGATTTAATGGTATTAATTTGTAGCGGCTCAACAACCTAGTAAAAGTGTTATTACTCATCATAACAGCTCCAATTTCGCGCGCCTATACCAAGATGTGAATTTGATAAACTTCGTAATGGAGGGAACCGCACATCAGATCATGCGGTGCTCTCTCACGCGCCCTGACATTGCACAGTACAAGGACCTCTTGCATTTCACCTCCATCCACATGTGGATGCCGTTGATGGCATCAAAACAGCGAGCTTCGTGTCAACAGGAGAACGCTATAAGCTCTGTATACGGCTGAAGTGGACTGGCGGCGCATGAGAGCTACGAAACACGCTCAGTGACATATTCAGAAAGAACGTGAAATCGCTACATACGTGGCATTTGCTTCTTACATGATGTGCCTTGATTGACCAAGCTCGCAAGAACCACAAACACTGACAGGCTGCACGCGAGCCTCTCAAACATGGTTATTGCACACTTGGAAGCAGCGAAAATAGATGGCGTCAGTGACGTGGACGACAGAAAGTGTGCACTTTGCTGAAATATGAGAAGAACCAGTCATTACGCGCGTGTCGCTTATGCCAAAGTGCCTTGAACTGGCAGTTATCCACAGGCAACCATATAATAAACAAGAAGTTGCTGGTATAGTATTGAGCTGAAATCGGCAGCTATGCAAGTAAATTGGACGAGAAAGAAGCAGTTCCATCGAAATTCCATCACCTGTGTATTAGTGTTAGTTGTCTGCACTTAATTCACTCATTATTTCGCACTATTCGGTTGGAAGTCGGTTGATTGTTATTTTACAGCTGTTGCGGCCACGCGTAGCCATGTGTACTAGAAATAAAAAATGTTATAATCGTGAACCAGAACGCACTCAGCGAACGCCAAAGCATTCTGTACAAGTGAATGACGTCAGAAGCTGGAATGTGCTGACATTTAATGGAAGTTTCATAGTCGTGTGCCAACTTTAGTGAACGTGTGCAGTCAGTAGCATTAGCCTAATGGCCGTAAGGCAAACGGGTTATATCACATTTACTGTTTCGGTCCAGAAATTAAAAGAAAGTTAGAGAAGGACCATAGTGAGAGAGAGAGAGAAAAAAAAGTAAGATGTTTCCCTACAATATTTGTTTGTTTTCATTTGGGCAGAGGATACTTTGTTGGAGTTACAGTACTGCGTTTAAGGGACTGCTCCCGAGAGACATGGTCACTTTTGGCAACATTTTGGGGAACTTTAATGGTTTTGTATGGACACTCAAGTTCCGTGATATTTTTTTGTTTTTTTCAACTGCAGTGTATCCTGGACAGATTTTTATATTGAAGAACAGAGTACGCAAGCTTTGTATTATATAACGTTTTTTAACCTTGCGTTTGTTTTCTACTATGCAATGGTGTCTGTTGTGCAAGAGAAGACGAGGGGCCGGCGCCACGCATTGGCACCAACCTCTACATGCATACATTTAGAATGAGAGAAAGAAAATATATGTAAATACAGAAACACAGCGAAAGAGAGGGAAGTATACATGACACATTTAACATATATCTGACCCAATCATAAAGAAATATTGGTTGTATGCAGCATGCCGCTAATATACACTTCGCAGTATGCTGCTTCGCAGTTCTTGCTTCTTCATTAAATCTTCGTCAGGGTTGTATAGAAACTTTTGCCGTTCCTCATAACAATTTACGTGTAAAATGCAGGGTGCTGCCCCGTAATGAAGGCCCTTTGACTACTCTGCACACCACTTAAGGGCGTGACCACGTTCGCGATCAAGCGCTCAGTACATTTCTAAAACTAGGCTACCATTGCTCAAAATCAAGTTACTGTAAACGAAGAAGGTGTAAATGTAGTTCAGAAAAGTAATTGCCAAAATAAATTGCAATATTCTACTTATGATGGCTTGCAATTACGGCTAATCCACGATTTCAATGTAATGTGCGGACAAAGCAGTTGTATCGCTCCGTGTAACCATAAGTCACCCGTGAAATTTACCACTCACGCATGTAAGTGAGTGGCAAGAGGTGTATAGGTATATAGAGTGTTTGTTGGTAACAAGTGGTATGTCGTGAGGAGTCACGAACTTTGTTTTGCTTTCATTATTGCTGCCTATAGGTATCGGATCAAGCACGAAGTGGCTCAGGATAAGGACTAGGGAAGTCTCCCTGGCTGTTGTTGGTTGTTTCTAGTGATACGAAATGCATCGTGGAGCAGAACGAGATGTCGTTTACTGCTCAAGCCAGTTTTTGACCACGATAATCATCGTCATCAGCGTCTTCGTCATCGTTATGACTTGTAATAAGTACTCCGCATGCGCTGTGCTACGATGGAAGAGAGAGAATGTGTGGTCTGCAACGTGCTTGTCCTTGATCGTCATGAGCATCATGACCATCAGCGGCGTCACAGGCCGATTCCGGGCAACTAAGAAGCCTCGACCCTAAGGAAGTACTGTCACAGAACACCTACCAGTTGTTCAGTCCTAAGAAATTTTCCATACATGAGTTTGACCCTGGCGCCAGGTGAAAGAGGGCACCACCACCTCGCGAGACAGTTGATTGCTCCTCCAACTGCAATCTATATCGCCCAGGCCACCACTCCCAGAAAGACTGCACCTACAACAGGCAAATCTCAAGCTTGAAGGCTTATTGGTCAGCCGTTGCTCGAAAAACGCGAGCTAGCCAAGCGGCAAACACCTATGCACCTCCGAGTGAAGAACCCGGTCAGTGGTGGCTACTGAACGTAGGCTCAGACGGCTGCGGGTCGTCAATGCAAGCGCGCGAATCCTAAAGCTATTACATAGGAAAACGTATAAAATGTCTACATAGCTACATAGCCAGAATAATCCAGCTGCCGTCCGTGAGAAGGCCACCAACGCGCCGTGCCAGGACAACAAAACCGCCTCGTCCATGCAGAAGGCAAGGGGGGTGTATGATCAATCATCATACCGCTCCACTGCTCAGCGCACAACGTAAAAACCGCAGGATTTCATGTAATAGCTATATAGAAAACAACGGCAATCGTGGCACGAATAACGATAGCAATGGCTGAACGGGAAGCGCTGGTAACCTGAGCTACGCACTTGGTCCAGTTTCACAGCAGAACACTAGCTGCATGTTTGTTTTAAGTTTTGACTCGTCGGGTTCATGGCACTCTTTTAATACGTAGGTGAACTTTCGTTAGACAGCATCCTATTCTCCTCGGAGAGCCCTCCCATCCAAAAGACAAATAATGTGCTTTTTTAAAGAAAGATATACGTGAGAACTCTGAGCTCCCGAAAAAACTAACGCATACTCGCGCGCGCGTGCGCGTGTGTGTTTGTGTGTGTGTGTGTGTGTGTGTGTGTGTGTGTGTGTGTGTGTGTGTGTGTGTGTGTGTGTGTGCGCGTAGCAGTGCTATTTCAGATTACAAAACAGGTAAAATATTTGAGCACATCTACAATCTCACAGAAACTCGGTCTTCAAGTACACAGCTCTCACAAGAAGCCATATGAGAAACTAGACAAGTGAGTAGACTACTAAAACAAGGCGCTATAGACCACACGAACTTGCGATCTCCGGCTCCGACGTCGAGTTATTACATTTATGACACGAGCGCGGGTTTTTAATCTACTGTACAGCAGTTTGTAATTTATGCCGGTTAATATGTGCATCACAAAAGAGAAAAACAAATTATAGTTTGTGGCCAATCTGCAGTCAGTGCATGGAGATCTCGACTCACCAAGGCGCTCATTATATGTGCTGTTTTACTGCTGCTATTTAACAGCTACTCTCTGGTTTAACCAGTATGGGCATGCACAAGTGTTACGCATTTCGTCTTGTGAGTGAGTTGCTTACTCATTCGGTGTAAAGCTCTACTACATTTAGTAGCTTTCATTTCTTTTAGTAAAAAACGCAGTGCAGCAGACATTCCACCGTTTGGCGCCGAAATAATTAGTTAACAGGATACTCGCTCTAAATTGTTCTAACTTAAGCAAATGGTTTTCTAGTCAAGTTTTCAGTGCTTCATCTTTTGTAATATTAGCACTTGAGGGATAAAAACTGGTTTTACTAACCTGAAGTGTGGTATAAAAATCCTGGATTGGTGTTCCCTCGTCAGCGTAAGCAGATATAGTTATGTTGATTTGCTATAACTGTTTTAACACTTTGACTGTTTTTCAATCACAATAGAATTTCCTCTACTAATAAAGTGGAACAGCCTACCATATTGCGCAGCTATAACTGCGCATCAACAAAACTTGCTTTGAGGAAGAATCGTCACACTTTTCAAGCTGAGCAAACAACGTTCCAGGGTTTTTAATTACTTTGCGAGCTGCCTGTCTAGGCAGAAAAAAGAATCAATAATGAATGATTGTCCATGAAAGTAAAACGAAGGCACATGGCATCGTTCTATGAAAATCCGACTTTCTTTTTTAGTGAAAGGGAAAGATAGAAAAAGGAAGAGAAAAAAGTTGGCAGATCCTATGTACAGTGGGAATCGATGATACACGAAGTACGAAGGAGGAAGGTGGATATGGCACTTTAAAACAACCACAACTTTACGAGGCGCATCAATGTAGTACACAGTAAACAAGAGTAGAAATATGCGCACTTGAGTATCTGGATAAGATGCACGTATGTTGTTCATATATATAGTCGTGTAACGACGGAACCACTAACGTTTGCAATACCAGCCCCAGCTGTGCTGGACATGTAAAATAGGCCGTGAATTACTTCCATGTCACGATTCTCATGTTTACGCCTGGTAATTAGACTTGTCGTCCATTCACACAACGTAATACCGAATTTGGTATATGTGAAGCTAACAGAACATCCGTTAGCGCGCAACAAGCGTAGCATGCGGTGATACTTGGATGACACGCGTATAATGATTATCATATTTGGATTTGTCACTTACGTCGTTCCTTCACGTCACATATGTGGAGCAAGCGAAACAGCTGCGAGGACGCTATGAGCGTAGCATGTAGGGATGTTTTAGATGAGGCGCATGTCACGATAATCATGTTTTCATCAGTCATATACCTTCGTCATCCCTTCGAGTCACGTAACACCAAGTTTGTTACATGTGAAGCTATCGAAACGGCCGCGAGCTCACTATAAGAGTAGCATGTAGTCACATTTTACTTGACACACATATCGTGATTATCATGTTTGCTCCAGATACATACCTTCGTTTTTATTCATGTACCGTAATACCAAAACAAGGTATATGTGAAGCTAGCGAAATGACCGCGGGATCACCATAAGCATGGCTTGTAGTCATTACTTACATGACACGCATATCATGATTAGCATGTTTGGACGTGTAATTTACCTTCGTCATCCATCCGCGTCACGTAATGCCAAATTTTGTCTGCGGGAAGCTTGCGAAAAGGCGGCGAGTGCGTCATGAGTGTGGCATGTAGTGATGTACTTCTATGACACGCATGCCATAGTTATCGTGTTTGCACCAGTCATATACCTTCGTAATACGTTTACAACACGTAACATCGAATTTGGTATTTATGAACCTTTTAAACGACTGCGAGCGCACCATGAGCGTATGGCGTGTAGTCGTGACTTGCATGACATGTATGTCATGATTTACACATTGGAGCCTGCCACCTATGTTCACCATGCATTCATGTACCATACCAATTTTGCATTATGTTATGTGAACGAAACAACCGCAGGAGCATCAAGACCATCACATGTAAATGATGACATTTGTTACATGTATGTCAAGATTTTTATGTCCTGATTAGCCAGTTGTGTTCGCATACAGTCACGTTATGCCATAAAAACTTTGGTATAGATCCCATCATCGAAACGATCAAGAGAGCTAAAAGTCGTAGGTAGGTGGATATATATATATATATATATATATATATATATATATATATATATATATATATATATATATATATATATATATATATATACATAGATAGATAGATATATAGATAGATATATAGATAGATGGATAGATAGATAGATAGATAGATAGATAGATAGATAGATAGATAGATACGTTCTAATCACCGAAGCTCGTAAGAAATGATTCGCATTTAGAACAAGGAAGTCATCATAGAGTGGACCGTGTTGGCTACCCTATGCGTGGTGGGGACAAAAGGGGGAAGTGAAATTACTGAGTAATGGTGAAAAATAAATCTGTTGAAACTAAAAACAATAACATGTGTGGTTTCAGGTCCCGAAAGCAGGTTATGATTATGGTATACACTCTTGGAGGGCTCGGAAAACTTTCACCACCTGGGGTTCTTTAACGTGCGCCTCAATCTTGGAACATGGCCCCGCCGCGGTGGTCTAGTGGCTAAGGTACTCGGCTGCTGACCCGCAGGTCGCGGGTTTGATTCCCGGCTGCGGCGGCTGCATTTCCGATGGAGGCGGAAATGTTGTAGGCCCGTGTACTCAGATTTGGGTGCACGTTAAAGAACCCCAGGTGGTCAAAATTTCCGGAGCCCTCCACTACGGCGTCTCTCATAATCAAATGGTGGTTTTGGGACGTTAAACCCCACAAATCAAATCAATCTTGGAACATGGGCCTCAAACACTATTGCCTCCTATCTGTTAGAAATGACGAGTGGAGACAGTGTTAATAATCTGAACACGGCCATTGTCTAGAATTTCATAGAAACGTTGATTATTTCCAGATGGCACCAAAAAAGGGTGATTGGGAATTTTTGGCTGCGTGTATGAATCAAACCATTGGCCGGGACTTCAGGGTTTAGTTTCCCGAAAGCACTGTTGTATATAATCGGCGCAATTCAGCTTCAAATAGAAAAATGGTTGGTCCTATGTACACTGGGAATTGATGATATGTAAACCAGGTATAAAGAAGGGTGATATGTCACATTAAAATCAGTACTACGTCAGTAGGTGGATGTAGATTATGCCGTGCATGATATTCATGTCACGATTATGATGTTTGCGCCTCGCCTTTGTGTTCGACGTCCATTCACGTAACGTGAGACCAAATTTTGGTTATGTGAAACAAGTGAAACGGCCGTGAGCCCACTTTGAGCGTGGCATGTAGTCAGGTTTTACATGGCACGCATGGGATGATTATTATGGTTGTACCACTCATGTACCTTCGTTATCCATTCCCGTCCTGCAATACCAAATATAGTGTATGTGAAGCTAGCGAAACAACCACGAGTGCACCATGAGTGTGGCATGTTGTTATGACTTACATGACATGCATGTCATGATTTACAAGTTAGAGTCTGCCCCTTATGTTCTCCAAGCATTCATGACATTCCACAGTAGTTTTTTAATATGCCATGTCAACGAAACCACCACAAGACCAGCAGGAGCATGAATTGTAAATGATGAAATTCATGAAATACGTATCATAATTTTGAGTTTATGTCTAGTCACTTATGGACATCGTAGTGTCATGTTATGTCATACGTATAAATGTGAATATTGCAGAACGGTCAGGAAGGCTAAAAGTCGTAGATAGATAGATAGATAGATAGATAGATACATAGATAGATAGATAGATAGATAGATAGATAGATAGATAGATAGATAGATAGATAGATAGATAGATAGATAGATAGATAGATAGATAGATAGATAGATCCAAAGTCGCCGAAGTTCGCTAAGAAATGCTTCGAATTCAAAATATCCAGTATTTTTTAAATATGAACGGTGCTACATACGGTGCTATATATGGTATAAGATGCATGTCACACTGGTGGTCATCCGCCCGACGAAATGATCGGCGTCAGTATATATCACACAGAATGACGATTGGTACAGTTAAGTTTTCAGTAGTAACAAGCGAGATGTCCGTGGGAAAAGAGACGGCAAATGATAAGGCTGAATCCCTTGTTATTCGCTCAGTGCATGGACGCGCAATCTAGTTGTAGTCCATAGTAACAAACAGATTAACAACCACAAGAAAATTATTTATACCTGGCCTTGTCCTGGTTTTCTTATTTTTTTTCTTATTAGGGCAAAATAAAATTTAAGAATATATTATATTAACGTTCAAAGTGTAATAGTATACAGGGCGGAAATGTAGTCTCGTGTCCTCAAATTTGGGTGCACATTAAAGAACGCCAGGTGGTCGAAATTCCTGGAGCCCTCCACTACGGCATCTCTCATAATCATATGATGGTTTTGGAATGTTAAACCCAACATGTCAATCAATATCAATGCAATATATTACAGTACGGAGTACCAATTTGTTCAAATCCCAACTTTGTTATTCTAGCCATGTTTTAAGAAGAGTTGTTTCTTCACAGGAGATAATGATGATGAGTGGATTTTAATGATGCAAGGGCCAATTGATGGCCAAAGAGCACCATTTCAAAAGACTAGAGATGTGAACAATGATATGATGCGTGGCTGTGAAGGGGCTTTAAAAGTCTTCGCGCTAACGCGGGTAAAAAACATGGAAGTAATAAAATCATGACAGTGGCGTGACATATGTGCAAAGAAAGTGGATGGGGAAATGTCATGATGATAAAACCAGGGCGGAGATGTAGTCACCGCAGCCATGACCATGGTACAGAAGTCGTGCTACGGTTCATCTCGAAATATCGGGTGAAAGCTATGAACATCTTTTCAAAACTTGAAAAGTGATTGCAGTTAAAAAAGCAGATTCCTACCAATGACCATCCCATGGTGTAGTGGGAGCTGCTGTCGGTATGGCAGTAAAAAATGCTTTTTTCTTAGAGCATCTATCTCATTGCACTGGACGAGAATGGAGAACCGTAAGTGGCTCTCCACATTTTTCACAATATGCTGAATTGCCGGTAGATAGAAGATGTGAATGTGTGGAGTGTGTATGTCTTGTTCTGAGCCTTATTAGAGTTTCTTCTGTGTGTCGTGATTTTCATAGTGTTGGCCAGTTACCTAGTTGCGGCTTAATAGCATGAAGTTTATTATCTGTGTGTCTATCTCCCATGCTCTGTCAATACCCCCTGAGCTTTCGTTATAGAAAAGGTTTTAAGTCAAGTGCAGGGATTGGTATGGATGCATTGAAAGTACTGTCGTTGGTGAAAGCAGCCAGCATGTCGGTCAAAACGTTCCCTTGTATTTCACGGTGTCCTGGAACCCACCAGACAACGACATGCTGTTTTGATGTGTACAGTGTGCACAAAAGTGAGTAAAGTGACACTAGCACGGCGTTCTTGTGTTTTTAGGAGTTTTCTGAGCTTTCACCACACTTAAAGAATCTGTGTATATTAGCATTTTTTGTTATTTTATCTGTTTGATGTGTTTTATGACCGCCAGTATTGCGTTAGCTTCTCCTGTGAAAATGCTTTCATCAGGACGAAGAATGCTGGCCTGGGAAAAGGATTGGCCTACCACTACATATGACACAGAAGTGTAGAACTTTGACGCATCGGTAAAGAACTCGGGGCATGTGTATTTATGTTGTAGTTCTAGGAAGTATGTATGTATGTGTGCAAGTGGTGCGTACTTTGTGACTTCAACAAAAGAGACATCACAGTCTATAAGCTGCCACTGCCACGACGGCAGATATGCTGCAGGAGATATCAAACTGTGTTCGAGAAGAGGCACAGCTGTTTCTTCGGCCAGGTCCATTACACGAAGCGAGTAGGTCTGCCTAAACGAAGGACGGTTCTCGAACAAGCCATAACAAGACAAATAATTAAATGTGAACTGAGAGGGGTGTTTCTTGTCTGCCTTCACCTTCAAAAAGTGCAAATAAGACAGGTAACATCTTTCTGGGTGGAGCGACCATTCATTAGAATACACGTGCAGGCTCTCCACAGGGCTAGTTCGGAAAGCACCTGTAGAGAGACGAATTCCTAGATGGTGGACAGGGTCCCGAATCATCAAGGCTGATGGTGTAGCCGACTGATAGATTAGAGCACCGTAATCTAGGCGTGTGCGTACGAGGCTTTTATATAAATTCATTTGACAATTCTTGTCGCTGCCCCACTTAATGCGTGACAACACCTTCAACACGTTCATTGTTTTTAAGCACCTGTCTTTTAAAAAGTTGATGTGTGGAATGAAGGTTAGTTTTGTGCCTAATATTAGTCCAATAAACCTGGGCTAGGTCTTCACTGACATGCAGGTCAATGTCCATGGGTGACCATGCAGGTCAATGTCCGGGTCAGGATGGAGGCCCATCTTTCGGCAAAACAAGACGCATGTGCTGTTTGTCGCGTTAAGTATAAAACCATTCTTATCTGCCCATTGAGATACCTTGTTTAACCCTAGTTGAACTTGACGTTGGCACGTTGATGTGTTGCACGACTTAAAACCAATCTGTACATCATCACCAATCCAATCACATCATCATCAATCTGTAAAAGATATTATGTGGGAGGAACCGGTGCAAGGACTTCATTTTAACTATGAAAAGTGTGCAGCTCAATACACCTCCTTGTGGCCCTCCTGTTTCTTGAACAAATAATCGAGATATGACAGTGCCGACTCGGACAGGGAATGTCCGGTTGAACAGGTAGCTTTCGATGATTGTCAGCATTTTACCCCGCACACCTAAACGTGACAGGTCTCGCAATATGCCAAAACGCCATGCAGTGTCATATGCCTTTTCTATATCCAGGAACACAGAAAGAGAAAAAATTGCCTATGAACAAAAGCATCGCGAATTCGTGCCTCAATACGAACAAGGTGGTCAGTGATGGACCGAGCCTCTCGAAACCCACATTGGTATGGGTCAAGTAGGCTATTTATTTCAAGGAAGTGCATCAGGCGCCTGTTAAACATTTTCTCAAAGACCTTGCAAAGACAGCTGGTTAACGCTATTGGCCTGTAGCTAGAAACTGAGGCTGGGTCCTTGCCTTGTTTTAGAACTAAGTAATGGTAGCTTCCTTGAAGGCTTAGGGTAGCTCACCGGAAGACCATATCGCATTGTACAGAGGAAGGAGAGCTATCTGGGTTTCAGTGGGCAGATGTTTTCAGTGGGAATGTTTCAGTGGGCAGCCCTCCAATACGGCGTCTCTCATAAATTTATGGTGGTTTTAGGAAGTTAAGCCCCACAAATCAATGAATCAAACCAACATCTTAAAACACTACTTGTTCTCGGAAAAGATCGGCTTGTCGCATCATGTTTATCCGTACTGCTATGCATGCATGCCTACCCGTGCATGCCTATCTGTGCAACGACTTCACTGTTATTGACCACAAACAGAGGGTGGACAACATGTGGCAGCTAAGGAGAGATGTGTGCTTTTGGTTTCGTAGTTTTGGCTGTGCTGACACGAAAAACTGTCGCTGGGTAGGACACTTTCCTAAGCTTTACCTAAAACAGGTTTTACATTCCTAATACACAAGAGGAACGTATTGTCGTAAGCGTGGTAGGTCGATGTTTATTGGTACTGGATCTGATCACAATAGTAATGTATTTGATGTCTTTTAGCAGATCGTGATGGCACTGCCCATTTTAATTCAGGTCCAGCCAAAAGAATGTATGGCGGTGTACGCGACCGCCATCACATCATCCAGAGTTTCTAGCGAGATTGAATATTTCTTCGCAACACCGACAGCACAAACCTGTAAAACATAAAAGAAGGGCATCAATTACATTACTGGATACGGCGTTTTCTTCAATGCGTGTAATAAGAAAGCGTATTGTTAAGCACAAGTTCTACGTGTCTTTGTACTCTGCGACGCCGAGCTGCTAAGCCTAACACGGCGAGCGATTGAAGTGGCTTTAAATTCGAAAAGATTCCTGCGAACGAGAGACGTCTTGAGAAACAACGCAATCGTCGTGACCTCGTAGTGCAAGGTCATCATTACTTGAGAGACTGCCCTCCTTAGGGAGATTATTATAGCGCCACATAATCTAGCTAATTGGGACGTCATCTAGTCGTGATCTGACGACGTCATCACACGGTCAAACGGGGGTGACCTTGAAGGCTGTAAAACAGCACTTGACTGCCGTAGAAAGCTTTATGAAGGCAAAATAAGAAAGAAAGCAATCATCCGAGAAGGCGAATGTAATAATGTTAACTGTGTGTTCTGTAATTCTTTACGACGAATGCCTTAGACGCCTCATTGAACACAAAAATTGATGAGCAGCGATTTTCGCATCCCGCATCGACGGCTGCAGCACGAGTCATGCAGGACAATGGCCATTTTCACCTACGAGACGACTCAATTTTGCGATATCGTCACATAAAAGCATCGCTTGGTGAAGAGTGGGCGGACAAAAGTTTGAGTGTATATGAAGTATTGCAATAGTATTTCAGCAAATAAAGCTGCAATAATGCAAGAATACCTGCGTTGCAGATTAGTGCATGGTAATTTGCTGCCCAAATTGGGGTCAACGTAGGCAGCAAAGTACTTTTCTCGTCACACACCTGACTTTAGTAACAATAGAGAACAAAATCATCCTGATTGTTTGAGAAGGAGCAAATTCATCTGCACTTCATAAACACCAGTCCAGAAGTTGATTGAAAAAGTGTGGGTATTGCAGTAACGATTTACTAAAGAAGACTCCAGATCTGGCGTTCTTAATACAGGAACAAATAGAGACACACGTAAAGCGTAAAGCCATTATCCTGACACATTAGTTTTTGAAAATGAGCAATATATGGTGAATATTCAAAACATTGCTCTAAAAGAGAACAATCAAGTCAGTGTCCTGTGCAAAAAATGGGGTAATGGAAGCTCTTACTACATATTCGGTGGGATTTCTCACTTGCCATAGTTCAATTGCTTTCGAAGTCGACTTTACTCTCCATCGGGAAGAATGAAGAACTGAATGGCAATAGCAAATGTCACGTGTAAATACCATGAAAACGTCGGTGTAGTCCACCGAGAAGGGAGAGAGGAAAAATAAGAGCGTGGTGGCACTGTGGCACGAGGCGTGCTCTTGGGGTTTGGGCCAGGTACAGTGCAGTTCCGGGCTCCAAGACAGTTAAACTTTCTGCAAGGCGGAACTAGTGCAAGTATGGAGGACCACCAAGCCAGGCGAGGTCGAGGGTGGCCGATGTGCCAAGGCTCCAGGTGCCATCGTTTCGGTGACTCGCTGATCAAAGGGCCGCCATAAGGTGCTAAGCCGTAACAAGCCAGGCTGAGATGTGCCAGGCTGAGACGTGGGCTACTGGCCCATGAACGTCTGAACCGAATCTGCGCATGCCAGTGTCCTCACTGAGGCGAAGAACGTCTGCTGAGCTGCCACACTGAAGCTCTGACGAGCATCATCTCAGCACGGCGCAAACGGTGCTGTGCTAGACGGAACCTGCAGATGGACCCGCACTCCTGGGTGGTGATCGAGACGTTTTGGAGGTCGGGATGCTCCAGGCATCTCCAAAGCGCCACTGCCTTTGCTCCAAAGCCGTGAGCCTCACAGCACGAGATTACCACCCGGTCTTTTTCGTCGCGTGCTATGGTGGAAATTCCGACGACGACCACACCACCGACCTCGCTTCATTTTTTTAGTTCGATACATAAATATTTGAAAATGCCTCCTTGTCTGTTTCCTGAACCGCTGCACAGTATTAAAAGTACCTAACCGTCCTAAGCATCGCAGCAATTTATGGTACAAAAAGTAGATTGCTGTGATGAAGCATACGAAGAAGAGCCTGTTCTTTGCTGTTTCTACTCCATTTCATGATATGAGCTAAAGACAATAAATCCCAATAAAGCCTATTCGGCCAAGCTACAGTAATCTTACCGTATTAAAGGATAGCGTGATATTATGGAGCTTGTGAGTTAGTTGCTCATGTGAAAAAGCTTTGCAATTCATTATTAAGGCATCAGCTCACAAAGATAATTGCAGCCACGAAATTACTACTTGTTCCCTCCAGTGAAACAAACCTATTTTCCACATGTTAGCTTGGCTTAAAAATATTGGACGGTATCCCGTTTCCTCGCTATTATATTACAATGCCATCATATATTTAGATGCTTTGGGAATATAGACTGCTGTGATGACGTTTATTCGAGCTGAGAAGTCACAACGAGGTCGCAACGGAATGTGGGCGTACGGCCAGTCTGGCAAAGGCGGCACAAACTCTCGCGCAAGCAGAGTACGGGCTTTTCGTTGTCTTCCGAAGGCGCATACGCGTTGGTGCGTATGCTCCACTACAATACCCCCGGGGTGAAGGGTTGCCATCCTGGCGACTCAGGGAGTAGGCACAATGAGGGGGTCGTAGTAGGGCTTGAGACGGTCGACGTGTACGGTCTCGCGTCCTCGACGGCGCAAATCTGGTGATTGTGTTAACGGCTCGATGATGTAATTCACCGAGGAGGTCGCGTCAATGACACGGTACGGACCATGGTACCGGGCCAGAAGTTTAGAAGACAGGCCAGGAACGTGCGGGGGCACCCAAAGCCACACAAGGGAGCCAGCACGAAATGTAGGAGCTATGCGGTGAGCGTCGTCGTGTCGAGTCTTTTGTAGACCTTGAGCCTCACTTGTCAGAGACCGAGCCAACTGACGGCAGTCTTCAGCGTATCTGGCGACTTCCGAAAGCGGGGAGCACTCAGATGCATCAGGGCGGTACGGTAGTATAGTGTCGAGTGGGTGGGAAGGTTCGCGGCCGTACAATAGAAAGAACGGGGAAAAACCGGTAGTCGCTTGCGTCGCGGTGTTATAAGCGAAGGTAACAAAGGGCAATACAGCGTCCCAGTTAGTGTGGTCGGAGGAGGTGTACATCCTCAGCATGACGCCAAGTGTGCGGTTGAACCGCTCAGTAAGACCATTTGTCTGTGGATAGTATGCGGTAGATTTACGGTGGATAATGTTGCATTCAGCGAGGATAGCCTGGATGACCTCCGACAGGAACACTCGACCCCTATCACTGAGTAATTCCCGCGGAGCACCATGGCGTAGAATGAAGCTGCGGAGAATGAAGAGTGCAACTTCGTGGGCGGTCACTGCCGGTAGAGCTGCAGTCTCAGCGTAGCGTGTCAAATGATCGACTCCGACAATAATCCACCGGTTTCCAGAGCTACTATATGGGAGGCGTGTAGTTGCGGCGACCACCAGGCGTGTAGTTGCGGCGGTACAGAATGTTGTCACGTAAGGCAAAGTGGGCTGCTTGCCGGCGCAGCGCTCTCGTGGAAGGGACAGAAGACGGATCGGTAAGGTAGTCGACTCACAAGGCAAGGTATGGGTCTTTACGCTGCTCCGAAAGCATGTCAGTGCTGTCGAGCGGTGACAAGGTGGTAAAAGGGGGTGACAGAGAAGCCACATCTGGTGTTAATGGCGATCGGGAAAGTGCATCGGCGTCCGCATGCTTGCGACCGGAACGATATACGACACGGATGTCGTATTCCTGCAATCGAAGTGCCCAACGGCCCAGACGTCTGGACGGGTCTTTCAAGGAGGACAGCCAACATAGAGCGTGGTGGTCTGTGACCACGTCGAAAGGACGGCCGTAAAGGTACGGGCGAAACTTCGTAAGCGCCCAGATTCTGGCCAAACACTCCTTCTCTGTCACGGAGTAATTCAATTCAGCCTTCCTAAGAGCGCGACTTGCATAAGCGACTACGTATTCGGTTTGGGTGCCTTTCCGTTGTGCCAAAACTGCGCCAAGACCAACGCCGCTTGCATCAGTGTGAACTTCTGTGGCAGCAGTGGGGTTGTAGTGGCGAAGAATAGGTGGCGAGGTCAGCAGGCGGCGCAGCTGGTGAAATGCGTCGTCACATGCAGGTGACCATGCAGATATACCTTCGCTGTTGGAAAGCAGACTAGTCAGAGGTGCAATGATGGACGCGAAGTTGCACACGAAGCGACGAAAGTAAGAGCAAAGACCAACGAAACTTCTTAGGGCTTTCAGTGATGTGGGCATTGGGAAGTCAGCGACAGCTCGAAGCTTATCTGGGTCCGGAAGAACACCGTCTCTTGTGATGACGTGTCCCAAGATGGTTAGTTTTCGGGCTGCGAAGTGGCACTTCTTGGTGTTAAGTTGTAGGCCTGCAGAAGCTAGACACGTCAGAATCTCGTGGAGACGACGAAGATGTGTCGGGAAATCAGCTGAAAAGACTACGATGTCATCTAGGTAACACAAGCAAGTTTTCCACTTGTGGGCCCGCAATATGGTATCTATCATGCGTTCAAACGTCGCAGGCGCGTTGCACAGCCCAAATGGCATGACTTTGAACTCATACAGGCCATCCGGCATTACAAAGGCTGTTTTAGGGCGATCACATTCAGCCATTGGCACCTGCCAATACCCAGAACGCAGATCCAAGGATGTGAAGTACTCGGCGCCTTGTAAGCAGTCAAGAGCATCGTCTATTCGTGGTAGCGGGTAGACGTCTTTCTTTGTAATCTTGTTTAAGCGGCGATAGTCCACGCAAAATCGAACGGTGCCATCTTTTTTCTTTACCAGAACCACGGGTGACGACCAAGCGCTTTGAGAAGGCTGTATGACTCCACGTTTAAGCATGTCATCTACTTGCTCCGTAATGACGCGGCGCTCTTCGGCAGAAACACGGTAAGGACGCTGTCGCAGAGGCGAATGTGAGCCGGTGTCAATAGTATGAGTGACAGTCGTGGTGCGGCCCAAAGCAGGTTTCTGAAAGTCGAAAGAAGAGCGAAACTTGTTAAGGAGAGCAACAAGTTGGCTGCGATGCGAGGGGGGAAGGTCTGCGTCAATAGCATTGTCAAAGGCTGGTGAGCTTGATGGCTCAGACGCCTGAGTGATTGCGGCAATCTGACATGGCGTTTCGTCGGGAAGAATAATATGGCCTCGTGGTAGAGTGTCCGCCTCGGCTGCGGGAGGTCGTGGGTTCGAATCCCACTGCCGCCGGATACCCACCGGTTTCTGGAAAATGGGCACAAGAACACCCCGGCCTGACACTCGGCTGTGTTCAGGGGTGAGTCGCTTGGGAAGGGAAGCCTACGCCATTCAAATCCCGTCAAAACATGTGGGCACAAACTCTCGCGCAAGCAGAGCACGGGCTTTTCGTTGTCTTCCGAAGGCGCATACGCGTTGGTGCGTATGCTCCACTACACTGCATATATTATGTACACAAATACAAATATACGCTGGTGCAAAAAAAACAATAAATTGGGGCCAGGCGATGATCAAGAAAATCCGATCATACTCGCTAGACTGATCACCTTTCCTAAAATGGACGTCACATGCTTTGTCAGTATACGTACCATGTAGTTCTGGGCACCACGTTGAATTTCGTTCCCCCTAGGCAAGGGGGCGAAATGACTCTGATGAAGAAAAAAGTGATATGGTCAACAACTGCACATGTTCTAAGTTTCGGTGCCTTTAGCTTGGGACATTGCCACAGGAGCGTATTCGATGCTGTATGCAATTTCATTCGAGAATCAAAGCGCATGTCATAATAATGCCTGCTTAAATATATTTCTGACGACACTTGTCTAATTTTGAATGAAATTTGCATATTCATTTGATTGTGACCGGGTGAGATAAGCTCGATTGTCTGGTCTACTCAAAATTTCTGTCTTACACTGTAGTATTACCTCACCTTTTCTCTTCTTGATTCAATCTTCAATTATTTGTTTAGTTTAATATTCTTTTTCTAGTTAATTATTCTTTTCTATTATATCATTAGTTTTTCATTTAGGATAAACCTTTTAGTATATCTCATATAGGCTACTTCTAGATTTCATGGCCAATCCCCCATAGTGGGTATGTGCCAATGCGAAGGGGCAACAACAACAACAACAACAACTGCACCTCATTGCATCATGCTTTAATATTCAAAATTTGTTGCCACTCCAGACATTCTCTAGGGTAGTATATAGGAATAGTCGTGGTTCTATCTGTAACGGTTGCTTATCGAGAGACGAAGTTTTACTTTGTCCGTGACTATTACTTCAGTCCAGTGCTTCTACCGACTTTTATCTGACGTGTTTTCATGATATCACAAAAAGTACTCAGGGCCAGATTTCTAGAAATAAGGTAGTAATATTATTGGGCATTACGGCAAACCACAATCGAAATCCGAGACGAGCTTGAGAAAACGCTGACGATAATGGCGGCCCTCCGCATTTATTTAACATCCACCCTACAGAAGGTGACTGCGGCAGTCACGTTTCACCTTCATTGAAATGAGACTTCGTTATATTTAGGTCAGCAAACGATCTTCATATTCACGGAACCACAGTGTTGGACTGCGATAGTGTGACTTTTTGAAATAGTTTAAACAATGGTTAATTACGGGTTTTGTATGTTTTGAGCATCGCTTGCATTATTGAGTGAATAAAACATGCCCAATTGTTTTGAAGTGCCTGAAAATAAAATTAAGTGTTACTTGAATTTGAGCTTTCGTGTCGATATTGGTAAACAACTTTCTCTTCAAGCGTAGAAAAACTGTATATTCTTACAAAGAATTCCACATACAGCGCACGGGGCACGGTGGTTGAAATATCTCGATCATTCAATCTTAAAGAGTGAAATACCGATGTTTAAGATAGCGTGGTAATATCTGATTGTCTCTTACCTATAAGACAAACAAATGAATTAAATACGTAAACCTTCGTACCGCATCCGCAAAGGCCAAATTAAGGCAGTCGTAGAGCTGCAATCAACAAAGAAAACATATAAAAACAGGACTTGGATTAGCAGTTATTTCATCTTTCGTACTTATTGGTCTTCCCTTACCCTTGTAATATTAGCTCATCTGAACTACTTATCATACCTGTTTACGCTTCCCATCTTACTCATCGAAGCAGAATCGAAGTGATATGGTAGTATTTGTCATGGGTGAGGAGATTTTGAAAAGACATATGCTTAGGCTTGCTGTGGTATGGTAATACTTTATACATATTGGCATAGTGGCTGGCATTGAATCTCGTATATTGGAGCAAGGAATAATGAGCCTGCCTAGTAGTGCTCTACGTGACTGTAGGAGTCGCATAATCAAAGATGAGTGCCTTGTGTCCATTGTTCAGGGTTCGATGCAGTTGCTCATTTTCATTCACCTGGCAACTTGCTCTTTTCTGTCTTCTATTTATTGTGGACACCGCCATTGCTGATATCTGAGTGCACTGACACATTCTGGATGAAAGAGTGTGTTGACAACTTTCATTAACTTACAAAAGATTCAGATTTCCAGACGGAACTGCACTTGCACACGCGTGTTACCTGCTACACAAATGTAATACTGACAGTGCCACCTGACAGTCTCAAAAACATTGAGGAACTAATTGAAAATTAAGCATTAAAAACTATTAGGCAACATATTTTGAAACCATTGACCGACATTGTTCATCACTACTTTAAAGAATTATCTGCACTAAATATCAATATTGCTATGGTAGCATAATTTTGTAGGAAAACAATTCGGCAGATTTATTGTGCACGGAAATCGATGTCAGGCGATGGGACGGTCAAGGTGGTGTATGATTTTGTGGAGTGAAACGCTACAAAACGACGCTTAAATAATGCCCACATATTAGGACGCAGACACATTTATGTTGAACAGTTGCATATGCCTTTTATAACCAGTATAAAATTGCGTAATAATGCCGAGAACAACAAGCTTATTGCCAACACGAGAACCAGTAAGCAGATATGTAGCGCGTGTGCTTGCTTAACTGGTATCCCTGGATGGTATTATATAGACCAAGTTCAGTGGAGGCCGTCTGAACATATTACACGCTAACCCGATTATTGCTGCACACTTCTTTCTGAAGGTTTGATGAAATTATCAGTCTAGACAGGGTAACCTTGTAACTGAAAGCAAAATCCGCCCATTTTACGAAGAGAATCGTGGCGAGTGGGTTACGTTGTGGGAACCTTACCGGTGAATTAAGATAGGTTGCCCAACTGTTGCCCCCAAAAATGAAATTAAGTGAAATAAAGTGACATAAAAGGTCAGCGACAAAGATAAGGTTCATATTATCTGTGTTAATGTCTCCCAGTAGCATAAAGAATTTGTTCTTGTCTACGTTCTTGTGTCCGACTAGTGGGAAGTCCACAGCATGGCTGTGGACGATGTGGTATTAATCTGCTAATTCGCGTTATTTGCAAGCTTGCGTTATAATTTGTTTTACAGCACAAGGACCTATCACGCAGTATGACTCTGTTAGATGTCGTTAAAGTGTTCGTACCAGAATATTTATGCAGAAAACGACTGCTTAAGCGGTTTCTTGGTGGTCTAGACAATAGCAATTCAGTCTGTACAAGAGAAAGTGCATACACGTCCTCGACGATGCATTCGTTCATGCAGCAACCATAAACCAACTCTTAGCTCGTATGAGATGACTCTGCGCCGACGAGGTAGCACAAGCATGAGCCCACATTATCCCTATAGTGATGAGCACGAATATCAAGAGGGCACACATTACCACATCTGGCTGTGCCTCATTCGTCGACGGTTTGCACGCGTTACAAAGGCGGCAGCCTTTTTCTGTTACCTGGAAAAGAAACGCAGTAAATATATCCACCATGGTTTCTCAATTGCCCTGGGAAAAAACATTTTACAGTTCGGAGACGAGTTGAGAAGAAAACAATGAAGAGACGCAGTTAGTTGTGTTTATTGGTGGCATTCGCCAAGCTGGCGTACAAAGATGTGTTATTCGCGGTGTTGGCGTAGTATGCGTTGATGTCTCATGGTGAGCGGCAGAAACATTCGTACGCGTACTTATTTATTAATATTTTGTTAAATGGAGGCACCTAAAAATTACTGAACATTTAGAATCGTTTGTATATGTATACATCAATAATGATTGCTATGTGGGGTTTAACGTCCCAAAACCACCATATGATTATGAGAGACGCCGTAGTGGAGGGCTCCGGAAATTTTGACCACCTGGGTTCTTTAACGTGCACCCAAATCTGAGCACATGGGCCTACAACATTTCCGCCTCCATCGTAAATGCAGCCGCCGCAGCTGAAATTCAAACCCGTGACCTGCTTGTCAGCAGCCGAGTACCTTAGCCACTAGACTACCGCGGCGGGGCCATACATCAATATATATACATATATATGTCAGTCTTTAATATCAGGCGTGAGTGTAATACTGACGGCTTCTAACAAAAAACAAAATAAATCAGCTTCTACGCGACAATCAATGAACTCTGATAAATATTTAGTTGTTTTTGACATGCTTAAGCCACACATTTCTTGAGTACTGCAATTTTTAAGGAGCCAGGCGTGTTGAACAACAGCCTACCTAAAAAGGCAAACGATATATTGATAAAACTGCAGTGAATGATTGCACTTATGGTATCCTCGCTTGTTCTGCTTGTCTGTTGATGTAAATTTGAGTAGGGCTCTGCATATTTGTTGCACGTGCTTATGAAAAATTATGCTTAACTTCAGTTATCTGGTTTTTCAATGCAAACTCCCGAGCCTGATCTCTTTTTTTTTTTGCAAATACACAACTTCCTTTGAAAAATATACATGCAAGAAATTCACACTGCAGGGAACAATGCGAGATGATAGCGAAGCAGCTAGCAAGGTAAGCTGGAGTTTTTGTGTTATAAGCGCGCGCCCCATGCTTGCGCTTGTTGGGATTTTGGCCTGCTGACGTTCCTCAGTGTGCTGCTGACTTTCCTTGGCCTCTCAGTACGTCTGTACCTGAATAAATGCCGTGAAATGTGGTGGAGATGTATGGACTTCAGTAAGAACCTGCAACTTCGCTCCCTTACGCTTTGCCCTCTTCATGACACCAACATGGCCACCGAGACTCCTCTCCTGATGGGACCTTCAGCCATCCTTGCAGCGCCGTGTATCCTATACGAGATCCCCTTATATACGCCGGCTCCTTAGAATCGGACGTGGAAGATTAGTAGGCGAGGGACGACAAATTCTGCACCAGTGACAAACGAGACGATGAAAGGAAGCTTGGCTACGTCACGTTCTATCTAACGGACATTGCGCAACTCTGCTTTAATAACCACGCGGCTGACATTCCCGCGTAGTCTGCTTTGAAGACTGCTATAACGAACGCCTTCGGATGACCGACGGCTCGCTAGGTTCACGCCGAGCAGTGTTTGCATCAACGTGCACAGTAACCAGGCGAGAACTTCACGAACTACATCAAAGATGGATTGTATCTATGCAACCACGTCAACTCTGCCATGCCTGAGGAGGAAAAGATTAGGGACAATTTAAAGGGTATCGAGGGTTTCGCTTTTTAGGTGTTGCTCGCGGCAAATCCCGCCACGATCGTTTTACTAGTCTGCTTCGGCGACAAATTCAACGACTGTCGTAGGCAGCGCGCAATTGCTTGTCAAGCCCTCACGACACCAGACACGCTCGCAAGCTTGCACCTAGCTGCCCGTCCTAACGATCTGCAGTCGTTCCGTTCGACGATCAAGCACTTCGTGTGCGAAGAGGTAGCGTGCCAGCTGTGACTACTGCCACTGACGCATTGGCCCACGCATGCTTTAGCTACGCACCTTCAACACGCCATTCGGACCCAAGTCACTGAGGCCCTCTCACCGATGCATCAGCAACAGGCTGTCACTACGCTTCTCACGTACGCCACCGTCGCTGCTCGGCCTACGCAATAGCGTATGCCTTAATCACAACCTGCAATGCCACCCCATGTTGTGCATACAGCCCCAATTGCTGCGCCGTATCCTTTCGCGAGATCTTTGGCTCCGTTTTACGGTCCCTCCGATGCTTGAATAATGCCGGAAAACAGCTCCATCTGTTTCGCCTGCGGTAAACAGGTCCATCTGTTTCTCCTGAGGAGGCACACAGCTCGTGCTGTGTGCCTCCTCAGGAGACACACGCACTCTGTCACGTTGACAGTGTCAACGTAACAGAGTGCGCGAGCACCTTGCACCAAGTAGACGCAGGGGATGACACTTGGTGGGTGCTGTATCTCGACGAGTGTCTCAATAGCTGCAAAACAATCATAAAGGGCAACCAGCTCTGCCACTTCGGATGTAATAGGAGTCTGACAAGTCTAGTCGACATGTGGCTGAGAAGGAAACACTACGAAAGTGTGCAGTATGAATGGGGCTAATACGGCATTGACATGTCCTCTCAGTTCGGGTTCCCGAGGTTTCGGAATCGAAGAGTGCAACTGGCAATACCGAGACGGATTCAAATATCGACGTAGACATCCCAGAAACTTCTTAGCAGTCACTTGAGAATCTATCTATGGTGGCGCTGACAAAGTAGGTTCGTCAAGGGAATGAACTTTAGGGTCCATGTAATGCGCCAAGGCAGCTGCCACAGCAACACTGCTGTGCTTGCTGATCCTTGCTTCACGCCTTTCGTGAATGACCTTGTGCAGCGTATTCAGTTGTGATTCTGCCGGAAGTGCCGTAATTTGTGTGAACCACGGAAGGCTTTTGGTCACACGCATGGCTGCACAATTTAGAGTTTCCAATTTAACCCATTCTGCCTTGGTTAAGCACAGGAACTGCGCTTAGTACAGTAATCAAGGTTGTAATGCTGAACATATCAGTTGCCTTGCGATATGAGTTCACGCTCCGCCACTTCACTGAGCGAGGCGACAAAAAAGACCGGGCATGCTGTAGACAGTCCTGCGTGCCAACCGAAGCCTCAGAGAAACTGATCCAGATACAGAAAAGTCAACCACAAGCACGCGGATTGCCGACGCATCTGTGAGAACACGGCCATCAAGCGTAAGTCATACAGGGGTTCGATCATGTTTGGGACCAACCTACTTGTAGCGAGAGAGGAAGCCGGGACGGCGGCCAACGGGGTCGTGTCGTTCTCTCGCCACTTTATTATCCAGGTTGATTTGCTGAAGCGAAGTGGCGGCGGCTGCCACGTCTGTACCGCCATGCCAGAAGCTCGTTCTCTACAGCTCGCGCCTCGAGCTGTCGCATGAGCTGCACGAGATGCGCAGCGTGGTTGCTAGAAAAATGACGATGATGATGAATGGCGATGATAATGACGCTACAGATTACTCCCCCCCTCGCAGAAATGAAACCGGAATGAAAATAATGAGAGCGTATATACAAGCGAGTTAGGTTTGGAAAACGAAACGGGGTCCGTGAGCAGTCCAGGTCGTCAACTGGAAGGGACAATCGGCAACCAGTGCGTCTCTGGCGGGCGACACTGGGAATGGCGCAGCGGACGAGGGTGGCTACGCAGGCACGCTGTTGGAAGGAGCGGGCGAGGGTCGTGATGGAGGGACACTTTTGTCGATAGCGAGTACCAACGACAAGGTGAAAAATGGTCAAGGGGCGAGAACACACACGGGCCGTTTCGGTGCGGTCGATTGTCGCGCGCACTCGCACACTGATTCTTAAAAGATGGACTGTAGCATGAGCGTAGTACGGCCAGTCCAGAGGATCTAGTGTTACTTCCTTGTTGGAGCTGGTGGGGACGACGACATGAGTGCGGTCAACCCTGGTAGTGTGTTTACCGTGCTGGTACCGTCGCTTCCGGTGGCACATTACCGGCTGCGGCGGCCGCCTGGTCGACAATGTAGGGTGCAGTTGGAAACGGTGCGCTTTGGACCAATGAAGTGCGGCATGGTTTACAGTGATAACGAGCCGGCTCAGAGAGCACTGATAGATTGCTTTTTCTGACCTTTGACGACGTGTAACGCGTAGGCGTACGCTGATGAGTTGTCGCGTTGTTCGAGCAAGAACCGACGTTTCGTGATGCGAGATCGAGTGGCGGGTATGTGGCGTCACAGTTGTCATGGGCCGTCGACGGCGTTGAAATGCTCAAGCACGCGTACGTAGTGGTAGGCGGTTGGTTTAACTGCGCATCTGTTGGGGCATGCACGGTGTGCTCCACCTGTGGTGAGCCAGGCGTGCGGCCCTCGGGATTTCCTGAGATCGTCCCAGCATCATGCACGTTCAGCCGTGCATGCTCAGGGGCTTGAACATCTGTAGGGTACATCGAGGATGATGTTAGTAGGTGCTGGCAGTCCACGAGGCTTTGAGCAGCAGGCACTGGTGTGCAGGGGAAACTGATGGCGTGCAGTGTCACAGCGGGCTCTGGGTCCATAGTGTGAGTGGTGTGGCGGGCCTCCACAGGTGCCGGGACAGGCGGAGAGTCTGCAGCAAGGTCAGCTGGCCCAGCTGAGGTCGTCAAATTGCCCGGGACAGACAGTTCAGCCGACCAAGTCTCTGCAGCGAATGCGACGGTGCACGGGGCAGCGGCCGGTGTCGAATCTATGTGGACAGTTGCCAGCAGGGGAATGGTCTGGACTGGCTGTGGGGCGAGAGGTGTCCTGGAAGGTGATGAGCCAGGTGCACTTGTGTCAATTTTGGGAGGAGGAGCATGTTTAAGGCCGTAAAACTTGAGCACGGCATCTCGCAAGTGATCGTACGGGCGAGGCCTCCAGAAGAAGTATGTGAGGTGGTGTTTGAGGTCATGTGGAAGATGGTATTCCAATACCTCGTACATAAGGTCTTGGATCCAGATGCCGTTGTGATACAAGGCCGCCGCAAACTCCTCGAACCAGTACTCTAGGCGAGAGGTCCGGAACGGGGCAGTGGCGTGTCTTATTGAGGCCGCCAGGCTTGTGCTGACTGGAGCATGGCCGCGTAGCTCGGTGGCAGTAGTGCAGCGCCGGTCGCTTGTTCGTGTGTCCGTGGTCACCGATGTAGCGAGAGCGAAAGACGGGACGGCGGCCAACGTGTTCGTGTCGTTCTCTCGCCACTTTATTATTCAGGTTGATTTGCTGAAGCAGAGCAGTGGCGGCTGCCACGTCTGTACCGCCAGGCCAGAAGCTCCTTCTCCACAGCTCGCGCCTCGAGCTGTCGCATCAGCTGCACGAGAGGCGCAGCGCGGTGGCTAGAAAAATGATGATGATGATGAATGGCGATGATGATGACGCTACATACTTATTAGCAGTACTCATGTAGGTAGTCTTTTCTTGTGAGAGTGTGAGTCCCACTGAAGAACACCAGGCAAATGCAGCGTCGAGAGCTTTCTGCATTGCCCGCACTTGGTGGTACAAAGAACGGTCAGTTCACCACACTGTCACGTCATCAGCATTGTTACCACCGGCCCCAGCATTGGGATTCTCCGAAGGTTTGCGAACCCCTCTGGGAGATCGTCGATGCGTTCCCGGGATAGCCTGCACCTGAGACAGCCTTGCAGCCAAGCGAGAACAAAGTGACTGTTACGACCGGCCCCAGCATTGGGATTCTCCGAAGGTTTGCGAACCCCTCTGGGAGATCGCCGACGCATTCCCGGGATAGCCTGCACCTGAGACGGCCTTGCAGCTAAGCGAGAACAAAGGTCAACGCAATGGTTTTGCGCTAGGGAACCAAGCAAGAGGAGTTGCGGGGAGAACTGGTTCCTGACCGACTGTGTCGTCGACCCCCACCTCCCCATTCAGGCTCTTACCCTCGCCGGGAGAATTCTGGAATCTGCTGTGCGTTCATGACCATGTTTGGGCATCTTTAGGGCGTCGTGACCATATTTGGGCATCGTGTTAGGTTGTGCCCCCCCCCCCATGTGTTGTGAGGTGTATATCCCCTCCCTCGTGGCCGAGGTGCCGGGTCCGCTGTATTGGCTTTCGATGCGGACAAGGCGCCCAGTGTTGGCAACGCGGCGCTATAAAATCCCGAAGACGTTTTGTCTTCTCTCTTTGGATCAGTTGATCACTTCTCAACAAGTAAATAAATCTCTGTCGTTAGTTTGGGCGTTTCTTCTAGCTGAATTGTCGGACGATGGATCCTGCGAAGGGGCAGCTACCGAAAACGCGACCGGCAGGACCCGGAGTCCCAACAGCATACATAAAATATTTTAAGTCAGGATTGCTTAATAGCTTCCATGTCATCGGTAGTAGTGACACGTTGTATGATACTGGCGTAAGAACTTATCCCCGCTGAACTCCACGCGTTGTGTGGATGTTGCCTTATCTTTTACCTACGTTTCAGGTGGAGAAAGAACGCTCGCAAAAAAAAAGAACTTGTGAAAGCTCGGACACAATCAGACAAGCAAGTTTTTTGAAGAACCCTAAGAATTGCCTCGTGACTGACGTGTTCATAAGCTCGGTGTATTTCTCTTGCAATCAGGATTGGTACATGCTGTGTGCGACCACCTAGAAGCATTGGAGAAGTGAAGTATTCTAGTCAATCTTCGGTTTCAAGTCGGGGCCTAAATCAGATCGCTGGGTGATTGATTAATGTGCGAGGTTTAACGTCCTAAAACCACCATGCGATTATGAGAGACTCTGTAGTAGAGGGCTCCGGCAATTTCGACCACCTGGGGTTCTTTAACATCCACCCAATTCTGAGCACACGCGCCTACAGCATTTCTGCCTCCATCGGAAATGCAGCCGCCACAGCCGAGATTCGATTCTGCAACTGCGGGTCAGCAGCCGAGTACCTTAGCCACTAAACCACCGCGGCGGGACCAAGCGGGGTGTTACCACCTGAAGTGTTCCAGCCAGTATGTAAGGCGCTAGCCACCATTTGCTCCTGGAGTTTACACAAGGTTATGATGAGTGCAATTGGTCGCAGGTTCCCAAAAATGCCATGACAATTGCCTTTTTTAGGGATTGCTAAAACAAATACTTGTTCCTTTGACGATGGGGCTTCTCCCGACACCCAGACACCAATATTGGTACCCAAAATCTGCGTAAATGCAGGCCCTTCTATGCTCTTGTAAACCTCATATGGTATGCGATCAGTACCTGGAGCTGTCAGAGGTTTAGCCTTGTCGATCAACACCAGCAGATCTGCCATAAGAAATGGTGACTGTGCACCTTATAAATCTTCGGGGCTTGGCGGTGCTCGCACCTGCTTTAGAATGAAAAACGGCTGTGAAAGTACAGTTGGCGCACTGTAAAAGTTTGGGTACAAGTATCTCGGAACTTGTGATGCAAATAAAACATGATTTTTTTCCAGATGCCAGGCGCGCAGTGGGTACAGAGTCGGCTTCTCGTGCGCCTCGCTCCAATGCCAAAAAGGTACGCGAAATTGAAGTAGTTGCAGATGAAGTGCCAAGCAACGCGCTCTATTCCACCAAGATGCTTATGGTAAGACGACTTTCATGTCTGCGAGCCAATGCAATCAGGCGGTTGATGCTGTACCGATCAACAAAAAATATAGGGAGTGAGAAAGGGCATTCTTGCAACAACAACGCTCTACGCACAGCCGTAACAGTTGTACATCGGGTGTGGGGCAGCACTCGTCGACCCAAGAACTCATGGCAGCTTTAGAAACTATAGTTCAAATAGCATCTAATACACTACCTATAGCGGTCTCCACAGTTTCAGATATCCAGCAATTTAGCTTACAGTATAATAGATCGCAGTTTGTAACGTGGCACTTACGGCGTCATCCTTGTCGTTGATTCGTGTGCATTCCTACGTGTAAGGAGTAATGGTCGCTATACCAACAATCTAGTTCTTGTTTCCACTGGAGTGATGCTGGACCCAGCTATCAAGTGAGGTTGTGAGAGTAAGCAGGAACGCCTTCATTATCACGTCGTAAGTTGATGTGTCCAGTAAATGTGGCAGCTCGAACAAAGTGTGCGTTCAGAAATGCTTCCATCATTATTCGACTCCTATGGCTCGTAGTAAAAAAAGTTCCAGGCTATATGCGTTGCATCATAGTCCCTTGCCACTAATATTGGGTGACCAGAGTACGTCCGCCGCAGATGTCGCAACCACCCCAGATTATTGTGCAAGTTCTGTCCGCTGTATGGACGCACATACAAGGTCGCCTAAGTCGCGTCATTGCAGTGGAGCCTAGCCAACATGGCCACCACTTCCTGCCAACTATTGCACCACTGCGTCAGTGGGATGGGTGTCTAAGGAAATTTGTCACATGTACAGCTACTTTCCCAGAGGTCCAGTGGGAAGCGCAGCAGCGTGATGGGGGGTCATGATGGAGGGGTCAGCATACCCGTTAAAACCATAGAGGCGTGGCTATGGATGAATTCCATGTAGAAGTAAAATCCACACAGTCAGTTTGTTCATGCTATGAGCTGATGAAGCTCACCACTGCTTGTTTTTAACCAGCAAATTCATTACAGAACGCCTTGGAGAGACTGGTTGATTACATAAGAAATCATTTTGGGAAATTACCTGCTGACGCTAATGATATGTTTTCCAGTTCTTCGGATACAAACTGCAACAGTTACAGAGCGGATAAGGCACCAAGTTAAGCAGGCACAGGCTGAGACTAGGGACATGATAGACGCTCCGGCTCACAAGCTTGTGTGCTAATTTAGAGGTCGGATGGTCGGGTGATGCGTTGATGTTTTGCTGCATGATGCCATGTCAGATAACTGGTTTCTCGCAGAGATGCTAAGCGCCTATTGAGTTCACCTAATGCAGTATGCGAGTCCTTTTCCCCTTTATAGCACGGCGCGGACACTTGTCGTTTTTTTAGAACGTTTCTGTTTTACTGCCTCGCAATAAGAAAAATTAGTGGGAGACGTAAGGGAGGTTTCTGGGTAAGTGGCATCATCTTCTTTCTTTTCTTCTTCTAGTAGTGCAAAGCGAGTGCTTGTAAGCACTGCAGTAGTGCAAGCTGTGTTTGCTCTCTTATTTTTTGCGGTGTGCCCTCCACTTGGCTTTCATGGCTTGTGACTTGGTAGGGCGAACGTTGTCTTTACCAGTCATTCGATTTACACAAGTTACACTTATATGCAGGAGCATGTCCTACTGTCATGTTGGAATTAGCCCCATTTGGACACGCTTACGCCCAGAACGAAAACACCTGTAGCAATGAAATACTGATAGCCAGTAGGAACGAAATTTCAGTATACGTTCATAGTAAAGAACGTGCTCCAGAGAAGTTGAAGGACTCATCAGAGTAACAAGGCACGTTCAACGTTTCTCCGTGTAAGGAGCATTACCCACTTGGTGTGAGGCACAAGCTAGACACCGTGCCAGCTTCTCTGGGCTTTCCCCCATATCCACGCCACTGACAACATAGCGGCGACGATCAGTAACCGGTATTAGATAGGCTTGTGCGGGCACTGTTGTGTCTTCAGATGCAGCCACAGCCTGAAGCATACGTAGTCGATCCACATCCTGGAGATAGCGCATGCAGACCGATACAGTGTTCTTGGGTTTGTGGATGGCAAACCCTTGAAAGTTACCTGCCTTTATGCAGGAGTTCAATGCATGCTGAAGTGAACGATTTGAAAGTGAAGTCATATCGAAGCAAGCAAGGCGTTTAATGACCACTTTGCAAGCAGGCACAGAAGTGGTGCCTGTTTACAAACAGAACGCGGAGAACTCTTCGTTTGGAAAAACGAAGCCTATTTTAGACGCTGGATAAGCCACCGACGCAGCAGACGCGGAAGACGACGCGTCGATTCAACTTTTGCCACGCCAAGAGGCACTCGGTTCTTTATGTGTCGGTGTACAAGTGCCCATATCGGCAGTCAAATTCTCAACACAACCCTGCTGTTCGGTTAGTAGCAAATTTGCTGTGCAATTCGTTGACATTGCTTTCACATTGCTTTCACGAACAATCACTGCTGGACGGGAGAGAACGCACCTTGTTGAGCATGGTTCTGACCCCCACCGCTGATGGAGGTTAGGCCTAACTCTCACTTCTGAGTCTTCGTTGACCCAAAGCACCACCAGTGCATTAAAACAGGTTTCTGACCGCTCGTCGAGGAGCCGGGATATAGGTTGATGTTACATAATACCCAGAGGCCAGACAGCAAGAGTATAATTACAAAAACATGGTCCCGAAACCGCACATCAAAACGCCTTTGGTTTACTTTCTAGATTTTTTTATTTTCATATTTAAACAGCAGGCATTTTGATAAGACATATGATCCGGAGAGGACAAGCGTAATTGGCGAAATTCGACTAGCGCTGCTTCGAGCCCCTTCACGCTTCGGTACCATTGTCTCACAGTAATGTTGAAGGCTGTGTGTGTTCGGCGCTTGCTTGATATGGTTAAACGATTGGGACGATTGGAAACCAGTGATGCTAACGTATAGAAAAGCGCTGGTCGAGCAAGTAGCTTTTTCCAACTTATTTCAGCCTCTTCATTCACATGCTGACTTTTCAATGCCCTCCTTGTTATCCTATCCAATACATGACTATGCTGTTTTGCGCTTTCCACCACTTTGCTCCTCCTCGCCATCACCTTTCTCCCACCGCTTCCTATGCTATGCTATGCATGGCTATGCTATTGTTCACGCTTTAGAATTCCTTTTACCCTTCTCACCATAGCTTCCCTTTCCAAAACCATAATATACTATACTGTGCATTACTCTGCTGTGTTTCACCCTGCCCAATTATTTTCCATCTCCTCACCATCACTTCTATCTCCCACCCCTTCCTGTACTATGCTATATATGTCTATGTTATGTTGAACCTTTTGCTATCATTTTCTCCCTCCTCGCCAGCACTTCCTCTCCTAAAATACATTATATTATACTATAAATGACTTTGCCATGTTTTCCACTCTCCCATTATTTTTCTTTTTTTATCCATCACTTCTCTCCACCATCCTTCCTATACTATGCTATACATAGCTCTACTATGGTTCACCGTTTGCATCAATTTTTCGCTTTCTCGCAATTACTTTTCTCGTCCACGTCATATTAACCTGTACGGTGCATCGCTATGCTATGGTTAACCCTCTCCCATTATTTCATCCTCCTCGCTATCTCTTTTACCTCCCACACCTCCCTATCCTATGCTGTGGCTCTGCTTTTGAAATCCTTTTCCTCTTTTTCATCAAGACTTCCCTCTCCCATGGCATCTTATACTATACTTCGCATAGTATAATCTGTTATACTAGTATAGTCATAGTAATATGACTATACTTCGCATAGTCATATCTGTTACAGATGTGACTTCTTCCATTCCATGAAGGATTCTTTTATTCCACCTTACTTCTAGGCTATACTGTGCAAGGGTATGCTGTGCTCTGTCAGTGGGCCTGAAGAGGCAATTGGTTATGACGCTCGCGGTTAGATCATGGGTGGGCGTTTTAAATTCCTCCTCATCAAGCAAACTTAAGACAACGATTTCTCTTAACAATATTTATTTCTGCGTCTATTCGTATACGTTTCTGTCTTTGTAGGTTTCTATCTTTCTTCCCTTTCTTCACTTCCATATTTCCTTTTTCTCATCTTTCCATTTTCCTCATCAATAAAGTTTAAGACAGCAATTGCCCCTAAAAATGTTTGTTTTTGTCTATTTGTATACTTTCTGTTTTTGCAGGTTTCTCTCTTTCTTCTCTTTCTTTACTTCAATTTCTTCATGCTTCACTTTTTCGATCTTTACTTCTATGTGTTCGTTTCTGTTCTCGTTTGCTGAGCCACCTAAGTTATTGCATCCCACCCTGAACGAATTCCCACACTTTTTCTTGGAACAAAACACGATATGGAGAGAAGACAAAGAGAGTGTGTTGGTTCATGGGGAGAAATTGTGTTTGCGACTCGCACAGATTCGTCGAACCCAAAAAGCCTCACTGTTGAAGGCGTTTCAAGCAGCGCGGCATTCTATGACGGGCTTTACGAAAAGAAGGCCATCGGCGAAATTTCTGAAACGCTATTCTTTATTAAGTGAATGGTGGTTCTAAACTGTTTCACATACCTCGTGTAATGGCTTTTGCGACAGCAAATATCAGGTCTTTACATTCTCTCATGAAGTTTCCAAAGAGCGCCTTCGCCCGAAGAAGACGGGGTTCAAATGCTACAGCACGAAAATAAGATTCATCAAAAATTATTTGTATTATTTGTAAGCAATAGAATTACTTTATTGATACATATAGTAAGGTGAACAAATTCCCACAATATAACTAAACTACAAGTATGGCCCACCGAGAAATGCTGCTATAACTTGACTTGTGTTCTGACGCAGCAATGATTGCAGGACGCTTTGAATACGTTTAAAGCTACAAATAGGCAGCGTGAATATTTTCTGGAACACAACTCATACTAACTTTGCCTGTCTGAATAAATAGATTGAACTAAATAGTGTACACCAGCGGAAAAGCTGAGGTAGCTTCCCGTCGTAGTTGGGAAGATTGCGTAGCATCACACAACGTATTCGTCTTGCAAGTGCATCTTACAAGTGATACTTCAATAAATTTATCCAAGGCATACTTTAAACACACTTTAGATATTTCTAAAATACTCAAGGAAGTTATTGTGCTTCTATGACCACCTCGCTATGTAGCACAACGACGCAATGCAGTCCTGCCGAGCAATGGCCTAAGATTTATTTTTGGGATGTGCTTTCAAAGCGTACGTACAGTGGGTCAAATATTTAGCTATCGTATATCGATGCCACTTTTTCTGCTCATCTTTGCTATACAAGTGAATGAATTTGCAGTTGATTAAATGAGAAGTGTATGGGCACGAAGCGCATGCCAACGAAGCAATTCTTTTTTGTACTTCGTTCCATATTATGGCGCTGACAGAAAATAAAAGTGGCTGCCGTGCACAATAGCTGAAGTTTTGGCTGACAGTGCGTGCGTGCGCATACAAGTACAAGTTGTTTTATGACACAACAGAATGAATGCTTCGTCATGAAATGGCACTAACGATGCTCTCCTCTTCAGAACATGAAATTTACGTCGATGCGAAAGCTTATGGCCGCAGCGATAACCACTACATAAAATAAATTACTTTAATAGGCTTTGTAATGATGGGCATGAGGGCCCCTTGTTTATATCAAAAGGTTATAGCGCATGACATTTCACTTCACACCTGTCTTTCTTAGCTATCGCTAGTGTTACTTAGAGGAATGGAATGGTGAGCAAATTGGTAATCTACTATGAGGGAAACTCAGCGAATAATGTACACGAATTGGAAGCATTTTTTTTTCAAAACAAGCGTGTTGTGATATTCGTTCCTTATTATTCGTATAGATTTTTTGCGCAGTTTGCCTCGTAAGGACCGAGAGAGAGAGAGAATAAACTTTTGTCTGTCTATATACAAGGAGTAGGTGGAAGGTGGTCCGGTGCGAGCCACACCTCACAAATACCGGGTAGGCTGTTGATTGCACAAGCTCATTGGCGTCCAACGCGACTTGAGATCGGCTGGCCAGGACCTTTAGGTCAACCGAGCCCGAGATCAGAGCCGAGCAGCTTGACCAGAGCCGAGCAGGGCTGCCTCCCAGTTATCACGGGTAGAGCTCGGTTTCGGAGTGAGGCTAGGGGCTGACTGTCATGCCCACATCATGTGAAATATGTCCTAAGACTTCTCCGCACAGTGCAGACATTTTTCTGTACCGGCTAAATGGAAATATTTAAATAATACCGGGCACAGCACTCTTTCGGTCTAATAGGCGGAGAACGAAACGCTCTTCCGCCTCCCTGAGGCATTCACAGGTTTCAAGATAAATTGAGTGTCCAAATAAGTAAAATTCAGTAATTGTTGAAATCGTTAAGGCTAAATTAGGTTCGATATTCATTCAGAAAGTTTCTGAGGACGTTACCCGGATAGTAAACATGCGGGCGGCGACATCAGCCGCTTTATTGCCTTCGAGGCCCATGTGAGCAAGAACCCATGATTCTTATGAACAGCTGACTGATATTTTGATGTCTTTAGCACCAAAGTTAGAAAATCATGCTAAATCTGACCCCTTTGTTACGTCCAATGCGAACTATTTTTGGCAAAGCAGAGAGAATATTTGAATAAAGGCACGTCACGGCATTATGGCTTTATTCAGAGCGTCGAGTCGTCTCACTTGCGCCAGCTGATCGTCGTACCTATGCGTGATGATGGCTTGTGGGCTTTAGTGTCCCAAAATTATGATGTGATAATGGTAGTTGCTGTAGTGGAAAGCTCCGGAAATTTCGACCACCTGGGGTTCTTTACCACGCACCCAAATCTGATCACACGGTCCTAGAACATTTCCGCCGCCATAAGAAATGCAGCCGCCGCAGCCGGGATTCAATCCGGCGACCTGCGGGTCAGCAGCCGAGTACCTTAGCCACTAGACTACCGCGGTGGGGTATACCTTTGCGTGAGGTGTTTGGTTAATACTTGTTTCTTTCTGACTGTGTACCAGACAACCACTGTACCAACCCTATATTTCCAAGTAAAGCGTGAAACTCAGGGAGAGGAAGGTTTGTGTGAGAAAAAGTTTGTCTAAAAATAATAAAAAACAAACAACAACAAACAATATCCTACCTGCTGCACCGAAGTATTGCAGGCTACGAATTTAAAAGAGGTAAGGTAATAGCAGAACTGTCAAATGGTAATTTTGAAAAACAAACAAGAGAAAGAAAGTAATGTAGAGAGCAACACCACTGTTGCCAACCGCCTCCAAGGCACTGGGCGAGGAACTTTGAGGCACAATGTAGAAACTACAAAACACAATACACAAATAAATATTCGGACTCTGACTTGACTTAAAAACTCTTGAGTTTCAAATACATTTCTTTTCGCTCATTTTCCTTCCTTCATCTTGATTTGAATCTTCCATCCTCCTGCTGAATCCTCCATATTGCTTTTATTTTCCCTCCATGTCCTTCGCTCCACTTTTTTGTGTCACACTGTCTAGGCTGCCATGAGCTGGCCTGGGCATCCTGAATTCTTTAGTTTACCCTCGGTCTTCTTTTTATTTTACATTAGACGCTTCGCTCCTCCTCTTCCAGACAGATCCCCGAGATTGTCTCCATAATTACGTACGCTTACATAAACATCAGAACACGTACACACAATGTCTATATATGTCAATCAATCAATCCGCTGTTATTTCTCCTGTGTTTATATACGTGCTCATATATGCCTCAACAGGCATGTGACAACGGGAATATATTTTGTATACATACATATCTCCATTGTAAAATCAACGTATTTTGCATATTATCTCCTCTTCTCTTTTTCTCACTATTGCTTACTTTTCGAGGAGGATCTTCATTTATATATGTATACTTTTTTTGGTCTTTGCGTCAATCAGATTGATGTTTTCATAATTTTTTATGTTCTTTTTGCATACAGCCGCTGCAGCTCTTATTCCTGCATACAGGTGAAACGCCCTCGTGCTAGGGTTCAGGAAAAATATTGAACTAGCAACGCTTCGCGGACACCAATGAAACAGTGATGTGGGTGCTGTTGCTCCCGTGAGGCTAACGCATGTTTATGCTTTGCTAGTCTTTCAGATATATTCTGTCGATTCATTATATAACATTCTTGGTTAAGCTTTACTAAACCATACTATAGTATATACGACAGCCACCACCTATAGCCACCACCACTCCGGAATCATTCCACATTTTCATGACCTTCAATGATATGGGGACGACACTTAGAGGAATGAAATGGGAATGAAATTGGAATAGAATTGGACGTCCTTTGCACGGAATAAAATAGGAGTGGAATTACGTGTTTTTCCAAAAATAGAGCACGTTTTCGCCTACGTGCTGTTTTTGAAACTTACAAGGTTACAACGTCAAAGAAATAAAAAGAAAAAGAAGTAGACAACCACCCGTTTGTGAAACGAAGTCGCCAGAAAATCCCGGTTTCAATCCTCGAGGCAGGGTTAACTTTTCGGCAGTAAACATGTTTTTGTTTCTCTGAATTCCCTACAGATTTATTGTGATTTCGTGCCACAAACAGATGGTGGTTTATTTATTGTTTCTTAACTCTTCTTCCTCCTTGTGGGTCTCTGCATAACCCACTTGCATGATAAAGTCAAAACCTCAAATTTTACCACAAAAGGGCATTTTTAAAACTGCCTGGTGGACTCTTGGCATGATAAATATATAAAGAGCACGCTTACTGGAATTCTTCGCTTACATAGACAGTGTTGCTAGGAACTTTGTATCCATTTTTCACGTAATCACATTTCTTTGACTCTGGCATCCATCGTGCGGAGCTAGGGCGGTTGCATACCCGCACCACCCACCTTACACCTTCAGATTTTTCTCCTACGGTAGTGCCCCAGCCACTAGCTGTTTCTCCTTCCTTCACTGTTTTATTGCAGCATTATTCAAGCACTTGAAATGATGCTGCAAACATTATTGCTCCCATTAAAATTACGAGAAAACCTAAGAAATTTTTTTGACGTAGTGATTGCCAAAGAACTGGCAACCAATTGTCGGCCGCATTTCGTTGTTGCAAGAAAGATAAGTAGGACCCGATAAATTGAAATAAGGGTGGGTGGATGTTTTGTAGGTTCAGAAAGCTGCAGGCGATTACTGTTGCTCCAAGCAGGAAAATCAGGTGCTCGTGAGTGTCGAGCTGAGAGCTGGTCAGCCCGCGCTCTCATTACGCCAAGCGTGGAATCATTTCATTGGGGTCGTTATCCTGTTATCATTGGATCTTTTCTTCGCTTGCTTCTACTTCTCCGCACATAGCCATGTTCGCATAGCCAACGCCTCCTTTATTTCTTTCAATGCCACCTCAAACGCGCGCTTGTCAACGGGAGCCGTCGGTTCGACTTAGTTCACAGTGGTCCTAATGTGGCGCTATATGAGGAGTCACGCTGCACACATAGGAGTCACGAATGCACACATAGAAGATGTAGATGAGTATACCGACCCGACAGGCAAAATGATCATGGATATGTGTGAAAGGCGTGATTTGATCATTTGCAACAGTACCGAGAAGTCTGAAGGGTGGTAGGAACGCTGCAGTCGACGATAGATTACGCACTGTTGTCACATAGGATATATAAGCTCAGGGGAATGCACATAGATGAAGGTGGCTCCAGAAGTCGGGGTAGTGATAACAAACGTATCAAGCTAAGTTTTGGAAGAGCAGTGACAGTGGGAAGGAGACAAGATGAGCAACTATAGGAAAAGTTTTATTCAGAAAGGCAAATTGAAATAGCCACTAAACAAATTGAGAAAGTAATCACGGAGAATAATAAAACAGCATTGACATACAGGAATTTCATTTGAGGTTTTGAGCTAGAGCTTGCTAAGGCACGTGACAAGTCACTCCGGAAAAGAAGAAACAAACCCAAAAGTTGGTGGGGTGAGGAAGTTAAGAAAGCCATAACAAAATGTCAGGAAGCCTGTAGGGAACACAAACATGCTAAGCAGTGGGGTGAACCGACAGATGATGTTGAAAGGAAATGGGAAATCTTTCTATGCTGTAGAACAGATGCATTCCTTCTGATCAATGAAAAGATTAGAAGAAAGGGAGCCCAGTGACTGGCAGAAGTACATAAAGAAAGATAGAAAGGCAGCTGCGAAATTGTGGAACCATCTAAACTCCATAAGAAATGACATGAGCCTAGAGCAGAGGTTTATAACTACAGCTCAAGGTGCTAGGCTAGAAGAGCCGGAGCTATTGAATATATAAGAACAAGAGTGACAGAAAAATTTCAACAAAGAAGTGTTTATGCACCACAATAGACAAGGATGGATCAAGTGGCGCAATGGCTCCATATTCACAACAAGAGTGGGAAAGGGCTGAGAAAAGGGTTCCTAGTAGTACACCAACAGGCCCAGATGGCATTCCAATTATGCTGATAAAGACATTAGGTCCGAAGTGTAAGCAGGCTTTGAGAGAGGCAGTGAGCAAAATAATAATCGATGGAGAAGTTTTCGATGGATGGAAACTTATCAGGATGAGCATGATCTCTAAAGGAAAGGGCGACAAAGCTGACATAAAACACTACCGTTCTAAAACAGTGATATTAGCTGTATTCAGGCTGGTGATGTAGATTATAAAGGAAAGACTGCAGGCAGGTATAGAGGATGAGGGGGTGCTGGGGGAACTGCAGAATGAGTTTCGGAAACAAAGGAGGTTGGAAGACAATCTGTTCTCACTGACGCAGTGCATCGAAATAGCAGAAAAGAAACACAGGCCACTGTGGCTAGCATTTTTGGATATCAAGGGAGCGTACGATAGCGTGTTTCAAGAGGAATTGTGGGGAATACTGAACACACCAGGTGTGGAATATGTCTTCACTAATCTTTTAAACGATATCTATAAAGGTAACAAGGTAATTATAAAGTGGGAAAAAGAGATATCGAAGCCTGCATAGGTAAAACGGGGGCTTAGGCAAGGGCGTCCCCTGTCACCCTTATTATTCATGACCTACCTACAAGAATTAGAGGCCAAATTAGAGGGAAGTGGACCGGGCTTCAACCTCTCTTACGTCAAACAAGGAAAACTCATTGAACAGGCACTACCAGCATTGATGTACGCAGATGATATAGTGCTAATGGCCGACAACAAAGAAGATTTGCAGAGATTGGTGGACATCTGCGGTAATGAGGGAGATAGCTTAGATTTCAGATTCGGTAAGGGAAAAGCAGCAGTCATGATTTTTAATGACAATGAAGGTAGTGAGCTTAGAATACAGGATGTCATGCGAGAGATAAGAGATAAATACAAATATTTGGGCGTATGGATTAGCAATGGGGCCGAGTACCTAAGAGAACACGAAATATACGTGTCGTCTAAAGGTAACAGGAATGCAGCGGTAAGGAAAAACAGGGCACTGTAGAATTACAATAGGTATGATGATGTGAGGGTAATATGGAAAGGGGTCATGGTTCCTGGTCTGACGTTCGGCAATGCGTTCTTGTGCATGAGATCAGAAGTTCAAGCAAGATTAGAAATCAGGCAACGTGGAATAGGTAGGCTTGCCTTAGGAGCTCACGGGAATACACCAAATCAGGGAGTACAAGGTGATATGGGATGGACATCATTTTAGGGCAGGGAAGCTAGCAGCAAGATAAAATTTGAGAAGCGATTGAGAGAAATGGGGAAGGAGCGTTGGACTAGAACGGTATTCAGCTGCTTGTACATGAAGAATGTCGATACAAAATGGCGGAAGCGAACGAGAAAATTGAATGGTAAATACGTGGAAAACAGCAGGAGGCCAAAGGAAAAAGAATTATCGGTTAAGAAGAAGGTGAAGGACGCTGAGACCAATACGTGGAGAATTGGCATGATTAAGAAGTCCGCACTAAAGATCTATTAAACTTTTAAGCAGGAAATCGCCAAGGAAATGATCTATGATAATACTAGGGGTAGTCCTGTATTGTTTGAGGCCAGGACGGGAGTATTGTGAACCAAGACATATCGGGCCAAATACGAAGGGGTAGACACGGTATGCAGTGCGTGTGGAGAGGTAGAGGAAACTGCCGAACACTTGATAATATTCTGTAAAGGGCTTCACCCTATAGTTCAGGATGATGGTGCAGAGTTCTTCAAAGCAACGGGGTATAGGGACAGTGAGGGCAAAATAGACTTTACGCGGGTGGAATAAATAGAAGGAGGTTATCTGATTGGTGGCTAAAGTCAAGGAACAAGTGAAAATCTAACCCTTCACTGCAAAGTACGAAACCTCAACCTCACTCTTCAAGGGAAAAAAAATTAATCTAATTTTTGGTTTTTTACGTATTATGGCTTGGTGGCGCTTGCCACCACCCGATCTAAAGGGTACAGCCATATCCATCCATCCATCCATTCATTCATTCATTCATTCATTCATCCATCCATCCATCCATCCATCCATCCATCGCTGCTTATGTAATACGCGATTCCAAGTGCTTCTCCCCGGAGATGCGATAGAGGTGTTTCCCACTCCAATGTCACACGTCTGTAGGATTTGTTTCTTCGTGTTTTTTTTTCTAGTTCGAAGAAACGCTGCCGCCTCACCATAGTGACGCGCATGTAGTAGGGTTGCAGTGATGTTTACCATTAGTTGCCCACATAGCGCCACGAACAGCGACACGCTATCTCAAAACACCGTATCTTTCACAAAGCCAGCGTGGCCGCCAGCATAGTGAACACGAAAAATTTAAGACGCCGCCTCACGGATCTGTACACAACTGAATAACATAATTGGTTGATGCTACGTACAGTGGGAATCGCTGATATGCGGAGGACGATCGAGGAAGCTTGAAATGTCACTTTAAAATCAGCACGACATTACGAGGCTGAGGTAAATAATGCCGTAAGTGACTTTCATGTCATGATTATCACGTTCGGACGTGTCATTTACTTTCGTCATCTATTTATGTCACCAGAAGACGACTTTGGTATAACTGCAGCTAGCGAAACGGCCGCGGAACACTATGAGCGTAGCATGTAGTCATGTGGTTACATGACACGAATATCCCGATCATCATGCCTGGACGTGTCCCATACCTTCGTCGTCCGTTCCCGACCCGTAATACCCAACTTGGTATATGTGAAGCTAGCGAAACGGCGGCGAGCGCACGTAACGTTGACGCGCGCCTACACCGGGAGCAGCGATGCTACGCTAGCAAAACGTGAGCACTCTGTTGTCTGGCATTAAGCGCGACCAGCGTCTGTCGGCGAGGCCCCGCGACAAGCGGCTCGAAATGCGACATGTTGCATTTCACGCCAATGACGTTACCTCGAAAGCACCACGGTGGCTTAGCTTCGTAACGGAAGGACGGCGGGCGTGCTCAAACGAGCATGCGTCAAAACAACGCACCATGGCGTGCGCTTGCGAGTATATGCCCGGTAGATCGGCGCCTGGCGTGGCATCCGCCAGCGTGGCTCGACGATACGAACGCCGGCACGCACGTGCACTGGGTCACGTGGAAGTGTTTTGGCGCCTGGAGTGTGGCTCGCAGTTATGTTCTTATATGCCACGCAAATATTGATTACCATGTTTGCACCAGTCACATACCTTCACCATCCACTCATGTTACGTAATACCAAATTTGACACATGTGAAGCTAGGTAAATGGCGGCGAGCGCATCATGAGTGTGGCATGTAGTCTTAATGTTACATGACCCTTATGTCATGATTAGCATGTTTGGACGTGGAATTCACATATGTCATTCGTCCGCATCACGTAATACCGAATCGGGTACATGTGAAGCTAGCGAAACGACCACGAGCGTATCATGAGTGTGGCATGTAGTCATGTTGTTGTATGACACGCGTCTCATGATTACCGTGTTTGAACAAGTCCTATAGCTTCATCGTTCATTCCCGTCCCTTAATACCAAATTTGGTGTATGTGAAGCTAGCTAAATGGCCTCGAGCGCATCATGAGTGCGACATGTAGTCACGTTGTTACATGACAAGCATCTCATGATTATCATGTTAGCACCAGTCACATACTTTCGTCATCAATTCACGTAGTGTAATAACAAATTTTGTATATGTGAAGCTAACGAAACGACTGTGAGCGTGCCATGAGCGTGGCTCGTTGTCCTCAATTATGACTTACATGACATGCATGTCATGATTTCAACGTTAAGGTCTGTCACTTGTGTTCGCCGTGCAGTCATATCATACTATGCCAATTTTGCAACATGTCATATGAACGAAACTGACCACTGCAAGAGCAGCAATACTTTGAAACATAAATCGAGACAATATTGACATACTTGTCATGATAGTCATGTTATTACTTGCTATTTATGCTCGCCATACAGTCTTGTTATGCCATACTAAACTTCGTATTGATACTATTAACGAAACGGCCTGGAGAGCTAAAAGCCGTTGGTAGATCGATAGGTAGATCGATTGATAGATAGATAGATAGATAGATAGATAGATAGATAGATAGATAGATAGATAGATAGATAGATAGATAGATAGATAGATAGATAGATAGATTAGATAGATAGATAGATAGATAGATAGATAGATAGATAGATAGATACGCTGAAAGTCGCCGAAACTCGCTAAGAAATGCTTCGCCTTTAAAACACTTAGTATGATTTCTGCCGTGAAGCCCTGCATGATGTTTTTTTTTTCCGCAAGAACACAAAGCACCGAAGAGGGTTAGGTGATAGCGGAGGACAGGAAAAGCCTAGAGGAGAAGGTGGTGAGCGGCTGAATAAGGCACATTTGGCTGGCATTCATAAAATAGAGGAGGCGTTGGCATAGCCAAGCAAAAAGGGCATTGAATAGGGACGTATTTTGCATCACCCTTAATTGATTCTACTGTACATCATTCAAATTAGTCATGACGGCCTGATTACATATTTTATTTGATAGCATATATCGATACTTTCAGTTTCAATTTGCCACCGGCGTTTCCAACCGCCGTCATTCAGCGTGTAGATATATATATATTGCTTATTCTCTGTCCAAAGCTCAGCACCGTACACCGTAACCACCTTACCACAGTTTCGAACAAACAAGACCTGGAGTAAAGTTCCGTTTTAATTTTGAGAGGTGCCGGGAAATGACTACTTACGTGGCATTTTCTTCCTGCACGGCGTGCCGGGATTCACCAAGCATGCAAGAAACGTGAACACGGAGAGGCGGCACACGAGTTTCTCGAACATGGCTCGGCAGCACTGAAGGAGAACTACAAGGCATAATACGGTGGAATTTTTAATGGCTGTTGTAGACGTTGTGGAAAATGCGTGAAAAGGTGGCTACGACACAATTCGATGATTGCGCTAAGTGCGTTGAACCTTGGTTGAACAGCTGTTTTGGACCAACTTTCGATTGAACAACAAATCACTTTCGTCTTCTTAAGCCTATTGTACAAGGTATCTAGACTAAGCAGGACTAAGCTTAGACTTGAAACGAATATCTCTGTTTAAACCTTATCTATTTCCAATCAGCTTAATTTCCCCGCCACGGTAGTCTAGGCTAAGGTACTCGGCTGCTGACCCGCAGGTCGCGGGATCGAATCCCGGCTGTGGCAGCTGCATTTCCGATGGAGGCGGAAATGTTGTGGGCCCATGTACTCGGATATGGGTGCAGGTTAAAGAATCCCAGGTGGTCAAAATTTCCGGAGCCCTTCACTATGGCGTCTCTCATAATCAAATAGTGGTTTTGGGACGTTAAACCCTACAAATCAATCAATGATTCCAATCAGCTTAATCATTTTTTCTTCAATAATATTAGAGTTTCCGCATCGCCAAATCGCAATATGATTTTGAGGGGCGCCGTAGTGAAAGGCTCCGGAAATTTCTGCAATCTAGTGTTTTCGAACGTGAACTTACATAGCACAATAAATGGGCCTCCAGCATTTTACAATCACTCACATGTAACTTGCGTTTCTCGGATCGATCACACTACTTAGGGGTGAGGGGTGGGGCACCGCACTACCGCACCCCTGTGGTAGGCTGTGAACTGTCGTGAGAAATATGAGCTCGTGCATGCCAGCGTGTGGCAGAGTGCCTTAAAACTGAGGTCACGTAATATGTAGATATTGCTGCCTGAACCGATGGGGAAAGGAGAGCGGCTTTCCGCTCAGTCTTGGAAGCTCTGTATCGGTTGCGTTGCTGCAAAACGATAGCTAATAGCGTGCTATTCCTCGTTAGCAATAATAATGGAAAAAAGAGCTGTATGAAGAATGTCTTGGCTCATTCTTCCGTCATAGGAGTTGGTATGACATGAAAGTGAAACGCATACTCACAGAATTAAATAAATATTTACTGTACATTTTTATGAGAGCACGTACGATCTCTTTTGGTGTTTGACAGCTACAGCACCGTTACACGTGGAGGCAACTATGTTGACGTCTAGAGATACATCTCCTTTTCGACGTCTGACATCCATGGTTACTGAATAAACAAAGCCTTATAGCCATTGATGCTTGCGGTCGCTGTAGTGCTCAGTAACAGCACTGTAGCTTGTAGCTGTGGTAACAGCAAAAGCGGAGAAAGCAGTGCGACAGCCTGAAGACCGTGACGGATCGCACCTCGAACTTGAGCTAAGTTGACTTCTCACGGCATGCTATAGTTACTACATAGAATTTGACAGGCGTCTGCAGCAGCTCTGCGGACGCAGCCTACCACCCATTTTTGTGGCAAGCTCCGCCCGCGAAGCTGTTGAGGGCGCTGAACTCCAGCTGTCCAGTGGAACCACTGCCCGACTAAAAGGAAAACAACGTACCTCACTCCTCCACGTTCAGAGGCCACGATTTTACACGGGGTGAGTGTAAGTAAGAAACGCGGAGTTACAGTGAAGCAGCTGCACATCACACAGCTATTTTGGTATTAATTAATGTTATGATGGAGGTGGACGTTTTTGGTGAACGTCGGCACTTCGCGGTACGCTAAGGTATCGACGAAAACGCATTTCGATCGGAAACGCACCGAATGGGACGAACGCACAAGAATGACGTGCTGAACAAAGTTACCGGGAGTGTTACGCTCATGACGAATCACTTCACTTTACCAAGAATACTGAGAGAAGAAAGTCAAGTGTAGGTACAAATGGCGCTTTTTGTAGGGCCTTCCGAGTCAATGACTATGGCGAAGTGGATAGCCTGCTTGGTATTTGTTGTTGCGAAACGCGAGGCCGCGGATTCGAATCTCATGACCGACCTTTGTTTTCTTGGTGTTCTGACCAGAACCATTTTTTCGACATCTTTTCCGTGGGAAAAATAGGTCATTTACGGTGCAATATGGCATAAGGCGATTTCTAGTTAAAAATAAAAGAGGTAATCCGAAATTCTGACTGAACACTACCTAAATGTAATATAAACGCTGCTTGTGCATCTCATGCAAATCAATGAGCACAATATTAGCTATGAGAACACAAACTGTTTCTTGGGAGTAATAATATATCATGACTTTTTTCTGGAGTCGCCACACAGCTTACATGAAACAAACTCATCATGACCCTCCATGTGCTAAGGTTTCTTGCGGGAAAATCGCCGCGTGCATTAGAACGAGCTATGCTTCAACTCAATACTGTACTATATAAAACCAGTCGATTGAAGCTTATAAGCACTGAAAATAGGCCTTTGACTTCTGACGTGTGAATCCTCGGAAGCGACTGTCACCATCGCTCGTGATCATTCACTCTGAAATTAGTGTGAGCGCTGACTATGTGCTTCATCTTCATCTGTATGACCAAACCATTGTAGTGATCATCATCGTATGTCACGCGGGCTGGCTCTCTGGCTCGTGCGTCTGGATTAAAAAAAGATAACCTGGTTGCTGCCGTACCGGACGTGGTCTCACAAGTGCCGGAGCGTGCTTTGGTTCCCAGGTCCTCCTGCTCTACCCGTCACCCCTGGAGCTCCGGTCTGGTCGACGGTTATGCCCTCAAGCAACAACGATGGCCAACGCGTCCGCTGCTGCAACTGCTCCTTCTCAGCCACTTAGGCTTCACTACACTGTGAGTACCTCTCAGCGAGACCCTCCGGTATTTTCCGGCCTTCGCAACGAAGACGTCGAAGAATGGCTCGACAGTTATGATCGAACCAGCGTTTGTAATTATTGGGACGAGGCGCACAAACTGCGCTACGTTCCTTTTTACCACGATGGCGTCGCTAAAACCTGGTATTACAACCACGAAAGCGGCTTCTCCAATTGGTCGGCCTTCACGGGGCATCTCCATCAGGTATTTGGCACGTCTGCAGGATGCTCTGCAGTAGCGAAACAGAAGCTCGCAACCCGCATCCTGGGGGACGACGAATCGTATACGTCCTACATTGAATATATTCTGACTCTCTGTCGCCGAGCAGAAAACGACATAACGGAGGCCGATCGCATCCGACATCTACTGAAAAGAATCAACTCTGTGGCCTCAAATGCTCTCGTGATCCAGAATCCAACTACCGTCCGGGACGTCATCGCTACATGCCAACGCCTGGACGGGCTTCATTCCATGCGTCTTCCACATGCCTCCTGCGACGCTCGCTTTACCAAAGAGCATGAATTGCAGGCCCTTATCCGCACAACTGTCAGAGAAGAACTTCACGGCATTATTCAGGGCAACCCAACCATTGCGTCTGTCCGCACACCTCCTCCCAACCTGCGTGAGATAATCAATGACGAACTGGCATCAATGACAAGCGCTGCACATGCCCCGTCTCCTGTGCGCTTCGTACGCATAAGTTGCATCGCGGACCCCTGCACCAGTTCCACTCGTGCCTGCGGACGTCGGATGCGACCATGTGGCTGCGATGACAACGCAAGTGCCAAGGCCACGCCACTATTCTACATGGTGTCCTCCACGCCCCATCTGCTTCTACTGTGGCATAATGGGTCATATATTCCGTTTCTGCCGCCGCCGCCAGCAGCATGAACGACGTGGTTACTCAGCTTACGAAAGAGACTTTGTCCCGAGACCCAATGAATACGATCCCGCGCCTTATCCATCCACCTCCCGACAGTCGCCCTCCCCTCCACGGTCTCATGTTGGGCCTCATCCTTCTCGTTCATCTCGCCGCCGTTCTTCGTCACCGTTTCGGCGTACGTCTTCACCCCTGCGTCCCGTGCCGATCTCTCTGGACTTGGAAAACTAGAAGGTGCAGTTTTCGGAGGGGAAACTGCTTGTTGTCGGAACGTTACAACCCCTCCGTCTCGTCCAGCTAATTTACTGCCTGTTTGTGTGGAAGGTGTTTTCGTTGACGCCCTTATAGACACTGGAGCCGCAATATCAGTAATTGATCGTGAATTGTGTTTTCGCCTGCGTAAAGTGCAAACTCCTTATGCCGGTCCCATGTTATGCGGCGCTAATGACAGTTCAATTTGCCCGACCGGGTTGTGCACTGCTCGTGTTCCTATCGATGGAATCCGTCATCACATACAATTGGCTGTGCTGTCTTCGTGCGCTCATAAGATAATCTTAGGCTGGGACTTCTTGTCAGCGGCGTCTGCTGTAATTTCGTGTGGTTGGCCCCTCATTCGTATTACGGACGCTGAGCTTTCTTCTGCTGCCGACCTTTCGATTCTTTTCGATAGTTTAAAATTCTAGACAAGACATGCTGCCCGGATTCCGTCGCACAACTTCGCCTCACTTTGAACTTCTACACTCAAAGGCAAAGTTACCCGAAAAAGGAGTAACGGAGCCCAATAGGCGCGCGCGATAAACGGATATATCGTTGAAGAGCAACCACAGAGGGAAGCGTGCCGCGCGAAACCACTCAGTCTCCAAACACGCTCCAAAGAGATGAACCTTCCGGGGATTGCAGGCAGCGCGAAAAGCGTTGCCAAGGGGACCATCCCTCCTTCTGCTCCTCTGCTGGCTCAGTCTTTCTCCGTATTTTCCCGGCGGTGGCTCGCGTTGCGTCGCACTCGGAGTGTTCGACCACGGCCACCTGGACTCGACGATCTAAGAATTACGTCACGGTGCTTGTACGTAAGCATGGACGAGCACCCATGAAGTCTGGAGCAAATGTCGACACGCCACCACGCCGCACAGTATATCTCTGGCTTCAAGATAGTCATGACCAACACACGACAGCAACAGTTGGGAAGGCTAATAATGCTGCCGAGAAGAAAACATCCCTGTCGGATATATACTTCAGTCCAACTCAGGGCAGAAAACAGCGCTGGATTCTAAGCAAGTAGGTTATCATTCCTTATTCTATTCTACTTATCGCGTGTGCGATACGGATCGCGCTTGCCGGCGACGGGCTCGGTCGTGTTGTATATAGCACGCATGAAATGCATCGCGAAGGCCAGCTTCGGCGTCTGTAGTTCGCCTGTGCTTTGTGACCACCTGGAAATTGGCCGCCATTGTTGTCAGCCTCCCGGACGCTTGCTCCTGGTCCATGTTCGCTGGCGGCCGACACTCCGCGTGCAGCGCCGTGTTTGGTCTCGCGTTCGCTCGCTCGAGCTGAACGACGTCGCTCGCTTAGGTTTCGCCGGCTTGTTAGCGGCGCGGTGGTTCGCGGAGTTGTGGCTGTGGTCGCCGCTCCTAAGCTGTTGCACTACGGGGATCAAAATGAGTCTTAGACGATGTGTGACATCACGGTGAAATTATTATCATGTCATATCTCTTGTATTCTTTCATTTCACCTTGCCCGTATTCCTCATATGCATTTGTATTCATCCTCTGTCACGTGTGACTCACTTTACATACTTATTTTGCAGCCGTGGGCACACACCATGCTGAAGACTGTGTGCGCTGGCGTCTGCAATGCCTGTCATCCCTCTCTGTCATAAGAGCAGCTTCAGAAAGACTCTGTGAGATGTGAAGGTAAAGTTATTTGTGTGTCATATTTTAACGCTTGTTTTTATATTAACGTTCACGAACTTATGCGTGCATCATATCTCATATGCGTGCATGTTCATCTTCTGTCACGTGCGTCTAACTATTTTTACTATATTATTGTACGTGCAGCCGTGGTAACACAACAGGCAGAAGGCTGCGTGCGCTGGCGTCTGCAATGCCTGTCATCTGTTCCTTCCGTCGGAGGAGCTCCCCAAGGAGTGAAAAAGATTTCACAAGACTGGACTTGTACACTTCACCATGAATTCACTTAAAAGAAGGAGGGAACTTCATGTGTATGTAGAAAAATAAAAGATTTCGATGTCTCACTTTTGCCGTTCGTTGTTGCTGTGACTGCGAAAGCAGGTACATATAGGTGGCTAACTACTTTTTCGCGTGATCTTTTCTGCGCAATTTGTTGCTCACTGCGCAGAAAAACAGGCGCAAAAAGTATTAGGCTGGGCGGAAAATAAACATAAAACAATGTGTGAACTGGGGACAAAAAGTTCACCCGATTGGAGTACTTGAGTGGATCAACCGTTCGTCCGGCAATGTGCAACTGTGAGGACTAACGGTTGCACGGTAAGGTGTATATGTGCGGATTAACAGTTGCTCGATGAGGTGCAAATGTGACGACTAATTGTTTGTCCTTTGAGGTGAATTGTGGGACTAACGGTTATTCACTTAGGTGTAAATGTAAGGACTAAATGTTAGTCCCATGAGCTTCTCTGTGGGGACTAACTGTTACACCCGGTGCCGTTAGTCCTTAAAGGAAAAATGGTGGTGGCAGCCCCACTAGTCTCCAAAAGGACGAACCACACACTCTTTTAACACCCTTTTGCCTTAGAGTGTAGGCCATGGTCTTTGTTCAGTGGTATTATTGCTTTGCATTGAGCAGTGATTCCTATAATCTTCACGCATGTAGAACAGCCGCAGCAGTTGTGGTGTGTACAACCACTGGAAGCACTGAAAACCATTCGAGGAATTCGAAACAAATAGAGTCGTGAAATTTGGCCTTACAAAAAGCGACACTACTGTTCTTGCATGAAAAACACAGCGCACGCCTTCAGATACACACTGACGGTTAAGTTCAGCATGGCATGAGTAGTGGTAATGACATGGGCAGTGGCATGGGCAGTGGCAACCTGAGCATGGGCAGTGGTAATTTCCGACAAGTCTGTCAATATGAAATTTATATAATTACTACTTTTGACATCATCGACTGCTGCAGAAATCACGGCTATTCATGCTGCTCTGTAGTTCAGAGTTGAAGAACGGTCGCAGGCATGACCAGTGTTCTCGGACTCCAGATCAGTCGTCCAGTGCATTATATCACCATATCGTCATAGACCAAAGGAACAATTAGCACGACATAACGCTGTTTCATCACCGTGCTATAAAGAAGCAGCACAACCCAGTCTATCAGTGGATACCAGACGATCGCGGTATCTACGGAAACAACCGTGTTTATAAAGCCCTATATTCTGCTCATGGTGCAGTCCAATGTGCAGTTATAACGCTATCAAGGACGGACGCTGCTAGAAGGCTTCGTTCGTCCACGTAAGTTGACACTCGCACAGTGCAAATCGATGGAATTCACCAACGCACTTCTTCGGAAAGTTGGATTCAAATATACAGTGCCGTGCAAACAGTTCGAAGTGAGGAGATGGTGTGATGACGCCTGGGCCTCTGGGTAGTCTTCACGAATGCCTGCTCGTTTTGCATCGCAATGGCCAGTAGCTCATCGTGTGATAGTGCTAGTAGCGAGTAGACATTCTCCCATCTTCTGTTGGCGTGTCCTCGCTTCAGTGCACCTAGAATAGAACTGTGCAAATTGTTCGATAGATTTGACGATTGCCCATTGTCGGAGGAAATGGTCTTAGGATAGGTTTAGTGTGATTGAGACGGAAACAGAAGACACACAGAACACAGACAAGTCCTGACTTTAAACTCAGTTTTTGGCGCAAAAAAAGGTTGCTCCAGTACAAATAAACTCAGTAGAAAGACAGAGCTCATCTGTGATTACGCTAAATCTAGCCCAGTATGTACCAACTCATCCAAGTCAAAGTGCTAAAGGCCCTAGGAGAATGACCAGAACCAACCTCGGCATGGCAAGCTTTGAGATGTTGTTGCGCTTCTTACGGGTCACTAGTCTCAAATAGAAACTCAAGGAGTGTCGTATCGCGTGATTCTGTTCAGCTTATTTTTCTCTTTATTTTAATTTTAAATTCTTACTTCTTTTTTCTATGACCTATCATTTCCCTCACATCTTTCTCCAGCACAAGGTCACCAGTCGGTCAGGGAACTGGCAAGCCTCCCTGTCCTGTCACTTTTTTTTCTTTTGTCCTGTCACTTTTTTTTCTATGACCTATCATTTCCCTCACATCTTTCTCCAGCACAAGGTCACCAGTCGGTCAGGGAACTGGCAAGCCTCACTGTCCGGTCACTTTTTTTTCCTTCTTCTGCTTGCCTGTACATCTCAACAGCGTACGTCACAGCCAATATATCGGCAGCCAGATTGCCAGATGGTTTATATGGTGTAGCTTTAGGCATTGGTGTGTACTGACATCGCAGGTAGCGGCTAGAGACACGCTATAAGCTCCCGTGTTATACTGAAGCTTCCTGAGTGGTGCTCCCGCATAACCTCCACGTACTGAAGTGAAGCCGCCGTGGCCCTATTGCTCAGGGCTTAAGCAGGCGGCGATGCCTGGTATAGCCATTGTGCTGCGCGTGTCTGCAGACGTGAGTCTCACTTTAGCACTGAAAGTGCTTCTTTTTATTTTTCTGAATAGGCTAGGTAACGTTGGAGGGACATTAGCGTTAATCTGACTTATTTTGCCATAAGAAATTACTCTTTAGGGTGTTAAAAAATGGTACAATCTGCCGATCACTGGGCAATATATCTACACAGTTGTTTACACAAGAAATGCGGTAAAACTAAACTCATGAAAGGGCATTTGACATTTCTGTTCATGCCCAATCCAAAATATTCAAAAACATAACTGTCGGCAAGGTGGACATTATTTGAAATAGAATTGTTGCCAATCAATGTGAAATCAATCAGTGGCTTGTCTCTCTCTTACATCGTGTTTTCGATAAACTCTAATAATTCAGGAGTTCAAGCGAGGATCACCATTCATTGCATTTATTATACATGAAGTGTGTGCTAGTTTGGTGGACCATCGCTGAACTTCGTGCGAACATTCTTCAAGAATAAAAGTGCAGCGTCAGTACAAATGCTCTCAATTCTGGGCAATACTCGTCAATATTTTCGTGGACTCGTTTGAGGAGCTGCTGGATGCCCGGAGAAAATGGTGCTTGGAAAGCTTCCAATGCTTTCTCGGATAAAAGTTCTGCTTTTTCACCTGGTCGACCAGTTTATGAAAAGCATGAATGTATGGTTTGAAAGTCTCTATCTGTTATATATTCGGCAATGTCAGAACCCTGTTGTTCAGTTGGTGTACGTTTGTGGCCGACCGATGCGCTTTCTGCCTGTGCCACTCCTTCGTGGGAGAGATTCGCAGTGAGTTGTAGGGAAAGGGGGAACAGCTTTCGAAGCTTCGTAAATCACAAAATTTTCATCAAAGGCGTTTTCCGGCGTTTTTGAGGCAGCTCGCTTTCTTTTCTTCTACGTAAAAGACAGCACGTCATCATTAATTTCAGCATTTCGAGTATAGTGCACCTGGAACAATAAAGAAATGAAAGTTCCAGGAATGCCGAACTGTCACTAGGTTCATTACTTTTCAGAAACGAAGCACATCATTTCTACTAAGTGGCTTTTTAATGGATGCTGTACACGCTGTGGATATGGTTGCTGCCTGTGCGTAGCCTTGTTTGTCCTGTCCTGTCGAAGCAGTCTGCTCTAAAGTACACTGAACATGTATCAAGATATCATTAGCTTTTCGCGTTCACCCTTCTCGCATCACAGCACGTTTCTATGTGCTATGCAATTAGACGTCGTTTGGAAACCTAAAACTTACCAAAAGTTTGCAGAGTGCTTTTACGGCACCCGTAGGTAAAGAGAAATATTTGCATACGCGAACGCGTGGATAGTCACCAGCATATGTTGTAAAATGATTGATACGTGGAGTTTAACGTCCAAAAACCAATATATGACTGTGAAAGTTGCTGCAGTCGATGGATCCGGAAATTTCAATTGCCTGGGATCTTTATCATGCACCCAAATCTGAGCAAATGGGCCTACAGCACTTTCGCCTCCATCGAAAATGCAGCTGCTGTAGCCAAGTTTCGATCCCGCATCCTGCGGGTCAGCAGCCGAGTACCTCAGTCACTAGGCTATTGCGGTGGTGAATACGGTGGCGAATATAGTAGAGAAAGCGATTGAAAAACGCCTGGCGCTTCCTTCATTCTATTCACGCATTCATATGCAGCGCAAGCTCCCACCATTCTTTCGACAAGTGATTACAGTTGACTTTCACAGCTGCCTCAATCGAGTGAAGGCACTGCACGCAACATCACTATCACGAAAACAACGCAAAAGCACGCAAGCCAGCACGCGCCACATTGTGACGGCATGCTTTCTGCCCTGAGCAATATGGCGGTGCGTCAGCGTCAGCCACGTAGCTTTTCCCGTGACCACAAAAGCTTTATTATAACGCTCCTTGGTCATTGCAAGGATATTGAAACGCAGGTGTGAACACACAGCTGAAGTGCGGCATTCACTCCTAATCGTTTCCGGCAGAGTCGACGAATGAGCCGAAGAAACGTTCGAGGATACATTATCCACTCGCTCACGTGTTCGAGCTCGTATCTTCACAATATTACGCAGTCACGCATCACAACACCTACTTATTGTTAGTTTGTGTTTTACTGGCACTATATTTATGTACTCCTTCATTCTCTCGCATAATAATAATTATTCTGGCCCCATATAATACCGTTCGAAAGGGAGTGCTATTTCTTTGGTGAGTTGAAAATGCATCCGTGGAAGCATCACGCTACCGGACACGGCATAGAAGAAACCACAAAGGTAACCACGTGTAAGTGTTCTAGCAAGCGGTTTCTGTTATTAAAAAATCTGCCCTGCATGAAGACATCATTTTTTTGGCCGTTAAATTGTTTTCTACCTAGTTTTTGGTGCAAATGTCTGGCTGAGAAAAGAGAGAAAACAATGACAGCTTATGACTGCGTACTTGTCCTCTCATACGTGACGAAGCTCTTAAGGCGGGTGAGTTGCGAGGCAACAAAGTATTTTTATAAGATTCAAACGAAATTTACTTGAGGAAGTCTTGGAGGGCTCCTTTGAGCAGCTCTTCCTATGTTCAAATAGTGCGAGTTCATGCGTATATTCCACACTGTCCTTGAAACATATGCTTCTTATGATTCTAAGTAGAGTTACAGGTTATTTACTGGGCACCGTGTTTCCTTGAACATGGCAGTATAGCAGCTACTTCAGCTTAGAAACAATCAATAAAATCTACAATGAAACCTACTATTACAAGCTCAAAACGTTCAATTGCTTTCTATAGTTCTAGGTATTTATAGTAAATCGCTTGAAGTATTGGTACTCGAGTAGCGAGGCATGTATCAATCACCTGACGTCTTGTATCGAAAATATGTTATGGCACTTACGTCGTCTCTGCAGGCGGAAATGATTGCGTTTACCTGACTCGAATCACATAATGCTGTTCATCTCTTCATTGAAATTTGGTATTGTTCATTCTGAATGTGAAAAAGTTGACCTTAAGGCGCAGCTAGGACTGCGCTAGGACAAGCTTGACTTCCAACTAACATGTTCATACTTCATCAGCTGGACAAATATATTTCTAAATGTGTAATTTCCTTGTCAGCTGCGCCTTCTGGCAGAAAGAAAAACATCAATGAATAGTTGACCGTCAGAATTATCGCCAAACGTGAAGCGGTACTCCGGAATTCGCAGTTCTCTGTGAAAGGAAGTGAGAGACAACGGCAAAGGGTAAATATAAATTTAAAGTGTAAAGCAAAGGGCAAATTAACAAAGGACAAAGTAGGTTGACTACATTACCTAGAGAGAAGAACAAAATTAGGTATTGCAGGAAAAAAGGGGCCCGGAAGATAGAAAACGGGATCATGGGATCAACACAGAGCACGGTCATGCGTTGTCTTGACAAGCGTTCATGAACTGTCGTTGATGCCCCTAAGCACAATAGGTTTTGGGGTCTTTTGCATGTAACAAATCAGATGTCCAGGTCTCTTGATCTTGTTTCGCGGAATAGGCGTTTTACCAAGCCAGCTTCAAAGCGTTTTACCAAGCCAGCTTCAAAGGAACACCGTTAAGTTTGACAGTTTCAGCATGGTCATGAAAAACGTTCAGTTGTCACCTGTCATATAAAAAATATGTATGCCACACTGGTGGTCATTCGTGGAAAGAAAGAATTGATAGTCCTTGGTATATCGCACAAGCTACCACAAGCGACACACCTCAGTTGTTTCACCGCAGGAGTGTCCGAGTACAAATGGAGTCACAAGGTAGGCACGACGGAATATGAGTAGGATGGTGACAATTTCAGCGTACTTTATTGTAAACGTATGATATGTATGCAATTCACTCAGGTGTTTCGGGGCACCCATTCAACAGATCGGTAATAGTCTGCGTTGATCATGTTGGTTGACGAAGCGTGCAGCTCCATCACTGCCGTCCTCGCGAACATTCCAGGCGCATGGGTAAATCAAAGCCCTTGACTCAGGCAAGTCACAAGCGTTAGCAGATGACGCTTAGTGGTATCTCGTGCCCTCGTGCCATGAATTCGAAAAAGATCGGCGCCGAACTTGCGCATCCTCGAGGAGGCTCGAAGATAAAGAAAAAATTGCAGCATATCTACAGAGTGAATGTAGGAGTGTGGGGTGAAGCATTCGTCCGTCTATTCGTTCTTGCTTCCGTCCGTCCACGCGTCCGTCTGTGTGACCATCCATGCGTCCATCCGCTTGTCCGTGCGTGCGTCTGTTCGTGCGTCCGTCCCTGCGTTCGTCCATGCAGCCGCCCCTGCATCCATTCATGCGTCCATCCATGCATCTGTCTATGTGTCCGTTCGTCCATCCAGTCAGCACTCCAAGTACCATAATCTCGCATCTTTTCATCATGTATTCCGCATATAGAAGCACCGCCATTCAGCGGGCATTCCAAGGATTAAACGAGAGGTGGCACACGCACACTTTCCTACGGCTCGCGCTTCGGGTCTACTTCCCACCTTTAACCACCTTGAGTTCATGGTATATACAAGTTCGCTGTATTCATGGCACTGCGGCCGAACGCTCGCTAAACCTTTCTAAAACCAAGGAGGTTACGCCCAGCGAGTATAACGTAGCAAACTTTTTCAGTCAGATAGTGCTCAATGTACATGCCAATGGCTGCTAATGTGAAATGAGAGGCGGAGAATTCGGCTTTTACTTTCTTACGGCTTGCGCTTCGTATCTACTTCCCATTTTTAACCACCTCGAGTTCATTCAAGCTATATACAAGCTCATTGTATTCATGGCACTGCGGCTGAACGCTAGGTAAACCTTTCTAAAGCTAAGGAGGTTAAACCCAACGAGTATAACGTAGCAACCCTTTTTTGTCAGATAGTGCTCAATGCACATGCGAATGGCTGCTAATGGTGATCGCAGCCTGCGCGTTAATTAAACGCCGAATGCTCCTGTCTCTCATTGCCCATTAGCAGCCATTGACATGTACATTGAGCACTATTTTTTATTGTTCAACAACGCACAGAAGAAGTCTCTCACCGGCACCACCTTGGAGGTCAAAATGTTATACTTGTTACATACTACGGGGGACGAATGGGTGCCGCTATAAGGAGCTTCGCCCCTAAAACCAACATCATTGCATTGCCATGTACGTAGGGCCATTCATACGCACACGTCATGCCCTCATTCTCTAGGCGCGCACCGGCAAAAGGGAGGGGGAGCAGCGTTCATCTTGAAATTTGACCCTCTTCTATGGCGCGTAGCGTTGCATATATTGACAGATGTGATCATGAACGCTTCGTCTATGCATTGCACTTGTCAGCTCGAAATCGTCAAACCTGGTGAGTGGCCTTTTAAAACAATTTTAGGACGCCATCCCAACAATGTCGCCTTCTTGCATATGCTTACTCGCCTCCTCTTCACCCGCGATTTCGGGCAAGCTTCTAGTTTACGGCTCAAAACACCACAAAACTGAAACAACGTTGGTGGCTATACCAGTGGGGATATTTCTATAAATACTTCTCTATGAATGAACAGGTTTGGTTTTGTTTGCGAGGTTGATTGATTTGATTGATTTGTGGGGTTTAACGTCCCAAAACCACCATTTGATTATGAGAGACGCCGTAGTGGAGGGCTCCGGAAATTTTGACCACCTGGGGTTCTTTAACGTGCACCCAAATCTGAGTACACGGGCCTATTTGTTTGCGAGGTTGATTGATATGTGGGGTTTAACGTCCCAAAACCACTATATGATTATGAGAGACGCCGTAGTGAAGGGCTCCGGAAATTTAGACCACCTGGGGTTCTTTAACGTGCGCCCAAATCTGAGCACACGGGCCTACAACATTTCCGCCTCCATCGGAAATGCAGCCGCCGCAGCCGGGATTCGAACCCGCGCCCTGCGGGTCAGCAGCCGAGTACCTTAGCCACTAGACCACCGCGGCGGGGCTTGTTTGCGAGGTTCTAGAAACAATTGTGCACGGTGTTGTCAACTGACGACACCAGGGCCATAAGTGCAAGGACACTCTTTTGGTGTCTTCTTTTAGTATTGAGAGAAGTCGAGCAATTGGCGTCTTAGATAGGCGAAGCAATGTATTGGGCGACGCAAGATACAACTGTAATCACAATACCTGCGAGCCAAAATGTCCACGCTGACAGAACCCCTCCTCCCATGAAGCTGGTTATGCAGCCATTATGCTCCCTCGGTAAAACGAAATGAGGACACATTCCTTTACATTTCTACTAGAGCGTCCCCACAAGGTTAAGTGACGACTACTGCGCACGCCTTTGGTGCTACTGGATCATGCAGCATCTCTCGCACCTTACAGACAAACGCAAGCGAGTGAGCGCCTACATCCAGCCACACTTTAGTTTTCTTCATGAACAGAGATGCGTGTGGCGTTCAGGTAGAGTTGGCTGCCTTCGCCCACTACGACGGCGCCACCAAATAGTTCGCGGACGGGTGCCTCCCAGGTCGTTCTTTTTTGTACGAGTTAATTTTCAGTAATTGGCAACTTCTATACTCCGCATCAACTTCTTTCGGCATTGAAGCGAAGGCTACAGATCCGAATCACGTGCATCCTACCACCAGTGAATGTAGCTTTACAATAGTGCCCATATTTTCAACGTTAAATATAAAAGTTCCTTCTTCACGTTCTACGTGGAGCTATTTGGGACAGGACGCAGCTCACACCAGTAATATATTCATATTTCTTTCAATTTATTCTTTGTGACTTCGCGTTTTTGAATGCACGAGAGAAACAAGAATTTATAATAAAGCGTCACTGATGGGGTCAAAGATGGCGGCGGCTGGAAGATGGGCCTCTAACTCCCCTTCCTCAGGTGGCGGTCAGGCCTTGAATCCTGGCGGCGTCCTCGGGAAGCCAGAGCTGGTTCTCCTGGCACGTGCTGACCGGGTTATGAATGTAGGGTACATGCTGTGTTCTATAAAGTGAGCAGCTATGGGGCAGGCCCATATGATATGGTCGAGGTCGGCGTGAAGAGCACCGCACGAAAGTCCCACATTTTTACGAGCTACTCAAACGCTAAGCGGTGTCTGCGTCTCCACGAAACGCTAATGAGGCGCCACGTCACTTTCCACAGCGTTACGAGTTACGCGCCAAATTATAATACTTCCCGTAGTACTGCATGTGCAGAAGCTCCGCTTCCACGGCTTTTCATTCAATGTCAAGAAAAGTTGTCACTGAACGAAGGAGGCTAGCTTGCTGGTGATCAGGCATCTGCGCTGGCTAAATTTGATAATAAATGCGAAGTGTTTCTTAGATGCGGTCAAAGTCGGCGATGTTCTCTATCTATCTATCTATCTATCTATCTATCTATCTATCTATCTATCTAGCAATCAATCAATCTATCTATCTATCTATCTATTTATCTATCTATCTATCTATCTATCTATCATCTATCCATCCATCTAGCCACCTACGACTTATAGTTCTTTTGGCCATTCCGATAGTTGGATTTATTCCAAAATTCGTATGGCATAACATGACTGTACGACGAGCATAAGTGACTAGACATAACATGATTAGTATGATATGTATGTCATAAATGTCATGATTTACATTTCACGGTCTTGCTTCTCTTGCAGTGGTTTCGTTCACATGGCATGTTGAAAAACTTGTATGGTATGGCACAATTGCATGGCCAACCCAGTGACAGACCCTAACAAAGAAATCATGACATCCATGTCATGTAAGTCATGATTCATCAGTACACGCTACGATCATGGTGCGCTCATGGTCGTTTCGCTAGCTTCACATAGCAGCATAATCGAATTCTCTTCCACCGCGAAGTCTTTGAGCGTTGTTTTCCATGAACACAAGAAACGGGATTATCACACGGAATTTTTATACAATAAGCTTTGCAAAGTCTTGAGTGTCTTGAGAAAAGGTCAGGGTTTATTGCCAGTTCCTCAAAAACTTCTAATATTTAATGCGCTCTTTACATCACATATAAGTTACTGCAACCTATTTTGGTGTAATGAAACAAAGCAATCTATTAGTAATCTTGTTATCTTACAAAAAAGGCGCTACAACTGTTGCTAACCTCCCTTTAATTGCCCATACTTCATGGTTATTTCCTAAATACAAAATATTCAAATTAAACCTGCTCTACAAATATTCTTTAGCAGTCTCTTTTAGGTCTCATACCATAAAAGGTCGCGGCTATATACGTAGTTTAGCTAACTTGCAAGTAAATCCTTCAACGCGCCTTAACAGACACTCAGAATATTGCCATGTGCCGAGACCGCGCACAAATTATGGCTTTCAGATATTGAGTTATTGCTCTCCGAATATACTAAATAAATTAAGAATTATTCTGAAATGTCCGTATGCTCTCTTATCTTTTCATTTGAAATATGCTTTATTAATTTGTGCGTAGTATTATTTTCTGATTGATTACTTCTTTCTTTCGATGCATAGCATGTGCGTTTTTGGTTAGTACAGTTTGTTTAAATTTTTTGTTCTAATGCAAAGCATATGTATTGCCGGTTTAAACTGTCCTGTGTTTAATTTGATTGTGCCGTTTTTGTTGCCACAGTTGCCATGGGAATATGGGGCTTTGTCAAGCTGTTTTATACAGCTTTTTTTCTTTGTCCCAGCCACTTACTGTACAACTGTACGTGGTAAATAAACTAAACTAAAAAGCTGAAAAACTCAAACATATACCAAGTTTGGTGTTACATGACATCAATAATTGATGAAAGTATAGGACAGGTGCAAACATTATAATCATGGCGTGCGTGTGAGGTAAGAAGAACACAACATACTGCGCTCTCGTTGCACTCGTGGTCATTTCGCTAGCTTCACATATAGCACATTCGGTATTACGTGATGATGATGATATGTAGGGCTTACTGGCGCAAGGGCCCATTGATGCCCAAAGAGCGCCATTTCAGTAGATAGAAGATGTGAGCAATAATATGGTATGTGGCTGTATAGGGACCTTAAAACTCCTCACGCTTACGCGGGTAAAAACATAGAAGTATTGAAAGCATGACAGCGGCGTGAAATATGTGCAGTGAAACTCAAGAGCGAATACTTGTGACAACAAAACTATGCTGAAGATGTAGCCACCACAGCCGCGACCTCAGTAGCAAGGTCATGCTACGGATCAGCTCGGTATATGGGTTAGAAGCTATGTATATCGTTTTAAAATGCAAACAGTGATTGGGCTTTAAAAGCGGATCCCTACCGATGAGCATGGCCAGATTTAGTGGCAGCTGCTGTCGGTAGGGAAGCAAAAAGTGCTTGTTTCTCAGGGCATCTAGCTCATTGCACTGCGCAAGGATGTGGAGAAGCGTAAGTTATGGTGGACGGGGCCGAGCATCTTTATGGCTGATGGTGTCGCAGACTGATATATTATAGCACCGTAATCTAGGCTCGTGCGTACGAGGTTTTCATACAAATTTGTCAGACATTTCCTGTGACTGCCCCACGTAGTTCTTGACAACACTTTCAAAATATTCATGGTTTTTAGACACCTGTCTTTTAAGTACTTGATGTATGCGATGAAACTTCGTTTTGTGTATAATATTAGGTCCAGAAACTTATTATCGGTCTTCGCAGACAGACGTTGATTAGGCAGGTCAATCTCGGGATTGGGATGAACGCCCCTTTATCGGCAGAACAAGATGCATGTACTTTTTGCGCGTTAAGTTTAAAGCCATTCTCGTCTGCCTATTGAGGGACCTTGTTCAAACCTCATTGAACCTGACGTTCACACACTGAGAGGTTACAGGACTTGAAACCGAGCTGCACGTCGTCCACATATGTACAATAAAACATACTTCGTGGGATAACAAGGCGTAAGGAGTTCATTTTCGCAAAAAAGTACAACTCAATACGCCTTGCGGCCCTCTTGTTCCTTGAACAAATGCATGGGAAAACACATTTCCCAATCGAACATGGAATGTCTGATTAGACAGGTAGCTTTCGATTATTGCCAACATTCTGCCCCACACACGTAGGTGTGACAGGTCTCAGAGTATGCCAAAGCACCACGTTGTGTCATAGGCCTTCTTCATATCTAGGAACACAGAAAGAAAAAAAATTGTTAGCGAATGAAAGAATCACGAATTTGTGCCTCGATACGGACAAGGTGGTCAGTAGTGGATTTAGCCTCCCGAAACCCGCACTGGTATGGGACAAGTAGGGTAATTGTTTCAAGGAAGTGCATCAGTCACTTGTTTATAACTTTTTCAAAGACCTTGCATAGGCAACTCGGCAATGCCATGGGCCCGTAACTTAATGCTGAAGGTGGGTCCTTACCCTGTTTAAGGATTGAAATAATGATGGCGTCTTTCCAGGTGGAAGGGATCTCTCCGGGAAACCGAACAGCATCATACAAGGAAAAAAGAGTTTTTCGGGTTTCAAGGGGCAGACACTTCAGCATTTTGTACACTTTACGATTGGAGCCTGGGGTTGTCCTCTTACAGCAATTTAGCGATGATTTTAGCTCTGCTAAGATGAAAGCTTCATTGTATGCGTCATTATATGTGGATTTCCGTTCTATTTTTGTTTTCACGTCCATGCTTTGTAACGTTTGAACGCCGGAGCTGGAGACCTGTTCAAAGTGTGCACCAAGGGAGTTCGCTTGGTCTTCCAAACCATTACCTTGTGTATTTACTACAGGAAGAGGTTGTGCTTCTCACCCTACTACCCTACTGAGCATACTCTAGACTCTTGTCTCATGTGTATATGAGTTGATGCCAGATAGAAACTTCTGCCAGCTCTTTCTTCTGGCCTGCTGACGCGTTCTCCTGCCTTGTGGCTTGATGTTTTCAAAATTTACAAGTATCTAGGTCATTGGGGGGTCTCGATGACGCTCCTTGCTTTGTTTTGTTGTTTGCGCTCATCGAGACACTCACTGTTCCACCAAGGAACGTGCTGTTTTCTAGGTAGTCCAGATTTTTGCGGAATGCACTTAGCCAAAGCTTCAATAAGAAAGCAGTAAAGAACTCTACAGATGCATTTGTGCTAGAACCGCATATGTCAGTCCAACTTAAGCTAGCTATCCTAAAGAGTTGGTCCAAATCTGATTTTTATGAGCCATTAGGGAACATGTGCAGGACATTCAGATGATGTTACTGTACTCAGAATTATAGGAAAATGGTCGATTCCGTAAGGATTGTTTATGACTTTCCACGTGAGTAAGGGTAGCAGCGGTGGAGAGACAATGCTGAGGTCTATCGATGAATAGGCATTATTAGCCAGGCTATAATATGTTGACCCTTTTCGATTGAGGAGACACGCACCAGAAGAAAAAAGAAACTATTCAATAAGGTGGCCTCGCACATTGCAGCGAGAGTCACCTCATAGGCTACTATGAGCATTGAAGTCCCCAAGAACGAGATACGGTTCTGGAAGTTCAGCTATCAGCGACTCTAACCCATGTTTCTTCAGTTGATGGTGTGGTGGTATGCAAATACTGGAAACTGTTACCAATTTGTTGAAGATGACAGCTCGGACAGCTACTGCTTCCAGGGATGTCTGAAGGAGTAAATGTGTAGAGGCTGTTCCTTGATTAACTATTGAGGCAACACCACCGAATGAGGCGACAGCATCATCTCGGACCTTTCAAAAGATAACGCAATCGCGTAGAAAGTTAGTGTGTCTTGATTTTAAGTGTGTTTCTTGTACACAGCACTTTGGGTGTATTGTGTGGACGTTCTTGAATATCGTCGAGGTTCCTCGACGATATTCCTCGACACATATAGCACGTTCCACTGTGCTATATGTGTCATTTCAAAGATGTGCATGGCTGTGTGTACAAGAAGTGTTACTTCAGGTTAACGGAACCTTTTTGGGGTCTCGTAATTTGACGTTTTTCTTTCTGGGAGCACTCCAAAAAGTTGCGCCTATCCTTCAGCATCTGAGGCGCCGGAGGAGTAGGACTTGTATCTATCACCTCCTGCGAGGTGGTGGGTGGTGCCTGATGACCAGGCTCATTCACAGAAGTTTCAGACGTAACTGCAGCTGCAGCGGTCTAGGGTCCGGCAGGCTCTGAATTGCGCTGAACCTGTTTTGTTGGAGGCGCAGCAGCACAGGCTACTCCAGCTTTGGCGCCGATGACGCGACCACGATCACACTTCGTGTGACATTCTCAGACGCGAAAAGATGTGGCGTGCTGCCTTGGCGCATCACATCTGCAAAGGAAGGAGAGTGCTTGTTATGGAGGAAGCAGTGCTGGCGCGCCTCTTGAAAAGCCAGATGGAATTTAACTTTAAGTTGAAGAATTTGTTTTTCCTTCTTCCAGGATGGGCATGATCGCGAGTAGGCGGGTGGTCTCCTTCGCAATGTACACAGTGGGCTGCAGCAGTACAATTGTCCGATAGGTGTTCGTTGGAGCTACAGTTTGCGCAAGTCGCACGCCCTCTGCAGCTTTGCGAACCGTGTCCAAAGCACTGACATTTGAAACACCTACGAGGATTTGGTATGTAGGGCCTGACTCGAAGCTTGCAGTAGCCGGTTTTGATTGAACCAGGTAAATCGCTAGTACCAAAGGTGATAATTATGTTTTGTTGGTGTTTCCTTTTTGTTGCATCGTATCACTATTCTTCGGACCTTCACTACATTCTGGTCTTGCCAGCCTTCCAATAGTTCACTCTCTTATAATCCAAGAAGGTTATCATCATAAATTACACCGCGAACTGTGTTCGAGGATCTGTGGGGGTCTATAGAATCTGGGACATCCTTCAAAGCTACTAGTTTGGATAGGTTGTTGTAGTGGAGCTTGTCGCGAACCTCCAAAAGAAGGGCGCCGCTTCCCAACTTGGTTGCACGATACCCTGGGCCGATTGTTTCAGTGATTGTTTTTGAGACAAGAAAAGGTGTGATTGCTCGGACGGTTTTGTTTTCTTTCTGACTATGCACGACATGGAACTTGTGAAAAGACTGCTTTGGTTTTGAGAAAAAGAACGGTTCTTCGGTGCGCTATCTGTTCGGGCGGTAATGAGAGAGGGGGAAGGCGGAAAGTTGGCCATACAGATTGCGTAAAGTTCGGCTGCGATGGTGCCACCCACCACCTAGCCCAACAAGGGGACGCTACCAAGGTTGAATAGTAAACGATTGGAGACACCAGCTATGCATTGCTGCCATTATTGAATATACCTACCCAAGGTTGGGCAACTACACAGGGTTAACACTCGCCGCCAGGAAATTTGGAAGTAAATGAAAAAGAGAAGGTGACAGGACAGATAAACAGTGAGGGATAAAGACGAAGACAGAGATAAGAAAAGGCGACTGCTGATTTACCCTGGGTGGGTTAGTCCAGGGGTTCCGTCTACGTAAAGCCGAGGCCATAGGGGTGTGTTGCCTCTGCCGGGGGCCTTAAAGGCCCAAGCACCCAAGAATTCCCTTTTCCCCGGACACGGCTCAGCCACGCACGACTAGGCGTGGGAGCGAGTTGAACACCCCATTCCCCCCCCCCCCGTTAGCTCGGGTCGTGGTGTCACTACACGCCAAACGCCTGCTGGCGCAGACGCGCCTGCGGAGAATTTGGTGTTAGGTGACGGGGACGGACATCAAACGTAAATGACACGTCCAAGCATGATAATCAAGACATGTATGTCATGTAAAACATGACTACTTGCTACGCTCAAAGCGCGCTTGTGGCCGTTTCGCTAGCTCCACATATACCACATTTGGCATAACGTGACGTGAATAGACAATGAAGGTAAATGACACGTTCCAACATGATGATCATAAGAAGAAATTCATTTACGGTATATTTTACATCCGCCTTATAACGTTGCGCTGATTTAAGAGTGACCTATCAACCTTTCTCATTCGTGCTTCGCATACCATTTATTCCCATTGTACGTGGGATCTGCCAGTTTTTGCGGCTTTATGACTCTTATTAATTGAATGAAGGAGAAGCGCTGCCTTCAACAACTTGGGGGGGGGGGGGGCGCTTATGTGCGATCCAGTACCTACGTATACGGGGTGGCCAGTGAACGGTTGTGCAGCTCGAGCAGCCGGTTTTTACTAGCAAATGATGATAATGATGATGATATTCGGTCTTTTTGGTGCAAGGGCCATTTATTGGCCAAACAGCGCCAGTTCATGGGGCTAGAAATGTGGACAATGATAAGTAGCTGTAAAAGGGCCTCAAAGGGACACTAAAGGCAGCTACTAAGTCGAGGTTGATTGCTGAAACAGTGGTCCAGAAACCTCGTGGTGTTTTTTTGTATTTTTGTGCCATCGAAGGGCTTATTTTGAAATAAAATCGCGTTTTAGCGGCCAACATCGGATTAGCGCACTTCAAATTACCCGCCTCAAGAAGCGCACCAACTCACGTCATTCTTTCCGTGCACAACGTTGCCCGGCTTTATGAAAGCAGTGGGAGGCACAGTCTCAACAACGGCCATTGATTCATTTGCTTTCATTGGCTCCGAAATGGCAGTTGTGTTTTGGTTCAACTGCACCCTGCTAGAAACACCACCTGTCCAGTTCCACTATGCGCAAAGTGAATTTTTGAAACAGTCGCGCCATTCCCAATAGTACGGTTCTTTTTTCCTTGCCTCAAACAGACACTAACAAGCAGCATTTTATTGGGTCTCTCAATTACCGGATGGTTCTAGCTAGATTGATTACGAGTGAAATATTGTAGGTGGTTCGTTTGACGTCATCGGTGTACTTTTGGGAATGTCCTATGGTGGCGCATGTATTCTTGTACATTCACCTTAATTCCTCGGTAAGTCGGGTAGTGTTGTTTATATATATTACTGTCGTTTTACTGTTTTGTTACCGCGCTAAAATGGTTGTTTTTGGTATGTCCAAGGACGAACATTTCTGCTATTTTGAAAATTACTCGAGCACGCATCACAGCATACCAAACTTTGCGCAATGAAGTGCTCTTTAAAAAATATATGTTTAATGGCAACGAAAACATTTTAGAATAAATAAAAATGTGAAAAGTGTGTAAGTTCGGTTGCCATTTGAAAAAATTGCAATAAAAACACTATAAATGCAAAATTATACAAAACGAAACAAACAAAAAAACGTTCGTCTTCACATAGGCAAAGAATATCAGAACCGAGGTGCTGCTCTTTTGCTCGTGCCATGCGGTGAAGCATTGCATAATTTATTGTGAAACACAAGTGTACTCATACTCTTTTTCTTGGTTAACTTTTTTTTGTCTTCTGATAAGTCTCCAGGTGTTCCAATATAAATGGATACCCATGGTGAGAATAAATCCTCTATAAAAGAAGTGTGCAATGAACATCTCTATTTCATCTAGCATCACTTCTTTTCATGAGCCTCCTCACTCCACATAGGTTGGCGTTTTTATATAACCATGCAAGCATTTATTGTTTGTTTTTGCACATATCGTATTAAAAAAAGGATAATATCGCATGCAGTTCTGAAAATTTTTGCACTGCGCCGCAGTAGTCAGAGAAAGATGTGCTCCGGGAGCCTTCTTATAGTTAGGAGAAGCTCTGCAGCCAGCGCCAGCACAGCGCGCTGCAGCAAATTGTGCACCGCGCACGTAACCAGAGTGGCTATAAGATTGGGCAAAAAGGTCCGAAGTTATACGCAGTTGTGGCGGAGAATATATCTTGAGGTTGTGAACAAAATAAACCCATGAACTGATGCGGAATTCTCAGGCTGACGCAAATAATCATCGCCATAAAGCTTGAATTTGAGGTGCTGTTATCTTCGAACTCTAAGCTTGTCCTCAATCAATGCAGGTGGGGTAAGAAGAGAGCTTTGACGAGCGCATGAGTTTTGCAGCGCTGGTGCGCACTTGTGCATGCGTGACGACTAGTGACAATATAGATGCAACCCTGTGCCTGATATAACAATGCAAGCAAACCTAAAGTTGCGTGAAACATTGAGGGCCGCTTGCACACTTCGAACACGCAGCGGACCTTCGCAAATATTTTTTCGAACAATTTTTTTTCTTAGTACTAGAAATAGCTCTCTATTGAGTTTCTGGCATATTATTATGGCACTCATTACTGTGTAACATTGTCAAATTGCGATGCTGACACTTTGATTTGATTGTCAGCTTGCAAAGGTTCTTTTCTATACAGAACTTCGATGTTACTGTACCATGATCACGAGAAACACACACTTCCATCAAGTTCGCCAGCTTAGTGCACTTTTCGAACAATACACTCACATTGGTTCACAAAAATGTCTGTCCAAAATCACGATGTTGCCGAAACGGGTAAATTCGAATATATTCTGAAAGTTAAGTGCACGAACTAACTACTAGAAAGTGCAGTGTGCACGGGAAACAATTTCAACATGCCAAAATCAACGATCCAAAAGCGCCAATCACCGGTGATTGATTTGAATAGGCGTGGTAACAAAAGAGTGAAGATGTTGTTATACATTAAGCTTTCCCATTGACGTGAATTGTTTTTTCCCTTTATGGCCCTTTTATATCCCTCGTGCTAAGTCGGGTAAAAACATCGAAGTATTAACATCATAACCATGGCGTTAAATGCATGTATTGTCCATGGATGATGAAATTTCGTGATAACCCAGGCGCACATGTATGGCAGTAGCACAAGTGCCTCGATCGTCCACACCCTTGCGTCCAAGGGCTGCGAGGCAAATGCTTTGTTCAGCGTAGCCACTACAGCGGAGACTTCTCTGGAGAGGTCGTGCTATGTAATGCCCGGATATAGGACATGAAAGGTACGGGCGTCTCTCCAAAAAGCCAAAAATGATTTATGTTTGACTAGTGCATCCCTACCGTCGAACATTTCATAGTGAAGTGGTACCTGTGCTCGGTAGGTTACTGGAAAGTGTTGTCTGCTCAGCGTGTCTGATACTTTACACTGGATTAAAATGTGAAGTATGGTGAGTGCTTCTCGACATCTGTCACCGACAGGTGGATCACCACTGGACAAAAAGAAAACGAATGTGTAGTGTTGCGTGTATGTACTGTTCTTAACCTCGTAAGTATTACTTCTGTGTGGCGTGATTTTAATACTGGCGGCCAATGACCAAGTTGTGGCTTAATAACACGCTGTTTATTACCTTTGTGTGTTGCACGTGCTCTGCCAATAACCCCGGAGCTTTCGTTTTAGAAAGAGGTTAGCAGTTGTAGCGCCCTCGTTTGGGCGCCGTGCAAAGCGCTGAGCGCGCGCCCGCGAACGGGAAAAAATAAAGACGGCTTTTGGCAGTGGCACGTGAGGTGGAGGCTTGCTTACCCTGCTGACGTCGACTGTCATTCATGCGTCTCTTTACTTCGCTCCTGTGGCGAAAGCCTACAAAGCCAAGTGCAGGAATCGATATTGATATTTTGGCAGTGGTTTTGTTGGCAGATCAATGTTGCCGGTCCACGAAAACGTTGCCCTTTACTTCGCGGTGCCCTGGCACCCTGTAGACAAACACAGGTTGTTCGTCGCGCATAAAAGAGAGTTAAGCGACACAACAACAGGATTTTTGTGCGTTTTGAGAGTTTTTAGAGCTTTTACTACGCTAAGGGAATCAGTGTATATTATTTCTTTCTGTTGTTTGATTTATTTATTGTGTTCAACGGCTGCAGGTGTCAAGCAAGCTTCGCCGGTAAAAATGCTTCTATGAGAGTGCAGAGCACCGGCTTCCGAAAAGGATGGGCCGACGGTTGCGTTCGAGACAGGAGTGTCCAACTTTGAGGCATCCGTAAAAACACAGGAAATGGGTATTTATGGTGCGGTTCCAGGAAGTTTGTCTGAATATGTGCAATTGGCGCATGCTTCGTAACCTCTGAGAAACACACGTCGCAATGTGTCACCTTCCTTTGCCATGGTGGCAGGCATACTGCGGGAGCCATCAAGCGGTGTTCAAGTGGCGCACCGGTTTTCTTTGCAAGGCCACTCGCATGGATTCAGTAGGGCTGCCTCATAGAAGGTCGCTTTTCAAACAAAGCAGAATTTGAGGTGTCATTATTTGTAGCATCTGGAGGGCGTTCCTTGTCTGCTTCGACTTCAATATAGTAATTGAACTACATGGAGCCTCTGTGTAGGTGAAGTGACCATTCGTTCGATTGCTCGTATAGGCTTTCGATGGGGGCTAGTACGAAAAGCACCCGTGGAGAGGCGGATGCCTAAGTGATGAACAGGATGAAGCATCTGTAGAGCCGTAGCTGTCGCAGACTGATATCTTATTGCCCCACAGTCTAGGCGAATACGTATGAGGCTTTTGCACAAGCTCATCGGACCCTTCTTGTCGCTTCCCCATGTATTGTGCGACAGTACATTTACAACAATAATGGCTTTGATGCACTTGTTTAGTATGAAGGTTAGGTTGGTGTCCAAGATAAGCCTAAGAATTTATGTTCAATATTAACGGGAAAACCTTGCCCAAGTAATTGAACATCAGATTCGGAGTGAATGCCTCTCTTCCTGTAAAACAATACACACGTGCTTGTCTGTGCATTCAGTCGGAACTTCTTTTCTTCTGCACAATTGAAGACCTTGTTCGAACAAAGCTGAACCTTCCGTTCACACACGGAAGGTTCTGCTTCCGTGTGATGACAACACGGTCTGATGACAAGACGTGAGAACAAGCTGGATGTCATCGACATATCTACAGTAAAACATATTGCGAAGGAGGAACAAGCGCAAAGACCTCACTTTGACGACAAAAAGTGTGCAACTAAGTACACCGCGTTGCGGCACTCCTGCTTCTTGAACATATGCTTTGGAAAAAATGCTACTCACTCGGACACGAAACGTCTGATTCGACGAGAAACTTTTGATCATGGTAAACATTCGGCCGCGCATGTCAAGGTGGGACAATGCCCTTAATATTCTAAAGGGCCACGTTGTATCATTAGCCTTTTCGGTATCAAGGAACACAAAAAGAAGGTATGTTTGTGCATGAAAGCGTCTCCGATGTGTGCCTCTATACGAACAAGGTGGTTTGTGGCGGATCTACCGTCTGAAAACCTGCACTGGAATCGGTCGAGCAGATTCTTCGTTTCAAGAAGGTGTACAAGTGAGCAGTTCATAATTTTTGTCAAAACGTTTGCACAGGCAGCCCTAAGTGTAATAGGCATATAGCCCGAAACTGAAAAATGGTCCTTGGCTTGTTTCAAGATTGAATAACAATAGCCTCTTTCCGGAAAGTAGGAACACCGCCAGAAAATCAGATAGCATTGTACAAGCAAAGTAAGGTTTCTTGCGTTTCGATTGGTACGTTTTTCAACATTTTGAACAACACTTTGTCAGAACATGTGGCATAATTGCTGCGGAAGTTTAGTCATGTTTGGAACTTAGCTAAGCTGCAACCTTGGTTGTATGCCTTTTATTTTGTACATTTGTGTTCTAGTTGCTGCTTTTCTATTCTCTTTTTTAATTTCGGAAAGCGTCAGTATAGTGTGACGACCTGGACACTCGTTCAAAGTATGCGCCGAGGAACTTCACCTGTTCTTTCAAGCTGTTATCCTGTGTCTTTACGAGTGGTAATGGTGTACTTGTCTTTCTGCTGCCCTACAAACCATGTTCCAGACTTTATTCCACAGACCACTATGTAAAATGTGCACTCAGAACCCCAAGGACCACATAAGGTACAGGTATTTCATCGATTGGAGACTAGAGTGCACGTTTTTCAAGACAGTGGTTTAGAGGTATGTACAAAGAGCAGACAGTGACGAGTTTGTTTAGAACTGCTCAGACAGCCACCGACTCAACAGATCTCTGGAGTGGTTGATGTGTACGCGCTACCGCTTGATTAACTATAATGGCCATGCCACCAGATGCCGCCACAGCATCATCGCGTTCCTTTCGGTGTATGACGTGAGCCCATAAAAAAAACTTGCATTGGAGGATTTTAGGTGCTTTTCTTGTACGCGCAGCACTTTTGGTGGGTGTATGTGTAAGAGCTCTTGGACATCGTCGAGGTTTTTAAGCAGTCCTCCTAAGTTCCACTGTATAATTTGTTTTCATATTGGAAGTAAAATAGTGATGTGTGCACGGTAAGGGAGTGACTCCTTTAAGCTGAAAGATTGAGCTCAAGTAACAGGGCTGGCATCAGGCGCTGCTATCAGCGTTTTAGTTTTATTCAAGCGCTACAAAGAGCCGCGCCACTTTTTCGGCTCCATGGGTGCCGCCGTGTCCATTGATTTCTCAGAGGCACTGGATGCCCACACGTGAGAGCTGATTCTTCGAAGTCTAGGCCTCGCATGGGGAGGTGAGGCCTTGATACCCGAGGACCCTTGAGTCTCCGGCCTATGTTCACAGCATACGGAGTAAACTCATCTACTACCGCCTTAGTGGCAGGCGCCTCAGTCGATGGCGCACTCTGCGCCGGACGAAGGAGTGGCTAGGACTTGTGCGACACTGCACCCTGACGCGCCGCATAACCAAATGTGGGGCAATAAAATTGTGAGACTTTTCTTCTTGCTTCTTTAGATGTGATGTTTGCTTGTGCTTTCAATGTGATGCCCTTTTTTTTCTTTTTTCCAAAATGAACAGCACCGTATGTGGCAGGATTCCTGCCACAGTTGACACAGTGCGTCGTTTTTTTTAGTATTCGGACGGGTGGCCCGAGGCTTCACCTAGAAGTGTGGCAGCTTGGGCTAGTTGGTATGACATGACGATAGTTACAGCGCGAGAACACAACGACGACAAGAGACAAGAAGGAGACGTTCTGTTCTCGCGCTATAACCATCATCTTCATATAGAGCACAAGTTTGCCGACCACGACAGCTTTGCGAGCCGTGGCCATATCTCTCACATTGGATGCAACAGTGCGGGTTACGAATGTGTTACCCCATGGAAGTCTTTGTATACCCACTTAGAATGTTTTTCGGCAGATCGCTCGAAGCACAAGTCGGTATTAGGTGTTTAGAGTGTGTTCTCTGATTTTCTCTTCTTATCATAATCTGCTGTTCGTTGGTCAAATTTTCGGTTTTCCACCCTTCCAGAACTTCCGTTTTAGTCTGGTCAAGCAAATCTGCAAGTTTGCGAATGCTGAAATTGCCGACGTCTGTCGTACAACACTGACATAACCCAATGCACCTCGACCAAGATAGGCTATTGGCACAGAGTTGACCTTTTCCGCCACGAAAATTGGAAGTAAATAGAAAGGAAAAGTGGGCAGAAAAGAAAAAAAGTGAGAAAGACGAAGATGTAGGAAGAAAAGGATAGGTAAACTTGACTGCCGATTTTCCCTGCGCACGGTCTGCCCAGGAGTGCCGTCTACATGAAGCCGGGGCCGAAGGGGTGAGTCGCCTCCGCCAGGTTGCCATTAAAGGTCCAATGACCCAGTGTCGGCTCATTCCCAGGGTCTCCTTTCCCCCTGACACGGCAAAGCCACGCAGGGCTAGGTGTGGGAGTGTATTTAATCCTCCCTCCCCGTTATTTCGGGTCCGTGGTGTCTCTATATACCAAACGCCTGCTTGTACAGACGCCCTTGCGAGGTTTTTACTAGCAGACGCTGCGTGAATCAGCTTTGACAGGCGAGCGATGGTTTGGGAATGCTTATATGTTATTTTGTCTTAATTATCCACATTTCTTTATTCAAGGCGAAGCGTTGCCTTCGACGAGTGGTAGGACGCTGATGTGTGATCCAATGCCTACATATGCGGTGTGGCCAGTGAACGGTCGCACAGCTTGAGCAGTGTGTTTTAGGGGCGAAGCTTCTTATGGCGTGACTTGTGCGTGTCTCGTAGTACGTAACCACCAGTGGCACATACCCGAAATAGGTATAACATTTGCCCTCCAAGATAGTGCCGGTAAGAGATTTCTTCTGTGCGTTGTTTAACAATAAAAAATAGTGCTCAGTGTACATGCTAATGGGGAATGAGAGACAGGAGCGTTCGGCTTTTAGTCAACGCGCACGCTGCGATCCCCATTAGCAGCCATGGGCATGTACATTGAGCACTATCGGACAAGAAAGGGTTGCTACATTATACTCGATACATTATACCTCCTTAGTTTTAGAAAGGTTTAGCGAGCGTTGAGCCGCAGGGCCATGAATACAATGAACTAGGATATACCATGAACGAATTCGAGGTGGTTAAAGAGGGAAAGCAGATACGAAGCGCAAGCCTAAGAAATTTAAAGCTGAATCCTCCTGTCTCTCATTTCACATTAGCAGCCCCTGGCATGTACATTTAACACTATCTGAGAGGAAAAGGTTGCTACTTTATACTCGCTGGGCGTAACCTCCTTGGTTTTTGAAAGGTTTAGCGAGCATTGGGCCGCAGTGCCATGAATACAGTGAACTAGTATATACCATTACCTCAAGGTGGATAAAGGTGGGAAGTAGACCCGAAACGCAAGCCGTAAAAAAGTGTGCGTGGGCCTCCTCTCGTTTAGTCATTGAAATTTCCACTGAATGGCGGTGCTTCTAAATGGGGAATATATGATAAAAAGATGCGAGATGGTGGGGCTTGGAGTGTTGAATAGATGGACGAACGGACACACAGACAGATGCATGGATGGACACATGAAAGGACGCAGGGGCGGACGCATGAACGAACGCAGGGACGGGCGCACGAACAGACGCATGGACGGCCACACAGGCAGACGCATAGACGGACGAATGCTTCGTCCAGCTCTCCATCAATCACTCCATGGATATGCTGCCATTTTTTTATTTCCAGCAGACGCTGCGTGCGTCGGTCTTGCGAGGCAAAAGAAGGTGGGAGCAAACAGTTAACCCGAGACGCAAGAATGCAGAACGATACGCGAGGCTCGAAAGAGTGAATTGCGGGTGTTGATAACGCTGACGCACGACGCGTGGCATCATGCGGCTCAAGAATGTTTGGCAATTAAAAGCGCGTCGCATGCGATGCTAGGAGCCCTCCATCTGGCCTTCACCTGGGCCTGTCGTGTCTCTCGTAAAGACTCTTATTCACGCCTAGTGGGATGGACTCTTGTAAATATGTAAATAAATTGCTTCTTTTTGTCAGCAAGAAGGCTTGCAAAAATGCTATGTTCCTGGCACCTGGACGGCCACCTGTGCCTTGCTCTTGTCACATCACCCTCATGCTACTAGTATACGTAACCTCTGCATTTCAAAATACTACTTTTCACTAAACGCCTACTTGTTCTGAACCAATAAGGCTTCTCACATGCCTGTCGAATATACGAATGGCAATGCTGCATTAATGTCAGACGGCGGTTACATCTGGCAGCTAAGGAAAGCTGTGCGTTTCTTGGTTTCGCAGTTTTGCCTGGGCTGCCACAAAAAATTGTCCCTCAGTATTACACTTTTCAATAGTTAAAACAGTGCCTATAACAGGTTTCGTTTTCGCAATACACAACAGCAACGTAACGTAGTAAGCGTGGTAGGTTGAGCTTTATTGGTACTGGATTGGATCTAATCACATTGATAATGTATTTGATGTCTTTTAGCAGATCATTAGGATGAAGCACTTGTGAAGTCAGGTCCAGCCAAAGGAATGAATGGCGGCGTACGCAACCGTCATCACATCATCCAGACTTTGTAGCGAGATTGAATATTTCTTGGCAACACCCTCACCACAAACCTGTAAAACATAAAAGAGGGCACCAATTACATTACTACATACGGCGTTTTTTCCAATATCTGTATATTCCATGGATATCATTAGGCATAAGTCCTACATGTCTCGGTACGTTGCAACGCCGAGCTGCTGCGTTTAACACAGTGATTGATTGAAGTGGTTTGAAATCCAGAGAGATTTCTGCGAATGATAGACGCGTGAAAAAGCAACGCAATTCTAATGGCATCGTAGTGGGAAGTTATCATTACTTGATAGACTGTTATCATTTTTGAGGTTGTCATGACGCCACATAATCTACCTGGTTTGTCACGTCATCTTGTCGTCATCTCAAGTGGTCATCACATGAAATCGTGCCTTGCTCAAAAAAAAGGGTGGGGGGGTCTTGAAATCTGCGAAACAGCACTTGGGTGCTATCGAAAGCTTTATGGTGGCGAAATGAGTAACAAAGCAGTCATCTCAGAAAGTGAAGGATAATAATGTTGACCATGCATTCTGCACAATATTCAAGACGAACGCCTTACACTTTTTATTGATCACGCACATCGACGGCCAGCAATTTTCGCACCCCGCATCGGTGGCTGCACCACAATTTATGAAGAAAATTTTTCTACACATAAAAGCTTACTGAAAGTGTCGATATTATTGCATCATATTTCTGCTTCGTGAAGAGTGGGTGGATGGAAATTTGAGTATATACGCCGAAAAAACTATTGTAATGTTATTTCTGAAAATAGGCTAATTTATTGCAAATATATCTGCGTTGAAGATTATTGCTTATACATTGCTTCTCAATTTAGTGCCAATGTTTACAGCAGAAAATATTTCTTGTCATCCACCTGGTTTTATTAACACTACAGAACAAAAACATTCTGATTGCTTCAGAAGCAGGACATTCATCTGTATCCTATGATCACTAATCTAGAAACTGGCTGAAAAATTGTGGCTATCGCAGTAACACCAAAACAAAAAAGCCTCTAGGTTTTGAGTAATAGAGACACACGAAATAATGCAAAGTCATAATCGTGAGCCATCTGACATTGAAAACGACCGTTATATGATGAATTTTCAAAACTTTGCTAGGAGACAGAACATTCAAGTCGGTGTCCTGCGCGAAAAATATTTTGGTGCTAATGCAAGCTCCTACTACATTTTAGATGGGGTTTTCTCAGTTGCAACAGTGCGATTGCTTTCGTAATCGATTTCACACTCCATTGACAAGAAATGAAAAATGGGATGACAATATTAATCTATGCCACATAGAGTAGATGAAAACCAGCTCGACAACGCGTACGAAGAAATACCATTTAGTAGCTGTTTCAGCTCCCTCTAACAATATAAGCTTAATACAATGAATCAGAGAAGAGCCTATTTGACCACGCTGCAGTATTCTTATCGTATTATAGGAATGTGTTATATTATGAAGCTTGTGAGTTGCAGAGCTGAAAAAGCTTTATAATTTGCCTAAGGCATCAGCTCGCAATGATTTTCAGTATGAAATTACTACTTGATCTTTGGAGTGAAACATACACGTTTTTTTACAGGTGAGTTTTTCTTAAAAGCATCACTAAGTATCCTATTTTGTCACCATCTTATTAAATTGTTATATATTTCTATAGACGCCAGATAATATGAACACAAAATAAAAGTTACGTGAGCGCACAAAAAAAAACCGAATACATTCATGCCAATAGAAGCTCAATAGAATCCGATCATAACCGCTGGACCGAACACTTTTCCTAAAATGCACGTCAGATGATATGTCAGTGTACGCACCATGTAATTCTGAGCAGCTTGTTGAATTTTCTCTCCCCTAGGCAAGTTAGCGAAATGGCTCTGATGAAGGAAAAAAACGTGATGTGATCAACAACTGCACCTTATTGCATCAAGACTGGTCACCGCTCAAAAGAGTTTCTAGGGTAGTCTGTAGGAATTGTCATTTTTGTATCTATAAGGGTTGCTCAACGAGAGACGAAGTTTTTATTCGTTCCATTTTCCACTGTTTTCTGAGTCCAGCGCTTCCACAAAATTCTATATCTGAAATTGTTTTTTTTGCGATTTAACAACAAGTACTCCATGGCAGATTACTAGAAAGTGTAATACTATAATCTGGCATTATGGCAAACCACAACCAAATTCTAACACGCCCTCGAAGAAGTGGTGACAATAATGGTGGCCCTCTCCATAGGATGCACTCTACCTGAGGCCACTATGGCGGTCACATTTGATCTTCATAGAAATAAGGCTAACACGTGAAGATAAGGTCTGCGACCGATCTTCATATTCACTGAACCATTGCGTTCGAATGCAATTGTGCGTCTTTTTGAAACAACCTAATCAAGAATTATGTATCTAATTTGCTTTGGTTTAGCATCAATTGGAATATTTCAATGAATAAAAGATGCCTTATTGCTTTTGTTTGTTTGAAAAATAAAATTAACTAGCATTTTGATTAGAGCGCTTGTGTCTATATAGGACAACAACTTTACATTGAAGCAAAGAAAAACTGGTTATTCATACAAACAATTGCACCTACACTGCACGAGGCACGAGGCATGGTGGATCTAATATCTCGTTCATTCAATCTTATCGAGCGCAATAAGGGCCTTCAAGATAGTGCGCAAATATTTGATTATCACATTCGTGTAGGACAAAGAAATGAATAAAATGCGTAAATATTCGTACCGCATTCCGCAGTTCCACATGAATGCAGTGGTACAGCTGCAACCGAAAAAGAAAACACTTATAAGAGCAGGACATTGACTGATTAGAAGCTATTATATTTTCTTTTTTAACTCTTTTCCTTTACCTATGTAATCTTGCCTTATCTGAATTACTTGTCGTACCTATTTGCGCTTATCATCTCACTCTCAATTCAGAATCGAAATGATATTGGTGGGAGGTGTCAGTGGTGAGTGCATCTTGAAGTGACATGAGCTTAGGCTTGCGGTGGTAAGGTGATACCCTATACAAATCAGCACAGTGGGTGTCATACAACGTGGTGTCTCCGAACGAAGAATAATGCACCTTTTTGGTAGTGTTTCAGGTGGCTGTGAGAATTGAATATTGAAACATGAGTGGCAATTGGTGGCCGTTATTCACGGCTTGATCCAGTTGCTTACTTAATTTGCCAGGCTACTTGCCCTTTTCACTCTCCTATTCATTGTGAATGCCAGCGTTTCTGATATCTGAATGCACTGACACATTCGGGATAAAAGATTTTGTCGACAACTTTCATTCACTTGTAAAAAGTTCGCATTCTTAGCGGCAACCGCACAAGCACACGCGTTTTACCTGCTGTAGAAGTGAAGACCTACAGTGCCTCCGGATAGCGTCGAATTAACTTAAGGCTACATGCTTCATATTAAGCAATCGAGAAAAGCTATTGGCAACTTCTTTTGAAACCATTGCCCCACAATGTGACCACTACTTTAAAAAATATTTTCACTAAGAATCAATACTGCTGTGGTAGCATAATTTTTATTAAAAAATTTGCAGATCTCAAGTACACGGGAAATCATGTCTTGTGGAGAGACTGTTAAGGTGAAGTAACGTTTTCGTGGTCTGAAACGCTACGAAACGACGCTTAAGATTTGCACGCATGGTATATGCCGACACATTTATGTTGAACAGTTGCATATAAATTTTATCACCACTGTACAGTTGCGTAGTCATGCCAAGAGCAACATAGTTATTTCAACACAAAAAGCGCTATGTAGATATGTAGCGCTCGTGCTTGCTTAAGTGGTATCTCTGGGAAGTGTCACATTGACTAAGTTCAGTGGAGGTTGTATAACTATAACACACGCTAAGTTGATCAATATTGCAAACGTCGTTTTGAAGTGTTGAAGAAATCACCAGACGAAATGGAGTGGCTTTGTACTTGCAAGAAAAACTTACGCATTTTACGTAGAGAATCGTGACGAGTGGGCTAAGCTGTGGGCATCGTATTGGTAAATAAGGATAGGTTGCACCATTGCTGCCTCATATAATGAAATTGAGTGACATAAAGTGTCTTAAAGAGTCGACGACGAAGAGAAGGTTCATAATGTCCAGATGTGAAGACCACATCTGGACAATGTGAATTTCATTTGCTGATTCGCATTCTTTGCAAGATTTAGTTCTGGCTTGATTTACAGCACAAGGACCTATCACACAGTTTCACTTTGTTAGGTGTCGTTAAAGTGTTGGTCGTAGAATATTCGCACAGAAAACAACTGCGAAGCGGCTTCTGGGTGCTCTACACAAGGGTAATTCTGCCTGTACTTGAGAAAATGCACACACCTCCTCGACGACTTATTCGTTCACGCAGCAACACGCCGCTAACTCTTAGTTAGTATAAGAGGACTCTGCACTGACGAGGTAGCACAAGCATGAGCCAGCGTAATCCCGATAATCAGGAACACGTATGTAAAGAAGGCACACATTACCACTTCTGGTCGTGTGTCATTGCCCGAGAGCTTGCACGAGTTATAAAGGCGGCAGGCCATTTCTGTCGCCTGAAAAAGAAACGTAGTCAAATATAGTCGCCAATACGCGCCGTATGGCAACGCACAATAATGTTCGTGTCTTGAACATTGTCTCGGGACGGCTTTAAGCTCTCCCATAGTAGAGTACCCTTTACTCTAAATTGTTACCCTCTTTTTCTACCCTCCTTCTAAATTGTTTTAGATAAATTCAGTTTACAGTGCGGAGACGTGTTCAGAAGCAATAAAGGTACGCAGTTTCTTGTGTCCGTCGGCGGTATTCGCCAAGCTATCGTTCATTCATATGTGGTTCGCAATATTGAGGTTGCAGGGTGAGCGGCGGAAACCTTCGTAGGCATATTGATTGATCAATGTTAATGTGATAGCAAGTGTTTGAACACCCTCCGCTAGATTTTGCCGTTGGCATCAGCGCCGACATTGACGTCGGTGTCACCGTCACTCACCGTATATGTATACCTCTCTCTCTCTCTCTCTCTCTCTCTCTCTCTCTCTATATATATATATATATATATATATATATATATATATATATATATATATATATATATATATGAAAATGCAAGAAAGAAAGGTAATTCTCCCAAAAAGAGACTACGGTGCGCGGAATCGAACTTGGGTTTTCTGAATTGTGGACGCGCGGCGTAAGCCACTGCGCCACCAAGGAGCTTTGTTTTCTTTATTGCCTTCTTAACTACAGGTCAAGTTAATCTGAAAATCACACATCACACGCGTTTCATGTGTGTTAACACATCAAACAAACATATACCATTTTCAACATAGTCGGTAGTCTTATACTTATCTCGCACTTTGATAACAGCTTCCACGAAACACTCATGAACAGATTGAACTTTTACATCACAATATCTGTACGATAACATACTAAACCTAACTGAATGAAGACCAAGCAAGAAAATAGCGTCTAATGCAGCACAAAGCTATCACAAGGCAAAAATGGATTCCAGGTGTGTAAAAGGTCAATATTTTTTAAAGCCCTCCGTAGAAGGTTCTCCAAAAATGCCATTCGTTCAATCAATAAATAAATGTTCAATGGTCTCAGGTTTGCTACACAGGTGACAGCTGCTTTCCCTTGGCCCATACGTCCCTCTCTCTTCAAGCCACGTTTTCACTGGCAAGGTACCCGTATAAAGCTTGAAAAAGAAAGATTTAACATTGGGTGGTGTCCACATGTTTTTCATTCGCTTTAGTACGTCTTGTTCATATTATTTTACATACTTTGAACGGTAAAGGGGCACACGAAAAATATTCTATATTAAGTCTTTCATGATGTGCCTGCTTATGCACTTTAACTAGGGCCGCATCAGACTTGCGGCATCAAGCGTAGGAGCGTATTCACGAATGTTAATGTCGCCAGGAGCATTTTGGAGCATTGTTACGCTACAATTCTGAAAGTAGCCATGTTGCAAATTGATCTAGCCAAGGCTTTCGACACGGTTCCATCCAAAACATTCATCACGATAGCTGAGTACGTTGCACATGGTGCTATCATATGTAAAGGTATTAGATGGGCATACAAAAGTTGAACCAGAAATTTAATTGTAGATAGAGAACTTTAACTGCGCATACAAGTACTTTCCTCTGAGCACCACGGCTGTCCTTTAAGTCCTTTGCTTTTTGCTCTATTTTTGGAACCACTGTGTCAGAAAGTGATTCACCACGCAGGGATTAATGATTTCAGGTTGTAGTCATGTGAAATCCGTGTTTTGGCATACGCCTACAATATCACTGAAAGGTTTTTTGACACGAGTGGAAGCTCAATGAACAAAGAAAAAGCATTGGTTTAAGACAAGATGATTGGGACCAAAGGAACTGGGCGAACTTCAGTGACACATAGTCGTTATCTAAGGGTACCTAGGAGTACCTAGGGGTACCAATAACTGCGCGCGACAGCGAAAGTATGTTGTGGTCATGACTTATCAACTTTTTCTCGGTATGTTGCATGTAAAGCAGCTGCATGTAAAGTGTTTCTGGCTGCTAAAATTATGTACCTTTTGCAAGTACTTAGTTGTACGCGTAAAACCATTCATAAAATTTACAGGATATTTGCCACATTCATCTGGAGCTCTACATGGCAGCGAGCATCTATAATGAACTTGTTTCGGCTTGTTAAGCAAGGAGTGCTGTCTTTTGTGCCTTCAGTTTCTTAACCAAGTAATATCACGTTTCATGTTAATACGAGACCAGATACACGTGTTACTATGTCCTTTATTTCAAACAACACTATTACACCTCATGTCTGACTTCTTTTTATCTTCAGACAGGGGAGAACGACACACCTTGTCACCGTTATTGCGCAAAGTTGTGTTCTCACATCGTTTCTTAAGGGCAAGGTTTTCGATAGAATTCCCAACTGAAGCACCAACGAGGAGCCCGTCCTTCAACGTTCAAATGGCAAGCTATTTGTATCTGCCACTTACCGCTGCTGACAGGAATCTCTGGGGGAACGGTGTGTTAAGCATTGCCAGCAAGACGGTGCAAAGAGCGCGCGTCGCCACATCGTGCGGCGGTGCCTGCTTTCATCTCGCACGCGTACTTTGCCCCGCTTAGAAAAGAAGAGTGGCGCTCCCTCATGCACCCGTATCTCGCAGTTCTGAGGAGGGAAATACCATACGTATTGGCTGGTCTTGGCCTTTACTTGGAAGAATTGTGTTGTAGTTACCGGGTGCACAAATGTCTCTTCCATCATTGCAGTCTCCATTTGCGAAAAGCACGCACTTTTCAGGCACGTAGATTGATTGATATGTGAGGCTTAACGTCCCAAAACCACAAAATTATTTTGAGAGACGCCGTAGTGGAGGGCTCCGGAAATTTTGACCAATTAGGATCCTTTATTGTGCCCCCGAATCTGAGCACGTGGTCCTACAACAATTCCGCCTCCACCGGAAATGCAGCCGCCGCCGCTGGGATGCGATCGCGTGACCTCGGGGCCAGCAGATGAGTACCTTAGTCACTAGCCCGCACGGCGGGGTGCTTTTCAGACACAGCGAAGAAACAACTGAGAAGCTTATTTGCGTGCTTCTATATTTCTGAGTACGTTTAGGGCGTCATTTGTGCGTGAGAAACGTGGGGTGGCACGTTTCGATCTACTTTCCATTCTGCACGTGACCTTTCAATTTGTTGCTATCGCGTATAATGCTTCGCCTTTGCGGCAAAGCTGCGATTTTTTTTCTTTAAATGGAGGCATTTCAAGATTACTGAACACAACTTTAAATCATTTGTATACATCGATATATCGTTACGGGGAGATTAGGCGTCACAAAGTATATTTACTAGGTATGCGTAAACACCTAACACTAGACATACAAGGCAGAGCCAAGTTCAATCCGGGGTGCTATTCTGGACACTGTCTGATTCCGCCATAATGTAAAATATCGCAATGGCGGCATTTTAAGCCAACCAGAGAGGTCGTAGCAGCTCTCTTGGTCAGTTAGCATCGATCAATGGTGGAAATGAACAACATGGCGGAATTTAACAATGTTCAGAATAGCACTCTGCGTGCGTATAGTCTTCCTTTTTGCTGTCTTCGCTTTCATCTGCGACACCACTTCATAGCATCACCAGCGGTGGCGATGGCACCAACCCGGTTCTCGACTGTTCGAAGTAGAACGGCTTTATTCGCGTGACGTGAACGATGTCACATGATTGCGCTGTGATAGTCTCCAGAGGTTCGACTTCGCACGTGACGTCGGTGGCTTGGCCCAAGGCTTGGTATGGAGCAAAACAAGAATAAGTCGACTTCAAGCAAAGACCAAATCACCGTGACGGTGTCCGAAGAAAGACCATGTCAACAAGATTGAAGCGGACATGTTCGTGACGAACATCGTAGATTCGCCGTGGCTTTCCTTGCCAAAAGCGGACAGCTTTGCGTGCTTCCTGAGGTCTAGAGATGATGTCACGAGCGTAATCTCATGTATTAAAAATGAGCGAAAGGAGCGTTCGAAGGGTAGCGTAGGATCTCGTCCGCACAAAAGAAAAATGGAGAGAAACTTATAAAGTCATGCCGAGACGTAATGTACGTAAATCTTACGAACGCCAAAGCTTCGTTCCAGTCATGATGACTTGACTAAACACACATGGCGAGCATGTCCGAAAACGTTCTGTTGAATCACTGCGTTAAGCCATTGGTCTGCAGGCGATACGCATTGATAAACTTGTGTTTTGTAGCGCAAGATTTCAAAATGTCTTGAAGCACCTTTGTTAGAAAGTATCGATCCCGGTCTCTAATGAGCTGTCGAGGAGCGCCATAATGAATTTTGACACCCTGGAGGAGAAAGCTGGCGATGTGTGTTGTACAAGTGAGAATAGCCCGTGTGATGAAATACTGAGTCGTGTAGTCAGTGGCAGCAGCTGCCCCCTTGTTTCTTCTGATTGTTAGAGCGAAATGGCCGATGAGGTGAATATCAACTCTGAAAAATGTTGAGATGGTATATCTATGGGTTGAAGGTGTCCTGCCGGAAGGATGGCCGGAGTTTTGCGTTGCTTGCTGGAAGTTACGTAACGACACACAGAGTGGTAAATACCTTGCTGAAAGAAGCGGCATCGAACACGGTTGTGAATCCTTGAGACGCCATGGGGACCAGGAGCAGTAATCTCGTGTGACTGCGCAAGCACAGTCTGACACATGTGTAGGTATGATCAGCAGCAAGTCAGGACCATCAGGATGCATATTTAGCGGTATAGAACACTATCATAGAGCACAAATATACGGTGCGATGGAGGTGTAGTGGGGTCACTCAGTCGGTTGATGATCTCTCTTAAGTGGGGATCACGTCGTTGCTCATCTCCGATCTTTGCCTATGCTCACAGCACCTGGACGCACGTGGACTCGCCACTCTCAGGAAGGCCTGGTGGATAAGCTAGGCTACGAAACACGCAATCAGCGTCCTCATGTTGGCTGTCCGCATTATTGACAACGGTGAATGAGTACTTGTGTAGCCTCACGGCCCATCGTCCCAGCCGTCTGGTAGGATACTCTCAACGATGACACCCAGCATGAAGCGTGGTGGTCCATGATAACGGTGAATGACCGTCCATGCAAATATTGGCGTAATTTTCCAATGGGCCGAAGTAGGGTGAGGCGTTCGCGTTTAGTGGTGAAATATTTGCGTTCCGCTGGTGATAGAAGACGTCCAGCATATGCAATGACGCGGCCACTACCATGCTGTTGCTTTACCAAAACAGCACCAATGCCATGGCTGCTGGCGTTGGTTTGCACTTCTGTGGAAGCGGGTGCATTCAAGTGGCCAAAAATTTGCGGCGGCGTAACGTACATGGTCCGTTCAGCAAATGCGTTGGCTTGTTCATGACTCTAGACGAAACTCACATTCTTCTTCAGTCGGCCTGTTAGAGGGCGTGCAACGTCGGCAAAATCGCACACAAATCTCCAAAAGTACGAGCCTACAAAGCATCGAGCGTCATTCGCACTGGTTGACAAAGGAAAATCACTGACTGCGCGCATAATGTCGGGATCGGGAAAAAGACCTGAAGAATCGACAAGATGTCAGACGACAGTAGGCTGCTGATGGCCGCATTGACACTTCGACAAGCTGGGCTGAAAGCCTGCCTTTCAGAAAGCAGAAAGAATTGTCGAGGCACTCTATGTGTGCCACAAAAGTTGGCGAAAAAACAATTACCTCATAAAGGTAGCATAAGCATATTAACCACTCAAAATCATCAAATAGAGCACCCATCATTCGTTCTAATTTAGCTGGGGCGTTGCATATCCCGAATGGCACCACTTCAAACTGACAAAGGCCGTCAGGTGTTATATTTACAGTCTTTTCACGGTCTATGCCATCGACTACAATTTGCCAGTGCCACGAACGAAGGTCTATCTAAGAGAAATGTTTTGCACCATTGAGACAGTCAAGGGCGTTCTCTACACGTGGTAGGAGCTACATGTCTTTTTTCGTTACCTTGTTGAGGTTTCGGTAATCTACACAAAAGCGCAAGCTTTTGTCATTCTTTTTGACGAGCACAACAGGGGAGCCTAAGGGCGTGAAGAAGGTTCAATGATGTCCCGGGCAAGCATTTAGTTGATCTCTTTTCATATGACTTCATGCCAGTACAAAAAACACGATAGGGCAGCCAATGTATAGGGTTAGCTTCCCTGGTATTCATCCGATGCTTTACAAAGGTTGTCTGGCCGAGTGGTCGGTCATTAAGGTCAAATATGTCTTGGCATGAAGCGAGAAGGGCACCAAGAACGTGCACATGTTCAGCTGGGAGCTCTAATGGGATCATTTTCGTCAGGCTTTCGAAAGCAGTTTGAACCAAATCCGGACTCGTGGCTGATGGCTTATCCCCTGTTAAGGCGGAAATATGAAAGCGGCAGGACGGGGCAAGGGATGCAAGGGAGGTACTCTTGGGCAAAACTTGTGAGTATAGTACAAAAGTTATGAGAGGGAGGCATGCACATCGTCCTTTATAGTGTAGAACGTATGCTCATGGGCACGTGACGTTTTGTGAGCAGTGGATGGCAGGTTGGATAAGTAATCGCCATCAGGCACGTGTGCATCAGTACAGACCGCAATATACATAGCGGCTACAGAGGGGACGTGGACGTAATCGATGGAACGTAGCGTGCTCAGTTTAGATTCACTAGGCTCAATGGTTATCGTATGGTGAGTTAAATGACACCCGTGGCACAGTCATTGAGAGCTGAATGTGAGGATAGGAAATCAAGTCCTAAAGAGACTTTACGCGGGCATTGTTCCAATACATGAAACAAAACAGAAGCATGGCGTCCCACAACAGTGACGCGAGCAGTACGCATCCCACTGACAACTGGAGGCACGCCATCGGCTACTCGGAGTACAGCTATCAGAGCTGAAGTGAGAACCATCCTTAGTCGTGCACGAAGGTTCTACTTCATAACTGACATGTGAGCACCTGTGTCGATTAGTGCTATGACAGGTGCGCCAATGACATCTACTTCGATGAGGTTGTTGTGTCCAGGTAGTGTAAGCAGAAGAATTTCGGGTCGGATCGTCATGGCAAGCTCACCTCTGGGAGCTGCGGCGCCCGTTCATTTTTCGAGGAGTGGCGGGAGGCTGAGGGGGACGGAGAACGAAGACGCCGAGAGCGATCCAGGTGACCTGACGGCGAAGGAGAGCGGTGCAGTCGTGGAGGCGTCGATGGCGTAGCAGCATCGTTTTCGTGGGTGGGCAGTCAAGAGGTAACAGGAGAACGACCATTGTTGTAACAGTTGAACGAGGGCTGCGAGCTCAAGGGACTTTGACAGTGGCGGGAAAGATGACTGGCACGTGCACCACAGAGCCGAATGTGTCTGTCGTCAGGGGTTCACTGTTTCACCGGGTTGCGGTACTGAGGATGTACGCATGAGTTTCGGGGGGCAGATTAGGAGGACAAGGCGGACGGTAGTCTAGTGTATTCACGGGTCAGGGCGCCTGCAGTCCGGCGTTAGTGAGCTCCTGGCATATGACGGTGTGTTTTAAAGGAATCGTGTGGGAATCATCATGGCCATCCTTTCATAGAGACTGGAGCTGCAGCTTTCATTTCACGGCGGATGAACCGTACATCGCCTGCAGCAGGATCAGATGGCGGATGAATTCCCTCGCAAGTAGACGTGGCCGATGTGTTGGAAAGGCGTGAAAAACTAGCAGCAATGCGACGACTTTTTGCATCTTCAAAGCACCGACATTTGCTAATAACGTCGTCGACTATTGACCAGTTCCTGAATAGCAGGAAAGTGAAAGCATCATTTGGGATCTCTTTGAAAATTGTGTGGGACCTTTTCAGATTTTGGGCATCTTGTCGTCAACTCTGCGGCAGAGCACGAGCGTATCTTGACTATATGCCAAGTATGATTTGGTGCAGGTTTGGAGTCGTCGTGCGAGTTCCTTCTGTGCAGCACGACGTCACCGATTGGGCTAACCGAATAGATCGATGAGTTTGTGCTTGCAAGTGTCCCGGCTCGTTATTTCTTGCTCGTGGTTGCTAAACCAAGCTTTTGCCATTCCTTCAAGTTGAAAGAGGATATTGATCAGCTTCAGTGTCGGGTTCCAGTTGTATAGTGCGCTCACCCGTTCGTACAACTGAAGCCAATCTTCAACATTTTTGTTGTCAATTCCGGAAAAGGGGCCTGGGTCGTGAGGTTATGTCAGAACGACGATGCGGTTAGCGGTTGTTTGTTGCGGCGTAGCAGGCCCGACTGGCCGAAGCTTGGTTAGGGATGTTTCCGATGCATCCTAGTATTCCTATAGAGCAGACATAGCTGAAGCAGCCGAGAAGCGTCCGCTACAGAGAATCGTCGTGAAGGTGAAAGCTAGGAGTACCAGCATCTCCACCAAAATATTAAGGAGAAAAAAGGTGTCGCACAGTATGTTTAAAAAGTATCTATAGACACCTAACGCAAGAAATACAAGAAAAAGTCAAGTCCGAGTGGATATTCGGAGCGTTGACTTCATCTTTGCAGTCTTCATCTTCCTCTCCGACAGCGCCTCGTGGCAATGTATTTGAGTCTTTATTATCACGCGTGAGAGCGATACCTATAGCATTCATTGAGAAACAAAATACATCAGCTTCTACATCGCAATCGATTAATCGCTATATATATTTAGTTGTTTTTGATATGCTAAGACCATACATTTTTTGAGTACTGCAACTTTCTGATAGTCAGGTGTGTTCCGCAGCAGCCAACCCAAATATACATACGAAACATTGATACGACTGTAGCGAATAAATGCACTTATGGTATACTCGCCAGTTGTGCTTCTCTGTTGATGTTAACCTGAGTAGGGCTCTGCAAATTCGTTCCACATGCTTAAGAAAAATCGTGGGCAACATCAGTTATCTGGATTCTCATTGAAAACTCGCGAGTCTGATATTTTTTTGCTGCAACTATACAATTTCTCTTGAAAAAAGTCAGAGCTTTGCCGCAAAGGCGAAGCAATGAACGCGACTGCAACAAATCGGAAGGGCACGTGCCGAATAATAGGCAGATCGAAAGCTGCCCCGCGTTTTTCAAGCACAAATGATGCACGAAACGTGCTCACAGGTACAAATGGATGCGAATAAGCGTCTCAGTTGTTACTTCGCTCTGTCTGAAAAGCGCGCCCGTTTCGCAAATGGAGACTCTGCAACTATTTCAGTGCCATTTGTGTGCCTGTTAAGTACAACGAAATTGCTTTATTGAACGCCCAACGCCAGCCAAGACGTATGATCTCCCCCCTGCGAAATGAGTGTGCGAGAGTCACTGCGAGAGAGTGAGTGTCCACTCTTTGCCTTTGCGTGGGGCAAAGTACGCGGGGGAGATGAGAGCGCAAGCTGCCCCATCATATCAAGTCATGACGGTGTGGAGACGCATGCTTATTGTGCAATCTTGCTTCTAACGCTGCAAACACGATGCTTACACGAGTGCTTACAAGAGGTTTTTATAGGCCTAAAGTGGCAAGAGAGAGATAATATAAATAGAGAGTACCTTAGTAACCGGCGCTAATCTTATGATAATGGATTGTTGAGTAACTCAGGGGACGATTTGCAATTCATGATTACTGAACCAAAGCAAGCGGAAACATCGGTTTTTAAATTTATCTTCAGAAAACGAAAGTATTGAATAACCTCGGAAGAAAACAAAGCTTCGATATAGGTTTCAGTACACTTTAAAAGGTAGAAGAGTACGTATTCTTCGAATGAATAGTAACCGCGGAGGCAAACGCCGAGATTGAAGTAACTGTGTTAATAAACTGGGGTGGAGCACTCTCAGCAAGCATTCTGACATCATGTCTGGTAGATTGCCAGTTTCCCTGGAGAGGAAGGTATATAATAACTGAATGTTGCCGGTATTTACCTGCGGCGAACTTGGAGGCTTAAAACAGGGTCCAGCTTAAATTGAGGATAACGCAGTGAGCGATAGAAGGTGAAATAATAGGCGTAACCTCTACAGTCTAGAAGAGAGCAGATTGGGTCAAAGAACGAATAGGGGTGAAGGATATCATAGTTGAAATCAAGAAGAAATGAGCATGGGCTGGACATGTAACGCGTATGTTTGATAACCGCTGGTCCTCGAGGGTAACTGACTGAATTGCCAGAGAAGACAAGTGGGTTAGGCAGCGGCAGAAAAAGAGGTGGGCAGAGCAGATTAGGAGTTTTCGGGTATAAAGGGGCAGCAGGAAGCACAGGACCGAGTTCACAGGCAGATGGTGGTGTACCAACTCTTTCGCGAGTTGGGGGGGGGGCAAGTCTACCTCACTCGTCAGCCTAGATTTATATCTATATAGATAAACCTACAAGGAAAATCACCAAAGCGGCATTGTTGCCAAAATTTCACTACGTTTTAACAGCCTCGTAACAATTTCATTCTTTCGTGGGAACATGAATGAGTAATTACTCTTGTGATGTAAAAATATGCCTTGTTCGTTTTCTCATCATGCATCCTAAAGTGACCACTGTCGAAAGTGGGGGCTCAGTCCCCTCCAACTTTCCTCAGTGGAGGCTCACGCCCCCCTTGCCCCTCCGGCTGGTATGCCTATGCTGGCAGAACATGGGAGAGGCCTTTGTTCTGCAGAAGAGCACAGTCAGGCTGACGATGGCATGACTATGCTGTGTTTAATCCTTTCTCGTCATGTTCTTCCGGCTTGCCATCACTTCTCTCTCCCACTCCTTTCTCTACTATGCTACACATGAGCATGCTTTGTTTCAGTCTTTCCAACAATTTTCTTCTTCCTCACCATCAATTTTCTTTCCCACAGAATACTATACTATATTACGCATGACTATGCTGCTTCACTCTCTTCCATCAGTCCCTCCTCGCCATCACTTCTCTTTTCCATTTCCTAATATAGCACACTATACATGATTGTGATTTATCACTCTTCCGTCATTTTCTGTCACATTGGGATCCTTTCTTGCTCCCACCCCTTTCTATAATATGCCATGCATGGCTATGGTTCAACCTTTGCGATCATTTTCCTCCTTGTTGTCATGAGTTCCATATCCCTTGAAGACGAAGGCGCGAATACGACAAGGACGAAGAGAGGCATTACATACACATGTCGCTCCTCCGTATTCTCGCCTAAAGCTTTAAGTATGTTAAACCAACAAGCCCAATCTACCATTCTTCCTTATCCCGAGCCATATTTTACTATACAATACATGACTAGACTGAGAATAATCCTCTTCCATCATTGGCCATTTCCTCGCTATCAGCTGTCTCTTCCACTCCTTCCTAGCAATGCTATACATGACTAGGCTTTGGTTCACCCTTTCGAATAATTTTCTTCCTCCTCGACTTCACTTCCCTCTCTGAAGCCAAAATATACTATACTCTACATGACTAAGCTATGTTTCACACTCTTCCACCATTTTTCTCTGCCTCGTCATCCTGTCTCTCTACCACCCTTTCCTATACTATTCTACACACGGTGATACTATGGTTCAGCATTTGAAATATTTTCCCTCTCCACGCCATCACTTCCCTCTGTTTCCCGCCACATTCTACTATACACTGCAAGGCTCTGCTATGTTCACCCTCTTTCATCATCTTCCACTTCCTCGCCATCACTTTCCTCTCACCCCCCTTCCTACACTACGCTATGGTTCACCCTTTTTCATCATTTTCTTCTTTTTATTAACTCTCCCTTCTCCCATTCCATACCATACACCTTGCAATAACTATACTTTTTCACCCTTTTCCATCACTTCCATCCTAATCATCACTTATTTATCCGACCATTCTGATACCATTATTCTCGAGACTACGCTATGTCTCACCATTTCCCATCATTTTCCTTCTCCTTGCCACCACTTCTCTATCCTACCACTTCTTATGCTAGGCTATTCATGCTATTCTGTATCACATTTTCCCGTCATTTTCCTCTTCTTACGATCACTTTCTATTTCCATCTCTTGTAATACTATAATAAACATAGCTATGCTATGTTTTCTCCCCTCTCTTCCATTTTGGCGATCACTTTTTGGGTACTTGGTCCTCCGTTTCCTCTGTATCGCTCTGCTGTTCAATTTGTATATCTTTGTATATATCTGTCTGTAGAGTTTCCCGTGCAGATATGAGTTAATGCATCCTATGACGGACGACCGGCTCCTTCTCAGTCTCGCTCTCTTGTCCTACCTAGCTGCTAGGGTATACTACACAAGAGTATGCTGCGCCCTGCCATTGCGCCTGAAGAGGCGAGTGGTAACTTATGACGCTCACGTCACGACCATGAGGGCCGCGTTTCGAATCGCTTCTCACCAAATATATCCAGTAAGAGACTTCTTCTTAATTTTTCTATCTGTCTATTTGTCTTTGTTTCTGTCTTAGCAGGTTTCTGTTTCTTTCTTCCCTTTTTAATTTCAATTTCTTCATCTATTTTTCAATCTTCACTTTTTTCTCGTGTTCTCGTTCGATGAGCCAGACGAGTTATTGCATCCCACCATGAACAAATTGGCACCCGTGCTCTTCGAACAAAACGTGATTTCGAGAGAAGACAATAAGAGTGCGTGTTAGTACATGATGGTAAATTGTGTCTGCTGTAAGCGGGAATCGTTCGCGCCCAAATATTTCACAGTTAAAAGCGCTTCAAGTGTCACGGCCTTCTATGACGGTCTTTACGGAAAGAGGGCCATCGGCCGAAGTTCTTAATCGGTGGTTCTAAATTGCAGCACATACCTCGTGTACAGCTTTTGGGGGAACAGCTTTTGCGACAGCGAATATCGCCTCTTTACATTCCCTCATGAAGTCTCCAAATAGCGCCTTCGCCCGGAGGAGAACGGGTCCGAATTCTGCAGTATAAAATTGAGTACCGTCAAAAGTTTATTGCATCAAATTTTAGCAATCGAAATATTTTGTCGTTACTATTTGTGTAGTAAGGCGCAGAGACTTCCATATCATAACTGGACTATGAGTATGGACCACCGAGAAACGCTGCTGTAAGTGTACTTGTGTTCTAACGGAGCTACGATTTCAAGACACTTTGAATATTTTGGAAGCTAAAAACAAGGAGCGGGAATATTTTATGGAATACAAATCATGATGCTTTGCCCATCTCATTGAATGGATTGAGCTAAATAATGCACACTACCGCGTAAGATAAGATAGAGTCCCATCGTAGTTCGGAAGAATGCGTTGAATCACTCACCGCATGCGTTTTAGAAGTGCATCTTGCAAGTAAAGCTTCAATAAATTTAGCCTAGTCATGCATCAAACACTCAAATTTAAAGCATTTTAAAATACTCTAGAACGATATCACGCTTAGATGACCGCTTAGCTGCGTAGCGAAACGACCCAACACCATGCAATAAGCTACGTTTGATTTTTTGGGATGTGCTATCAAATAGTAGTGTTACGAGCCTGCGGCGGAGAGAACACTGTCCATCATCCGCTTGAACGTTGCGGGAGCCGAACAAATGCCGAATTGAAGTATTCTAAATTCGTATAGCCCTTCCGGTGTCAGAATGCACTTTTCGCACGATCTCATTCATCCACTTCTATCTGCCAGTACCCACGTTTTAGGTCTAGAGAAGAAAAGAACTTCGCATCTTCGCATCTCGTGGTCAGTTGAGAGTGCCGTCAATCCTGGGAAGAGGATAAACATCTCGCTTAGTGATGGAGTTCAACCTTCGGTAGCCTCTACAGAACTGCAAGGACTGGTCTTTTTTCTTTAAGAGTACTACCGGTGACGCCCATGGACTCGTTGAAAGCTGAATTATAACATCTTTGAGCATTTTCTTGACCTCATTTCTGATAGCTTCTCTTTCCTTAAGTGACATCCTGTGGTAGTGCCGGCAGATGGGTTTAACAGATTCATCAACAATGATGCCTTGTTTAGTAATAGGCGTTCGTCGAACTTTAGAAGACGTTGAAAAGCACGCGGCGAATTCTCTTACAATCTTTTCTGTTTGTCTCTTCTGGCTTCGTATTATTCATTGTTCTATGTCAATAGAGGACTGTACAGAATGCACGTCTTGGAAACTAGGTGGTGACGTCTCGGGGGTGCTCAGGTTTGCTACTTGGACGTAGGCATGGATGGAGACATACTAAAGGTTATCAGCGAGACGTTCGCACATTCGTCACAAAGTTGCACAAAGCCCCTTGCCAGGCGCATTCGTTTTCGAGTATGAGAGCAGTCAGCGAGCCCTTTATAATCACTAAACGCAGTACTTTTAACATTGACTGCTACGCTGAACATCGGAGATGCCACCACGTCGTTGTCCACAATACACAGATCATTGGCTTTTTCGGCTGTGTCGAACGTTGCAATCACGTGCTTGGTTGAAATGAGACCCTTTATTCCGGCAAGTGAATACAGCACCATTGGCCTTCAGGATGTCCATACGGATAAATACGTCTCTAGAGCATTCCGGTGGCACAATGAAGCTGTTCGCAAATGGGAAACCTGTTATTCCGATTCTTGTTGTACGGGTTCTAACCATGTCAATGAGGTTTCCCCCTGCGGTACGAACTTGAGGTCTATCCCATTGAGTCAGTGCCTTGTTGAATGTTCTTGCGAGCTCGCTACTGATGACTGAGTAATCCACACCTTTAACAACTAGTGCGTTCATTTCATAGCTGTCAACCAATACATGCAAGTCGGAAGCGCAGCGTCATGATTACTGTAATGGCTTTGTAGTTCATCATTGTTACGCAGACTCAGTGATAGAGGTTCTGTTTCCGCATCGGCAGCGGCCTTACGTAACACGCGTCACTAGCTCTAGTTTTCTAGACCCGGGCTTTGCCAACGGCGCTTTGCAGTGGGAGAGTCTGATGATCGATGGAGACTCGGTGACCGATACCTCAAAGGTGCTGTCGGACCCGTTCTCCTCCTGTACTGCACTATTTCGAAAGGACGCTACCCGGTCCGACTCCGAGGTGCAATCCCTGCGAATCCTCGAAGCCAAGCTTGGCCTTACTGGCGCATTCGATACATGTTACCGGCCTCTTCACAGTGGTAGCAGAGAGGTACCCTTGCAGGAGTTCACGATATATCAGCCTTCCTTAGTCTCCTATTCGGTCGCGAATGCGTACATGGTGGTGCACTGCTCGACAACAAATTGTTTGCGATGTCCATACCTAGGGAGGGTCCTTGCAGCAGACCGTCGACGTAGGAGATTCTCTACGATAACTATGGTGACCCTTCTGACTGGCCATACTGCTGAACTTTCCGAATGGGTTGGGTATCCCGAACCACCAGTCTGACCTCCTCACGCACGACGTCAAGCAAGGACGACACAGCTGAAGCGCTCTGGTCGAGTCGCTGTCTGTAAAGATCCTCTCACACCACAGACCTCACGTGTTCACGTAAGAACTCCATTCTTTTCCGAAGGTAGTGGGGGCTGTGTTAACGGAGGCAAGAAAACCCCGCCACAGCGTATGGTGTATTTCTTATCAAACCGGCAAAATGTCCCTGTTTTACGCCTCGCGTTATATGGCGAAGCTCTTTCTTCTCGCTGATATTAGGATCCACTCAGAAGAAGAGATAGATCATGTCCCCTACATAAATGGCCACACTTTTACGGTTCCGCTGGTTATGTGCTTGAAGAGCGGTCTCGGCTCTCTGACCAGTCAACACTACGATCCACGTACTGTACGAGGCTCTAACTTCACTGCTGAAGACACAACCACATTAACCAAGTTTACGTGTATCAGTCAACGTTCATGAATTCTTCCAAACACGATAACCTATTTGGAGATGCTTGTGTGCAGAAACTTTGGTCTGTCTATCTGTCCCATCGTAAAGCCACCCCGCCAACGTTATAACCCATTCTGAATGTTAAGCCATATTTAGCTAGTGGCAGCCTTTATCTCTATGATTATTGTCGACCAAAGACACAATATGACGCATTTCTGAGGCACAACTTCAATACGTAAGCAGTAGGTGGTGTGTTCTTTTACTAGAAATTACCTAGATTCATATTCTAAGACTTCAGTGTTTTTCAGTTTATTCACGAAAATGCCCTCTACCCACGATATGGTGCTGCCACCTGACAGTGGCCCTGGGTTTAACACAAGCTCTTGTATCTCGGCACGAATATAAGATGATGTCTATATCTCAGGCACCGCCTAATCTATTTTATGAATGTTAGCCTGACGTGGTCGACTCAACATAGAAAAGGCGCTGTCTGAGGCAAGGAAAAGCACATATGCCACGTGATGAAATACAACCCACTCTACAAGACATCCCCCACGACTCACATAGTACAGCTGGCAGAAGGCGATAGGCTTTCGGCGACACTTCCGCAAAACACACACCTACGCAGCCATTCTTGGTTTTTGTTAACATGTTTTTACACGTTGTCGACCTACAGGAGAATCAGACTAGAATCACTGGTAGAGTTGCCGCATCTAACGGGGCGCATATCAACCACTTCACGATTTTCTGCTTAGTTGTCAGATGGTGTGTGGGCGTTCGAGCGCACTGAATTAAGACCGCTGACATCGCGCGCAACCTGTCGGGGCTGAATTTCGAAGGCCATGGCTGCGCCTACCTTAAATCGGGAAGTATATATATGAAGTGGTAAACCACTGGGCGTGAACTTCCTAGCGCTGCTGTTTTTCACCAATTTTGTAATTTCTTACTCGTATTCTGTGTCTTACTGCCAAGATTCGGCCACCAACTTCGCGGTGCACCAGGCGCCACGCACGGAAGCCTTATCTTAGGCTGCCACGGCTTCCAAAAGCTTCGGATTCTGGTGGCGGCCATTCTTCCCAGTGCCTATCAGATGAATACGAAGTGATGAATATGCCCGAAGAGCAAGAGAATCCTGTGTTTCACGAACCTGAGGAGGGTTATGACGTCCCCTCGAGGATACCCAATGCCAACGATGAGTGGGTTACTCCGAAGAAGGCATGAACTGATAATCAAGAGGATTACAGTGATGCAACGGTCATCGACTCCGTGGAAATGAGCTGTGATATGGAAGCAGAAGACACGCGTTTCTCAATAGCCACGTACAAGAAAGCCCGACCAGCGAGGATACCCACAATTTCAAGCTGACGGAGCCTAGTCGATCCGAACAAACTAGCCAGTGAAGTGGTATCTGCTGCTACAGAGAAAGTACAGTCGTTCTGTGTCAACAGAAATGGCAACTTCTCAGTGTCTCTACAGTTACTGCATCCTTCAGACTTCTTGAGTTAACACATGTTGCTGGTCTTGAAGTGGCACCATATATACCACATTCGTATGTGAGCAACCTTGGAAAGATGAGATAAGTACCAGTGCAATACAGTGAAGATCAACTACTTGAATATTTTGGAGACAGCGGTGTAATCTCGATCAAGACACAAACTAAATGGCTCCGTCGTGAAGATGGTTCAACAGAAAAACATTTACTCAGCAGTGTAATTCTTAAGTTCTCCCCCGACAAGCCACTGCCACCTCGCATTTTTCTAGGCTTCACAAGTAGATGAAAGAGTACCTACACCCGTGTGCTCAAATTTGGGTGCATGGTAAAGAAACCCAGGTCGTCGAAATTTCCGGAGCCCTCTACTACGGCATCTCTCATAATCATGTGGTGGTTTTGGGACGTTAAACCCCACATATCATCAAGAGTACCTACAGCCCGCTGCACGATGGTACAACTGTCATCGATATGGACATGTTGCCAAATCATGCTATGGACAACTTCGCTGCAAAAGCTGTGCTGGAGCACATGATTACAAATACTGTATATTGAGGAATCATCCCAAAGGTGTCAATTGCAATGGAGACAACGTAGCGTCGTAAGCTGGTTGTCCGAAGCATCTTAGGTTGTCCGAAGAGTGCATCCCCACTATCGCATGCGACCGTAGCCAAGCGTGCTTCAGCTCAGAAAAACGAAGTTACAACCAAAATAGACAGTAGAGGACAATCACCGAGCGTTCAAAGGCGGAAAAGCGACAGCAGGACACCGAAACCGTAAACAACTTAGGATTAACCATGCGTCTACACCTTTCACCTTGTTGAAGCTAAAAGCACAAGAGCAACGTGCATCGAAAACAAGTGATGTCAATATGGTTATGTGGATGCTCTTCTTTGCTTTGAAGGCAATCATGCGTGTATTTCCACAGGCTAATGACCTTCTGGAGGTGCGCGTACTTTTTTATCGGAGCCTCTAGCAGTGCAACAAAAAATTGTTGTATAGCAAAATTACTCTACAAATGAACAACTGTTTCCGCAACACAGCTGTGTTTCGGTGAAATGCCAACGGCCTTAGGTTCAAAAGCGCAGATTTTAGGACGCTGGTTGCTCAGTATAGCTTCCACATTTTGTGTCTAGAACGTTCGTCCTGACTTCACGATTTCCAAGTAGGTCATATATGCATCAAGAAGAAATCCAGGCTTGAGCAGGGCACCGTTATGCGCATGGCGCGACATACCCTCTTTTCTTTTAAACTCGTCGGACTCTGACGTGCCAGATTTGTAGGGTGCAAAATTCAATTCCAGAAACTTACCATCACCGTAATGTGTGTTTATTTGCAACCATCAACACGTATTACCGAATCATCCCTGGTTCATTTATTCGGTAAAGCCCAGTGACCTACCCTCATCTGTGAAGATTTTAATGCGCACAATACCACATGGGACAGCACTCATACCGATTCACTTGACAGAACACTTAAGTTATTGAAAAAACAGTTGATCGATGTAGTTTTAAATAAAGTTTTTTCATTAAAGTTTTTTCATTCCATTCCATTGATGTAGTTTTGTTGTACTGAGTGATGGATCGGTAACATTTTTAAGAGGTTATATTCATGCCAGCTGTCTAGATTTGGCTATAGCCTCCCCTGACATTGAACGAGATATGAACTGGTGTACCGGCCTCAAAACACGAGGGAGTGACCATTACCCAGTTTTCATGCAACACCCAAGAATGCAAGTGCAAACGACAAGGTTGATTTCAAATTTAACTGACTGGAAAGAATTTCGAGAACATACTGGACATGACTTGGTGAGAGTAAATGAATTGGGTACATTTATGTCCTGCCTTAAAAGCAGTTACTCCCGTTCGACAAGACTTAGGGCCGTCCCACAGGCCACTTCATTGTAGATGCAGACTATGAGCACCTTTGAGCGATTAGCAGACGAGCAGAATGTCGCTATCACCGTACTACGAGGCTAGAAGATTACAAGGAGAGTCAAGTCACACACATCCAATCTAACCGACACATGCAAAAGTTAGGTCAGTAAAAATGGCAGATTTCTGCAATTGTTTGAGCTCATTTACTCCACTTGCGAAAATCTGGCAAACAATCACTGCTTTAACTCAGCCGGTACCCCAGCGAAACCCATTCAGAGCACTCGCCATATCTCTGGAATTATCTGAACGTGATGTTGATAATAAGTTTGGCACAATGCTGACTGCAACTGGGAAAATGGTTCACAACAATACTACACTGCCTAATTCGTAGAGCAGCAAATCCAAGATGCACACGCTTTATCTCATGCTCAATGGATAACACGTATTCTCTACTAGAGATGACTACTGCTTAACACTAAACCGCGTAAAAACAGCAACCAGTCCCGACAACGTACCGTACAGTGTTCCGAAAAATGTAGGACCTAACGGCATTCCAGTTTTTCTGCGGATATATAACGACATGTAGACCAGGGCGTAAGTTCCAATGTGCTGGAAGATCGCGAGAATCGTCCCACTGCTTTCGCCTGACTCATTTCAACCAGTCAGCCTCACTAGCTGTGTATCTAAAATCATGGAAAAATAATACAGTAGATTACAGTCGTGGATTGAAGCTATCAACTCTCTTCCAGAACAGATGGCTGGCTTCAGACGATGGCGATGCATCATGAACGGCGTCTTCGACCTCATTACATATGTAGAACATGAGATGAGCTATGGAAACATGGCTGTTGCGGCGCTCATAGATATTAAGACGGCGTTCGACTCTGTGAGCCACCTTACTGTGCTGTACGGGCTTACCTCACTAGGGTTTCATGGATGCATTCTTCAATGGATCGCCAACTTCCTGCGTAACATGCAAATATACATTTCAACCAATAACTGAGACAGCGGTCGCTTCAACATGAGCAGAGGTGTACCCCAAGAAAGCGTCCTAAGTTCGCTTCTTTTCAAGGCTGCAATGACAGGTCTTCCAGAAGTGCTGCCCGAAGACTTGAACATATCCATGTATGCAGACGACATATGCATTTGTAAGACGCACAAACCACTGGAATTGGTCGAACGTTGGCTTCAGCAAGGACTAAATGCAATAAGTGATTACCTCATTGAGTGACGCATGCAGATTTCTCACGCCAAACTTGTAGTTCTGCCGTTCACGAGAACAGTGAAAAACTTCAAGCTTTTTGTGGATAGCCGCAGAATTGAAATCGCACGAAAGCACCGCTTCCTAGGTGTTACCTTGGACAGCCAACTCAGTTGGAGACAGCAATATGATGATTTAGAAAAACACGTGCACTGCACCATAATTGTTATACGTCGCATTGCGGGAACAAAATGGGGCGATACATCAGCGTCTCTACTCCACGTCCATTGTGCACCAATCCGACAGAAAAGTGCTCACTCTGCGCCAGTTCTCTACAACATTTCTTTTACGTCCCTACACCAACTTCAGCTGTTACAAGCACGAAACTTACGCATATGTCTGGGGGTTCCACGGGCAGCATCAAGTTTTCTGACACTGGCAGAGGCAAGAGAGCCCAACCTTATAGTAATTAGAAATGTGGAGACATATGGGTCCTACTTTCGACTAGTCACACAACACCCTTCACATCCGCTCATACCCAAAATCGTGAACCATGCCAGAGCGCAAATTCACTATTGTTATATCGTTGCCGAGGAAAGACACGGATGCCGGAATCAGACAGGATCGTATGCCTCTTTATTGAAGGAATGCTCTGCTTTAAAACACTATCGTGACGACGGTCTTACGTCATGGCTCATTTGATAACCTATATCATACTCCTCCTTACTTAGTGAAACAACAGTCATTTATTTCAACTTGCTCTTTTCGTGAAGTCTTTTGCAGCGTACCGCTCAGGAGGCTTTCGCACGCGGGTGCCTTGTCGCGGCAATGCCGCCGATTACTCGTTGCCTGTAGGAATAGGCTGCTCAACTGCTGGGGAGCTAAAGCCGGTCTTGTTAAGACCTGCATTTCCTCTTTCTGTACCTGATGCCGCGTCTGGAGGTGGTTCTAGTGGTGGGACCTGCGGAGTGTGGTTGTCACTGGAATCTCTTAACTCTGATGAGGTTGCCTGAGTTCTTCTTGGCCAAGGTTCGCTTGACACGTTGCCTTTCGAAAATACCTCTTGAGAAGACGAATCCTGCAAAAGGTTTCTTGGCACTTTTGATCCTCCTGGGCAGATTCCTCCATTATTTTATGAACCAGTTGCGGATGCCACATTACTAGGGACTTCGATCTATACGCTAGTTTTTTTCTGTTGCAAGTGATCCACGTGAGTGAACTGTAGTCGCCCTTGAACCCTAATCATGTACGTGATTGGGCTGACAACTTGCTCAACAGTACCTTCTTGTCATGATACCGGCTCACCACGTGTGGTCTTTATGTACACTCCGTCTCCCACGGAGAAAATTTCAGCGGGTCCTCTGTGGCGATTACGTCACTCCGTGTCTTGTTTCAGGTGTTCCGCCATGTCTCCTGCAACGCTTGGTTTAAGAAGCGACAATGTAATTCGGGACAGGCGCTTAAGGAAAACTTCAGCAGGCATCCGGGAAGTCATCAAGTGTGAGAAGTTTCTATAAAAAAAGAAACTTGTTAAGACGTTCTTGTACTTTATTCTTCACTCCAGCACGTTTATCACTCAGAACCTGCTTCAAGAGAGCTTCCTTAGTAGTTCTTGCCAGTCTTTCTGCTGCTCCATTAGAAGCGACATGATAAGGAGGGGTCCTAATATGCTTGATACCCCTGTGCCTCAAGAACTCTCCAAAGTCATCCGCAGCAAACTGGGCACCGTTGTCGGTTACAATTTTTTCAGGGTAGCCGTATGCGGCGAATAACGTGTCCAGTTTTTCCAAGGTTGTCGTGGTTGTAGTCGATGGCATGACAAACACTTCAACCCACTTAGAGTACACGTCAACAATAACGAGTAGATTTACACTGTTTTTGAGAGCGTAGTCGACGTGAATCCTCTCCCACACTTTCGTTGGATACCGCCAGGGTTGTAGAGGACCTGTCGACATTGTTGGACAAGGGTTTTGGCAGACTTGACTATTCCGGACGGTTTCTTCTACGTCTTTCTCGAGTGAAGGTCACCACACGTACGACCGTGCAAGTATCTTCATACGACTCATTTTTCGATGTCCCTCGTGCAGCATTAAGAGAGAGAACATGAGCTTGCAAAGTTTCTGGCACGATCACCCGATTGCAACAAGTCAAGCACCCCTGCTCTGCAGACAGGTGATCTCTGTGTATGAAAAATGGCCGCAGTTCGTCAGCGTAACGCTGTGGCCATACTGAAAGAACGTAGCTTAAAACAGGTGTTAGAACAGTGTCTCGTTTTGTTTCTCGAGCAACGTCTTTTGCTGTTAGCGGTGTTGCATCGAAAACAGCTAAACACTCCGGTTCGTCGTTCCTAAAACTTGTAGACAGTGGCAGCCGGGATAGCGCGTGAGCGACTTCCATTTTCTTTCCTTTCCGGAACTTGAGATTGTACTGATACGCTGTCAACGTCAGTGCCCATCTCTGCATTCGTAGAGCTGCTAATGATGGCAGTGGCTTATCGCGCCCAATAATCCCAAGATGCGGCTGATGGTCGGTGTATAGGCTGAACTTGCGGCCATACAAGTAGCGATGGAACCGTCGCAACCCAAGTATGAGTGCAAGAGCTTCTTTTTCCCCTTGAGCATAGTTGCAATCACTGTTCGTTAATGCGCGCGAAACAAATGCGATCGGTAGTTCGGTTCCGCCAGGCATTTCGTGGAAAATCACAGCTCCCAAGCCGTAAGCGGAAGATTCGCAACTAAGTCCGATTGGTTTTGTGACGTCGTAGAAGGCTAATACTCCGCTGTTCAGAATCATTTCCTTAGTTTCTTCGAATGCTTTCTTGCACTGTTGCGTCCATTGCCACTTGCTGTCTTTTTGAACAAGCTCATGAAGTGGTGCTACCACAGCTTCCAAATTCCGCAAGAATTTGTCATAGAAGTTTAGAAGACCCTAGTAGGCCCTCAGTTCCGTGATTTTACTGGGCTCTGGCGCATCTCGCACTGGTTTATCTTTTCAGTCGTGGGGTAGATGCCCTCCTCCGAGACCGTGTGCCTGAGGTAAATCACAGAATCGCGAAAAAATTTGTGTTTTTCTTCCTTCAGCGTTATGTTGTGGTCGCTGAGTGCTTTCGGGGCTTTTGTGGCAGTTGTGTAGCAGTCTGCTGCACTGTGGTCAGTGATGATGACGTCGTATACATAGCATCCTACGTTAGGAATTTCTTCTAGGACTTTGTTTATCATGGCCTGAAATAAGGCCGGTGTGTTCGCAATCCAAATGGAAGTCTTTGGAATTCGTATTTGCCTTGATGCGTGTTTATCGTGAGTAGGGGCTTGGACTCTTCACTGGGAGGCACTTGCTGGTACGCCGAGGTCGCCAGTTGTTCTATCGTGGCCGAGGATAAGTCCAGCACGCAAAATAATTTGCTTGAGTACTCAAATATTGAAACGACAATAGAAGGACTTTGCAGCAAACATGAAGTGTCAATTGTTGCCACACAGCAGTTGGCATCACATCATCTGTTTTAGAGGTACCAAGGTACACCCACGTGTACGCTGATGGCTCCTTCATGAAACAGACAGTAACTCCAGCATTTATAATTCTGGAATTGCACGAAGAATATGCATCTAGGTTGGGCCATCTATCCTCTTCAACAAAGTCGAAGCTCGTAGCGTTTTCGCTAGCCATAAGCTTTAGGAAACCCTCAATGACACCAATAAAATTGATGGTAATGAGAGACTCTCTGACAGCACTCGCATGTGTGGGAAAGGTCACTTACAGACACAATCATGTGCCTACAGTATACTCTATACTAACAGAACTTTCAGAACCTATGGAGTCGAATCACCGAGGGGCATTTCAGCAGGTTCCCAGCCACTGCGGAATCAAGGGAAAGGAAATGGCAGATGAGTTGGAAAAAACCGCTCATCAATCTACGCAAACTTGCCTTATTCTGGTATCTCAATAAGACGTAAATAGAATTTTAGGAACAACAAAACGTGAATTACGCGCGTTCCTGGTTTACAGACAAAACAAAGGAATTGATTCTGTACGATGTTGATCCTAATCTTAAATACCAATTAGACCGTGACCTCCCAAGACGTATTTACACACTCATACATCGCCTACGACTCGGATCTGCTTACACAAAGCACTTCCTACTTCGTACTCAGCGCGCAACATCTTCAGCATGTTCATACGGCCACGATGACGAAGATATCTGATACCCCTTGCTCGATTGTCCGAAACACGACACACACCGAAGGCGACTATAACGTGAACTCTATAAGTTAGACCCCGAGCGGCCATTTGCGTTAAATAAAATACAAGGTACATGGCCATCTAAACCACATAAAACAATCAAGGTGCTGCAACAGTTCTTCGAAGAAACGATTTTGTGACCACTACTGAGAGGACAAAAGTTAAAAGTGAGCGTGGCGTCTACGTGTTTGTTCTGCCCATAGGAGAACTTTTGCTCTACCTATGTAGGGCTGTATATATTATTTTTTTCTTTTCTTTATTTGTAAACATCAAGTGGAAAGGAGTAGCCGTCGCCAAGTAACGGTGAGAAAAACTCCATGGTTTGTTTTCTACTTCAATAAAAAGTTAGAATGCATTGCGGATGACATCGTGCTGTCATAGATTACGTTTTTTAATTTGTTAGTTCCTAGTAAGAACAATATATATATATGTGTATATATATATATATATATATATATATATATATATATATATATATATATATATATAAACTGCCATCACCTCTTGACCATGGTGCCGAAGAAGCAGCACACAATAACGCAGAAAGGCTCAGTCACAATTTTGAGAAGTGACGGGAATTCACTACTTACGTGGCATTTTCTTGCTGCAGGTCAAGCCAGGATTCGCCAAGTATACAAGAAACACGAACACAGAGAGGCTGCGCACGAGGCTCTCGAACATGGCTCGGCAGCACTGAAGAACTACCCGGCAAACACCGGACACAGATACCGTCAGTGGTATCGTCAATGCCTGTTGTAGACGTTACGAAAATTAATAAAAAGGTGACTACAACGCCATCTGATGATTGCGCCAAGCGCGACGAACCTTTGTTCATCAGCAATTTCGGACCAATCCTCTAACAAACTACTGAATAACTTGGGTGGTTTCAGCCAAATATACAAAATATCTAGAGTAAGTAGGACTAATATTAGACTAAGAACGAATATGTCTGTCTGATGATCAGTGTTAATGGTTTATGCTTGTATGATATCTGAGTTTCCACATCCCAAAATGCCAGAATGACTATGATGGGCGCCACAGCGAAGGGCTCCGGCAATTTTGTTATCTGTTGTTTTCGAACGTACACTCACAAAGCATAGTACTTGGACTTCCAGCATTTCACCGTTATTGACATTTGATTTGTGCTTCCCGAGTTGATCCCGCTACTTTTTGGTCTGCGATGAGGCGCCACAACCACCGCACCACGGCGGCAGACTGTGAACTCTCGTGAGAAATGTGAGCTCGTACACGCCATCGTGTGGCGGGAAGTCTAAATGTAGATAGTGCAGCGAAAACAAAAAGAGAAAGGAGGGGCGGCTTTCCACTCACTCTTGGCACTTCCGTTTCGACAGCAATGCTGCGAAACGATGGTTAATTGCGTGTTATCACCCGCACGCAAGGGTAATAAAAGGAGCTGTATGAAAAAAAAACATTTTGTCTCATTCACTGTCATAGCAATCGGTTTGACATGGAAAGGAAAGGCCTCCTAACGAAATTAGATGAATGTTTACTGTACATTGTTATACTCGAGCATGTATGATCTTTTTCGGCGTTTCATAGCTACAGCACCACAGCACCATTACACGTTGATGACACCATGCTGATGCTTAGTGATACATCTCCTTTCCAACGTCTGACAGTCATCGTTAATAAATAAACGAAGCCTCGTAGTGATGGTGCTTGCAGAATCTGTAGTAGTTCAAGGTAACAGCGGAATCACAGAAAGCGGTGTGACGGCGTGAAAAGCGTGACGGAGCAGAACTAGAACTTGAGCTAAGGTCTACAGCAGCTCTGCATCTGAAGCCTACAACACATTTTCTCATGACAGGCTCTGTCCGTAAAGCTATCGCGGACGCTCAACTTAATCTATTCATTGAAAAAACTGCCCGAACAATGAGAAACCAATGCGGTTCATGTCAACGACGTTTGCAGGCCGCGATTTTGCATGGGGCGAGTGTTGGTGGGGAAGGCAGAGTTATAGTGGAGCAGCTGCACATCGCACTTAAATTTTAATATGAATGAATGCTATGAGCCAGTCTGACGTTTGGGTTAACGTCGGCACCGGGTGGTCTGTTAAGGGGTCCACGAAATCGCATTTGGATGGTAAACGAACCGAATGGGTGGACGAACGCATAGGAACAACACGTTGAAGAAAGTTTTCGTGAGTGTTAGGGTCATGAAGAATTTTCTTCACTTTATCAAGAATACTGGGAGAAGAAAGTCAAGTGTAGGTATAAATGACGCTTTTTGTAAGGCCTTCCGATTGAGTGACTATGACGCAGTGGATAGCCTGCCCGGTATCTGTTGTTGCGAATCTCGAGGCCGTAGATACGACATTCTTGACGCAACTTTGTTTTCTTTGTCTTCTGAACGGGTCCATTTTTTCGACATCATTTCTGTGAGGGAAACACGTCCCCTAAGGTGCAACACAGAAATGAGTTGAAAATAAAAGAAGTAAATCGAAATGCTGAGCGAATACTACCTAGATATATTATAAACGTTTCCCGTGTATCTCACTGAAATCAATGAATACAACATCAGCTACGAAGGCACAAACTGTTTCTTAAGAGTAATAATAAATCGTGACTTGTTCTGGAGCCCCCACACAGTCTACATAAAACACTGATCATGATCACCCACGTGCTAAAGTTTCTTGCTAGAAAATCAGGGGATGCATCGGTACGAGCGATGCTGCAACTCTATACTCTACTTTTGCTTTGCTTCATGTGCTGAATATTACTTGTGCTGGGCAGAACCCGAAAAGCACACGTAAGCGTGCTCCAGTGCATTCAAGCTCAAGCACTGAGGATGTGCCTTTGGCTTTCGCTACGTGCATCCTTAGAAGCGACGGCCACGATCGCTCGGGATCGTCCATTCACAAAATATATTCGCAACAATCGTTTGAGAATGCACACAAAACATGCCGCCTGGATTCCATCGCGCCACCTTGCTTCACTTCCAACTCCTATTTCACACTTGGCGTTCTGCGGTATTGTTGCTTCGCATTTCACAGTGATTGCCACGAAGTTCACGCGTGCAGAAAACAGCAGTTCCCGTTGTGCTGTGTAATCCAGTGCAAGCCCTGATAATCAATCGAGACATACGAAACAAATACAGTCAGCAAATTTGACCGTACAACAAGCCACACTACTGTTCCTGTATATGAAAAACATAGCGCAAGCCTTCATATATACATCGACGGCTCAGTTTCATACAGAAACTGAGCATGGGTATTGCTAATTGCCAAGAAATCCGTAGGTATGTAATTCAAAAACACCGCTCTGGTCATCATCGACGGCTGCAGAACTCATGGCCAACAGAAACACAACACAGGCTATCACTGGATACCAGGCGATTGCGGTATCTACGGAAACAACTGTGTGAGTGAAGCCTTCTTCTCACGTTGCTCTACATTGTGCCACTAAAATGCTATCAAGGGCGGATGCCACTACAAGGCTTCGATTTATATGTTGGGTTTAACGTACCAAAACCACCATATGATTGTGAGACACGCCGTAGTGGAGGGCTCCGGAAATTTCGACCACCTGGGGTTCTTAACGTGCACCCTAATCTGAGCACATGGGCGTACAACATTTCCGCACCCATCGGAAATGCAACCGCCGCAGCCGGGATTTGCTCCCGTGACCTGCGGGTTAGCAGCCGAGTACCTTAACCACTAGACCACCACGACGGGGCTCCGCTAAAAGGCTTTGTTCGCTTGCTTGTGAATTGGCACTCGGACTGTGGAAATTGATGGAATTCACTAAGGCATGTCTTTGAAAATTAGGACCCAAATATATAGCTCCGTGCTAATAACTTGCACTGAGGAGACGCTGCAGTGCCACCTGGGGATCGGCGTGGTCTTCACGAATGCCTGCTCGTTTTGCATCGGAACGGTCAGTAGCCCGTCATGTGATAATTCTACGAACAAGTGGCTACTTGCACTGACTGTAATTGCATTTTCGCAAGAAAATGCGGCAATGCGGCGATCACTTCGCAATATGCTTACACAGTTGTATCACTCGCCTCACTGCAGAATTACCACGTGAGAAAATGCAGTGAAATCAAATTTATGAAAAGGGATCTTGCATTTTTGCTCATGTCCAAGTCGAAATATCTGAAAACGTTATTGTTAACAAGGTGGACATTGTCTTCAATATGAATGACATCAACCCTTATGAAATCAATCAGTGGCCTCTCTCTCTCTTGCACTTTGTTCCTAATAAACTCGAAAGATTCAGAGCTCGAGCTAGCCCCACCGTGGTGGTCTAGTAGCAAAGGTACTGGGCTGCTGACCCGCAAGTCGCGGGATCGAATCCCGGCTGCGGCAGCTGCATTTTCGATGGAGGCGGAAATGTTGTATGCCCGTGTACTCAGATTTGGGTGGACGTTAAAGAGCCCCGGGTGGTCGATATTTCCGTCGCCCTCCTGTACGGCGTCTCTCATAATCATATGATGGTTTTGGGACGTTAAACCCCAAATATCAATCAGTGCTCAAGCTAGGATCACCATTTGCCTCCTTTAATGTAAATGAAGAGTATGTTGGTTTGGTAGAGCATTGCTGAAATTCGCTCGAACGTGCTTCGTGAATAAACGTGCAGCGTCAGTACAATTGCTCTCATTCTGGGCAATATTTGTCAATCTTTTCGTGGACTCGTTTGAGGAGCTGCTGGATATCCGGAGAAAAATGTTCTGGGAGAACACCGAATGCTTTCTGGGTTAAAAAGTTCTGGTCTTCTACTTGGTCGACCAATTTAACGGGAAGCATGAATATATGGGTTGAAAGTCTCAATTTGTTCTGCTGCAGTGCCAGAAGCTTGTTCCTCAGGTGATGTACTTCGTTCATCGACTGATGTCTTTCTACCTGTGCCACGTTTTAGTGGAAGAAATTTGCAGTGTGTTGTAGGGAAGAAGGAGCAGCTTTTGCAGAGTTGTCAATCACAGAAGGTTCGGCGAAGACGTATCCGGGCTTTTCGGAGGGAGCTCGCATTTTTTTGTATGAAAAAAGGAGGCATATTTCCATATCAATAAATGTTTTAGCATTTGGAGCACCGTGCTCAAGGAAATATAAGGAACAGAAAATTGTAGGAAGGCAGAGTGGCCACAAGGGTCATTTCTTTTGAAAAACAAAGCACTTTACTTGTACGAAGTGTATCCACTGGCTTTTGTACGGACGCTGGACACGGTGCGAGTACGGTTGCCGCCAGCACGTAGGCTTAAATCTTGTTCTCCCTGTTCTGTCGAAGCAGTCTGCTTCGAAGTATGCTGAACATAGAGCAAGATATCATTATTTCTTTCGCGTTCAGCATCTTGCTTCAAAGCAAGCTCTCATGTACTGCACAATGTGATGCAGCGGGAAACCCAAAACTTACAAAAATTTTAGCACAGTTCCTTAGTAGCACTCACACGCAAAAAAGGAAATATTGGCACATGCGAGTGCATTAGTAGTCGCCAATATACGAGAAACAAAGAGAGCGAAAAATGTCTGGAGCTTGCTTCATGCTATTCACGCATTCTTATGCTGCGCACACTCCCACCATCATTTCGACAAGCGATCACAGTTCACTTCCACGGCCGCTTTGATCGCTTAGAGGCACCGCACGCAACATAGCTATCACAAAACAGCGCAGAAGGCACGCACGCTGACTTGCAACACAGTGTGTTGATTCGCTTTCTGCCCTCAGCGATATAGCGGCTCCTCAGGGTTAGCCACGTAGCTCTTCCCACCACTCCAGAAGCTTTATTATAACCTCCTCGGTCGCTGCAAGGATATCGAAACGCAGGTGTGAACACATAGAAGAAGTGCAGCACCAGTCCTTATTGTTTCCGACAGTGTAGACGAATCAGCCGAGGATGCATTCGAGGATACAATCTCCACGGACTCACGTATTCGAGCTCATATTGTTCACAATATTACGCAGTCACGCATCACCACCACAAATTATTGTTCAATTGCGTTTTACTGGTACTATAACCATGTACTCCGTCATTCACTCGCATAGCAATAATGATTCCGGGCCTCTATATTACCCTTCGAAGGAAGTGCTACTCATTGGTGAGTTGGAAATATTTAAGTGGAAGGATCGCACTACCGGCCACAGTATAGAGGAAGCCACATTGGTACGCACGTGAAAGCGCTCTAGCAGGTAGTTTTTTCATTGAAATTCGGCTCTATATAAACGCATAGCTTTTTTGGCTGTGAAATTTTTCTTCTCGCTAGTTTTTATTGCACTCGTCGGGTCGACAAAACAGAGAAAGCAGTTAAAGCGTATGACCCGTACTTGTTCTCCAGCACGTGACAAAGCCTAATAGTTTATAACGTGGGTGAGTCGCGATGCAACAAAATGTTTTAATAAACTCAAACGACAGTTACTTAAGGAAGTGGTGGAGGGCTTCCTGAAGCAGCTCTTCTCATGTTTCAACACTGTTGGCTCACCCTTATAATACACACTGCCCTTTAAAGATGTGCTTCTTATAATTCTTGGTATGGTTACAACTTATTTGCTCGTTATCCTTTTCCCCCGAAAATGGCAGTATAGTAGGTACTCCAGCTTGGGAAGAATGGATTAAATTCGCAATTGAACCTATGAATACACATTCTAAATGTTGTCTAATGCGCTCCAGTTTTAGTTATTAATACTAAAGCTGTTACAGTATTAGTACTCGAGTAGTGAGGCACGTTTTATTCACCTGACGTCTTGTATGAAAAATATTAAAAGGCACTTACTTCGTCTTTGCAGGCGGAAATCCTTGCATTTACCTTAGAAGTACCTTAGAGTCTACCTTATGACGCAGCTAAGACTGCCCATTAAAATGCCTCGCTAACAGGAAATATCCTCACACTTCATAAGCTGTACAAACAATACTCCTAAGTGTATAATTGCCTTGCCAGCTGCCCCGCCTGGCAGTAGGAAAAACAAGAATGAAAGATTGCCCGCCAGAATTATCGACGAAGCGTGAGGAAGTACTCGAGAATGCGCAGTTTTCTGGGAAAGAAAGGAAGAGACATCAGTGAAGCGTAAATGCGAGGGAATTAACCAAGAGCAGACTAGGTTTACTACATTACCTGCAGGGAAGAAAAAATCAGGTAGTGAAGGAAGAAAGGCGGCATAGAAGAAAGCAAACTCGCACTTGGGATCAACACGGAGCGCGGTAATGCATTGTCTTAAGCGTTCATGAGCTGTAGCTCATGCCCCGAAAAACACTAGGCTTTGTTGCCTTATGCAAGTATGAAATCCCTAGCTCAGGTCTCCTAATTTTGTTTTGTGGAAAATGCGTTATACCAAGCCAGCTTCAAAGCAACATCATAAAGTTTCGCAGTGTCAGCAAGGTCATAGAAATCGCTCAGTTATTCCTTCTTTTGAAAACATGTGTGCCCTACTGGTGGTGATTCGTGTAAGGAAATAATTGATAGCCATTGGTGTATGGCAAACGCTACAACAAGCGACAGAGATCAGTTGTTTCACCAGAGAAGGGTCGAAGTACAATCGGAGTCACATGGCAGGAGCGAGAGAATGTGAGTAGGATGTGAATGTGAGTGTTCATTGTACATGTGAGTGTTCATTGTGAGTTTTCAGAATGTGAGTGTTTATTGTACACGTATGATTTGCGTGCGATTCACTCAAGTTGTTCCGAGGCACTCGTTCAACAGAATGGTGAGGGAATCTGTTGATCATGTTGGTCAACCGAGCGTGCACCTCCGTCACTGCCATCCTCGCAAGCATGTCAGTCACGTGAGAAAATCAAAGCCCGCGACTCAGGAGGGTGAAGCACTTCGCGTACCTCTACTACGTTTCCTAAATTCCACAGCTTTATTGCACCGCCCACACACTAGAATGTACAAGACTTAATCCAGGCATGCGCCAAGGCATTGCTTCAAGCAGAATGTATTGCTGTCTTTGATAAGGTTCGCCAACTAATACAAATTTCACTGGCTCTAAAGTGCGTTTGCGGGACTAAAAGGTGATACATTTGTACTTAGAATATTGTAGCGCTACATTAGAGAAGGACAAGACAGGGGGGGTACGTGAAAATGTGGGTGCTGAGTTTAACTTCGTTTATGGAAACCACACGCTTTTGACCTTGTATCAACAAAAGGCGATGTTATCTTCTTGAAGCTTGTCTCTGCCAAATTCAGCGCGTGTCTTTATATAAGACATAGCGTCTCTACCAGCCTAAAAGAATAGCATAGGCGCCATTTTTGGGCTCCTATGCCTCAGGCAGTGATCTCATGCAATTGTCTGTATAATGTGTCGAAAATATTTCTGGAGGGCCGTGGGCAATAAAGTGGCAGGAACACACTCACAAAACAATGTCACGGAGTAATCAGTGGGCGAGCAGTATTCTGTGCGTTTTTCCTGCGAACGTAAATTTAGCAGATCCCACGTACCTTGCATTCGATGTTGTGCAAAGCATGTGGACGGAATGTTACTGTGTTGTAATTTTTTATTGGGTAAAACGTTGCGAGGTGACGCGGAAGATAAGTAAGAATTGACGCAAAGACCTACGTTAGACATCCGCATAAAATTTATATAACCAGTTGTGTAGAGTAGGGTAAGACGCCAACAGCAACAAAGATATTAGCTGAACTAAAAGCGGTACGCAATTATCGAGGCCTGAGTGCTCGCGAGGATGATAGCGCTAGACAACACTAGATAAACAATATACAGTGCATGGCACCTAACTACAATTGACGTTAGCTCCCCGTGCCGCCTGTATCTTAGCAGTACATGTGTACTTTTCTGTGGACAGCCAGCACTAGAGTTACAATTCATATTTCACGTATATACATTAGGGTCTATTTGAAAAATAGCTCCCGAGACCTAGCATGGCTCTGTAATAAAGGTCTTTATGGCCATGCAGAAGGCTGGTGTATTCATTCTAGTCGGACCCGGACATTTACAGGTGTGAAAATTGGCCAAGACAGCGCTGCCTACAAGGCTGCCACCAGCATCTTTATCACCACACTGGCCATAACTGGGTAATGCATAGAAAGCCGTCCGCAAACGAACGTTCATAGGCTTTCCTCTTTCGACCGTGTTAAGGTGCCTCTTCCGTGAAGCTTCTTCCGTTGTTTCAGCCCCTGATCGGAAAAATGCGAAGCTCAAGTGGCTTGCCATCAGTCTCGCAGAGTACCATGAGTTTTATGGCGCCTTTTCGTTGAGCAACATGGGTTGTTGTAATTAACGAGAAGCAAGAGCGCATATCGCCCAGCATTTGTTGTGCGAAACTTTCTCTTCATTTTGTAGATATGCTTGTCGCCGAGCTCGTTCAGGTGATTTACCTTCCTGCAGCTCATCCACGCATCGAGGCGCGTGAGCTTTGGATGTGCGGAAGGAATAAGTTTTACCTCGGTAAGTAGCCAGACGAGCTTGACGAGCAGCGTCCGGTTGACCGGATAATACGGTAGTCTGTACGTGACACGTGAGACAAGAAAAGCCCAAGGAAACTGCTGCATTTCACGTTCGTTTTCTTCACTAGTGCAGCTACTGATTGTGAGTAAAGCATAAAGAATTTAATTCCATGCTCTCCGTCCCCGCCGCGGTGGTCTAGTGATTAACGTTCTCGGCTGCTGACCCGCAGGTCATGGGATCGAGTTCCGGCTGCGGTGGCTCCATCTCTGATGGAGGTAAAAACGCTGTAGGCCTATGTTCTCAGATTTGGGTGCACGTTAAAGAACCCCAGGTGGTCAAAATTTGCAGAGCCCTCCACTTCGGCGTCTCTCATATTCACGCGGTGGTTCTCGGACGTTGGTCCCCACATATCAATTATTGTTCAATCAAATCTTGCTCTGCGTAACGCATTGGAACCAAGTGTTGTTATATTCTGATGGTGAATCTTCTTCTTATACTGGCCCACTGTCTAAAGGAACTTCAAAACACCGCTTTTTTTGGTTTAACAAACGTGGTTCAGCCCCCATGAATGATGACCAACCTTGTTTTGTCCGGAGTGGTGTGCAGGCATGTTTCCATTGCGTTGTCTCGAATAAATTGGGGTTCTATTTTTGAGACATCCTCCTTCTCAGCGATATATTCGGGATGCATTCACACGATTCCATCGTCGGCATGCACCACGTGTTTCCGTCCTGGTACGTCCACAAGGCGCCTTAATAGAAAGTACATGGCCATGGTAAGGGCGGTGGAAGATATTGTTACGGATAAGACGCGACGCCATATCGACAAGGCTGTGAATGAGATATACTTAAAACCAGCAGTAATGGCATGACCGGTTTGCCAGCGATCGAGCGGAGACCATTCTTCGTCCTCTTCGCCAGGCACACACGCGCATTGTCCCACAAAATGTCAACATGCATGTAGCATAATCCCCGGCGGCAGAAGCACTGTCTCGGCGCATATAGATGTCAGCGTCAGCGGGAGAGTGGTATTGCTTCAATAGTGTCACGTGTACGATATCGGCGGTCTGTGAGGCAGTTGAAGGTGATGGGGCCGCAGGGGCAATTTCATATGTCACAGGAGTAATTTCACGAAGGAATCGATATAGACCTGTGTAGCAGGGAAAGAAGTTTTTCCGACGAACTGACTTGACGGGTCGGCGACCACAGCAGCACCAATTAACCGGGTAAGTGCACGTCGCGGTGCCGTTGATCGTACAAACGCCGCTGGTTCTCTCGAGAGACCAGGAAGTGAGTGCGGGCGATTTCGCGTGCGTGGGCAGTCCGAGTGATGGCGTCAAGGGCATACTCGCTGGTCGGTGTCACGATAGATCGACTGACTGTATCTAGGGGTAATGTAGGTTTTCGGCCGTACAACAGAAAAAAATGGGGAGTAAGCGGCAGTGTCATGGCGAGAAAAACTGTAGACAAATGTGACGTATGGCAACGCGAGATCTCAGTTGGTATAGTCGGTAGAATCATACTTAGGGAGGATGTCTGTAAATGTTCGATTTAGATGCTCAGTGAGTTCATTGGTTTGCCGGTGGTATGACGTAGTCAGCTTTTATCTCGTTTGACAGGACTGCAAGATGTCGGCTATCACATTCGACAAAAAGGTGCGGCCACAGTGTGTAAGCAGCTGCCATGGGGCTCCGTGTTGCAAAATCACGTCCTTGAGGAGGAAGTTGGCGACATCTGTGGCGCAGCTTGTTGCATGAGATCATGTGATGGCATAACGCTTGGCGTAGTCGGTGGCCACGGCTATCCACTTGTTACCAGAGGAAGACAGGGGAAAGGGCCAAGTAGGTCCAAGCCAACGTGGAAGAACAGTCCTGACGGAATGGCAAGTCGTTGAAGGCATCTGGTGGGAAGTGTCGATGGTGTTTTGCGGAGCTGGCATTTCTCACAAGCCGCGACGTATCTTCTGATTGAGCGTGCAAGCACTGACTAAAATAAGCGTCGGCGTATTTGGTCGTAAGTGCGTGACACACCAAGGTGACCAACAGTCAGAAGGTAATGAAGTTCATGTAAAACTTCCGAGCGAAGGTGTTTCGGAATGACAAACAGCAGGGCCGGTTCATCCAGCTCACACTTTGGCGGTATATTACACCGTCGTGGAGCACGAATGAACGATGGGACTGATTGGAAGATGGTGATTCAAGGCGCTCAATGATAGCACGCAAGGACGCATCGTGGCGCTGCTCGTCACTGATGCATGTCATTTGCGAAAGGGAAAAGACGCAAGGTCTGGTGTCGGTGTCAGGCATATTGCTCAACTCAGCAACCGGGTAGCGGGGCAGGCAGTCTTTGTCCTGGTGTAGGCATCCGGACTTGTACGTCACCGTGTAGGTATACTCTTGCAGTCGCAGAGCCCAGCGCCCAAGCCGGCCAGTAGAATTTTTTCAGTGACATAAGCCAACATAGCGCATAATGATCAGTTATCACAGAGAAATTTCTGCCATATAAATATGGGCGGAACTTTGAGACTGTCGAAACTAACGAAATATTCATGCTCTGTAATGGAAGAGTTGTGCTCAGCAGCTGTAAAGAGGCGGCTAGCTTGAGTGGAACCGCACGTAAAAGTCGCGTCTTTCTTCAAAAAGTAGGTGAGTCGTCGAATGATTGTTGGGAAATCTTTGATGAACCTTCTAAAATAGGAACAAAGTCCCACGAAGCTGCGGACGTCCTTGACATACTAAAATACAGGAAAGCTCGTGACGGCACAAATTTTCTCTTGGTCAGGCTGCACACCTGATACGTCGACAAGGTTGCCCAACACCGTAATCTGCTGGCAACCGAAACGACATTTCGACAAGTTTAGTTGAAGGAAAGCAGTGCGAAGATGTCGAGAACCACTGACAAACGCTGGAGGTGTGTCTCAAATGTAGGCGCGTATACGAGGACATCATCAAGGTAACGCAGGCATGTTGACCACTTGAATCTTTGAAATAGCGAGTCTGTCATACGCTCGAACGTGGCGGGGAAGTTGCACAGCCCAAACGGCATCACCTTGAATCGGTATAGGCCATCGGGAGTCACAAACGCAGTTCTTTTTTGGTATTTCTCCTCCACTGCAATCTGCCAACAGCCAGAACATAGGTCAATTGAAGAAAAGTAACGCGCGCCGTGGAGACAATCGAGGGCATCATCAATTGGGGGCAAACGATAAACTTCCTTTTTTGTGATTAAATTAATACGACGGTAATCAACGCAGAACCGCGACGTGTCATCTTTATTTTTAACGAGCACAACAGGAGATGCCAGGGGCTCGAGGTTGTTCAATAATTCCTTTGGCTAGCATCTCGTTGACTTCTTGAATTACCTTACGCTCCATGGCAGAAACCCGGTATGGTCGGCGATGATTGGGAGGAGAATCAGCTGTATTAATGTGGTGCTTCACGAAAGAAGTCAGAGCAAGTGGACTGCTGTCAATGTCAAATAGGTTGCGGTAGAAGCCAGAAGGCGGAATAGGGCGTCGGACTGCTCAGGTTTGAGTTTCGGATCGCTCATGGGGCGCAAGGCCGCATCGAGAGCTGTGGCATTCTGTGGGTGACAGGAAATAGAGCATGCGTCTGCCGCCGCAAAAGCAGTGACATGGGCGTCAATTAAGAGTCGAAGCTAAGCGACTGAAATTTCGTGTGGTAGTACTTGCTGCGTGAAACCCAAATTGAAAATTGGCAGACATGTTCAGTTTGAGGCCATGGTTACGACGGAGTGTGGCAGAGTGATGTCGCGTGCCAGGAGAACATCGGAAATAGGCGTGACGACATAATAACCATCAAAGACGAGTAATTCTTAGAGGCGGCGACAGAGACGAGCACACATTTTAGACATCTGAGCTCCAGTGTTAACAAAAGCCGTGAAAAAGGACCGTCCACACGCACTTACAGCAAGTTGTTATTCGTAGGTAGCGTCAACGGAGGATTTGGGTCACTCGCACTTGATGCAGTACTACCTCCAGGAGCTGAAATCTAGTTTTCTGTCCGGGAAGAAGCATAGTTAGTCGGCAATGGATAGCGGCAGGGTTGGGGTTATTGAGAACGGCGGCGTAGCGGTGATGGTGAACGAACGGTAGAGTGGCTGTTAGGGGCGCCGGAAGCACAATACTCACGGCTGGGCGAATACTGACAGGAGTCGGCGTATGGCCGAGGAGAAGAAGAAAATTGGCTGCAACGGTGGGGCGTCCAAGTGCTCGACAGTAGCAGGAGACATGGCCAACTCGATGACAGCGGAAACAGACCGGCTTCTCGTCTGCTGTTCTCCATTCAATTGGATTGCGGGATCGCGGAAAAAAATATTAGTCTTGGCGCGAAACATTTATTGTCATCGGTCTGGAGGTGGTTCGGGAGACAGAGCAGGCCACAGGAAAACCAAGGTTTGCAATTTCTTGCCTTACGACGGCTTGAATAACACAGACCACCAGAGCCGTTTGTGCGGCGCCATGGTCGAGTGCAAGTAAAGGAAATGGCGCCGAACTTGACGCCTCAAGCTCCCGTCGAACTAAACGTGTCACGTCCTTCTGCATGGGTGGTGCAGCACTGCGATTAGTGCGGGTAGATGTAACAGCCGTGTTTGGTAGCCGCGTAAATTAAGGCAGGACACGGCGGCTTTTCGCCCTTCCGAAGCGGTGGCATTCTTTGATAATCACATTCATGGTCGTGACGTTAGTGTACACTAGCAAGTAGAAGGTGTCATCCGCGATGCCCTTGAGTATGTGACCCACCTTGTCACTCTCTGTCATTTGCTCGTCCACTTTCCGGCACAACGGGAGCACGTCCTGTGTGTACGAGACATACAACTCAGTTGAGGACTGCACATGAGTGTCGAGTTCTTTTCGCGCTTCTATTTGCCGACCGGACGGGTCCCCAAAGATGTCGCGTTGTCGCTCCTTGAAGATATCCCAGCTGGTGATCTCGGTCTCATAGTCGTCGAACCAAACACTTGGGGTGCCGTCCAAGTAATATATTAGGTTGGGGAGCATCATGGTAGTGTCCAATTGGTGTGTCAGGCAACACGCTCGTACATACGGAGCCAGTAGTCAACGTTAAGCCCAGGTTGTGCGGAGAATGTACCGGGATCACGCAGGAAGGGCATCGTCAGGTATGCAGTGGCTGGAGCTACTGAAGGACTCGCTGACGGATTGTTATCATTGGTAGCCATGGCTGGAGACTGACCAGTGCGGCCACTGCGAAGCTTCGTGGCGAGGACGGGGAACGTTCCACCTCCATCAAATATGTTACGGATAAGATGCGACGCCGTATCGACAAGGCTGTTGATGAGATGTACTCAAAACCAGCAGTAATTGGCGTGACTGGTTCATCAGCGATCGAGTGGGGACCACCATTCGTCCTCTTTATCAGGCACATACGCGCATCGTCCCACAAAACGTCAACTTGCATGTAGCAATATCAGCAAGTCCTGGGGAATGCCTACGAGGTTGATTTGTACGATGCTGGCGCCTTGGCTAACTTAGACTTCGCAGCTTCGCCCATTCAGAAGACCTTTTATAAAGTTGTTCATATTTCCTATATTCCCAAGGGCACGTGCGTCGGTCATGATGGTATGGTGTGGTACGCCACCAAATGCGTTGCGTATGTCTACTCCTCCGACAGTCCGTTGGTGTCCCAAATTAGGCTCGAAGACATGCTTTAGGCGAAGGGGTACATCTTGAGTTGATGGGCCTGAGCAGAATCTGCACATTGTATGAGTAAAACGGCCGTGGTCGTCAAAGTACCACATCAAGCGTGCCCTCCGTTACAAACTCTCACACATGATTAAAACAGATCGGATGGTGATTGAATAAGGTATGGGATTGTTTACCAAGCTTCAAAACGGGCCTGACTACCAAAAGCTTTCATGCGGAGGGCTCTATTTCAGCATCCCCGACTCAACTAAACTCTTCAAGAAGAGCTTGTAAGTACTGATGGGAAATAATGTGTAAATGAGCAACAGACTCAATCGACTCCTGCAGCACTGCTCGCGTGAACATGCTGCAAAGCAAGCTCTTGCTCGAGCCTGGTGAAATGGCTAATAAATGGTTCAGTGTCTTCAGAGCCTGCGTCCTCCTGGTACGTATTTCCTGTGGGGGGGGGGATGTCTTTAGAAAAATAGTAAAGGGGCTTCTTCAGCGATCTCCTGAGTGCGGAGGTCTTCCTGTTGGGCCACACGAGCAACTTCGTTGTAGGTCTGACGTTGGCCGAGAAGGGAGCACAGGATGGTCCCGACCTTTGACGTGTTGGTCAGCCCCTTATGTCGACGAAACTGGTGGAACTCACTCAGACTCACTCATAAAATATATTTTAGGCTTTGGACTCTCTCAGACTTCCGAAACTTTTCCTGAGCCGGCCTCACACGGATTCACCTCACGACGATTCTCTTCAACCAGACTTTCTCAGACTCAAAGTCACCAAAACGTTACTGACCCAGACTCACTCAGACTCAAACTCATGACTCGATGTGAATCTAAGTGGTGCGTTATCCTAGAATTAGCTTATTCGAAAATGATATCAGTGCTCTAAACCAATATGTCATGTAATCAGTGCTCTTCTTGGCCCCGTTACGTGGTATCTTCGAAAACGAGGTTCGGGTGCTTGCAAATCAGCAATGCATTTTTAATAGATGAGAGCCTAAGATACAATGATGAAAAACTTACAATGAAAACTTGGTGGGCGGGAAGTCAGGGCACCCCCCCCCTCCTAGACCATTTGCGCCTCTGATAGAAAAATATTGAAATGGTGCATGAATGACACTGCTTTGGAACGCCTGTGAGTAGACATGAGTATTAACGGGAATCCGGGTAAGGCTGACATTAATGCTGAAGATCACTAGATAGGACTTTCAGTCGGCAAACACTGCTTTGGAACGCCTGTGAATAGACATGAGTATTAACGGGACTCCGGGTAAAGCTGACAGTAATGCTGAAGATCACTAGATAGGACTTTCAGTCGGCCAAAGACAGTGTAACTTACTCAGACTCACTCAAGAAATATATAATGCTGTTTTGACTCATGCGGACCCGCAGTCACCAATTTTTTCTCAGCTGAACTCACTCAGACCCACGCAAATTTTCTTCAAGCGAACTCGCTCGGGCTCAGATTCACAAAAGTATTACTCACACCGACTAACTCAGAATCAGACTCATGGCTCAATTTAAGACTGAGTGAGTCCGAGTGAGCCGACTCACGAGTGAGTTAGCCGAGGAGTGGTCTGCGCATTGAAGGATCCACGAATTTCCGTTCAGCGATATGATGCTAGCATGATCTTATATTCTTCGATGGAATGCTGTACTATACGCAAACGTGCATAGTAGTAAGCAGTGGGTCCAGACTGCTTGTACTGCGCGAGAATCCGTAGCCTTCTATCGCACAAGTTGAGAAGGCGCTTATCAGGCTCTCGATGGCCAAAAGAAACCCATGGGTTCTTGTTGGTTAGGCGCTTCGCTGCGCATAGCTGTGATAATAGAAGGTAAACGCTTTTGGCTGGCCGCTGTTGATATCACAAATGGTGTTATTTGCCCCAAGGCGTCATGTGGGCCAAACATGTACTGGCGCGTGACCACCATCGTATTGGCGCCGCCTATCCAAAAGTGTATGAGTATGGGGGAATGGTTGCTTCGTATACAAATCATTCATCACCACCCACTGAAATAGCTGTTCACGGGTGCTCCATGTAATGTCTTTTGATGTATCTGCTTCCCGAGTTGTTCATTTCAGCCTCGTGATGGTTTGGGACGTTTAGTGGCGAGAGATGTGAGACGACGCCGAAGCCGGCCGACGGGTCGTGCTCATCTCGCCACTTTATTCAAGATCTGAAATGAAGCCGCAGCGGCGGCCATTATCCGACACAGTAGGCGCATGAACTCTTCCTGTTCTCGCGCAGCTCGAGCTATGCATGAGCTGCGCGAGAGGCCTAGTGCGGGGGCCATGAAATGTAGATGATGATAATGAATGTCGATGATGATGACACCGCAAGACATATTCACAGGTGTCAGCCTTTACTGTGAGGCATAAATGATGCTTTCTAATGAGAGAGCTGCATTTATGTCCATAGGCAAAATGCTGTGAGTTAAGACTCCGCACGACAGTATGGCATCTGGCGAATGAATCTTTCGAAGTGCGAGGTGAAGCTGACATCAAGCAAGGACATTTGGCTTCATTTCGTAGGAAACACGTAAACGCAGAAGACAAGAATTCATGGTGCGATGAGACTTCCAGCCTGAGACCGACAACACTAGAAACAGTGCTGCACCATGCCTTCGTATATAACTGCCCTTGCGACGTTCCCCGCAGCTGGTAGAACGCTGCCTTCGTGGATGAAGCTAGTTGTCCATACGGAGTGTAACCGTTGTAGCCCATTATATTCAGCCCATAGCTGTTGACCTATTGAAGTAAAATGACCTGGTGTCATCTGTCTTCTTGTAGAGCCAAGTTGTCATTTCAACCCCCTTGCTATGAAGCGAATTGCAATGCCACTGCAAGACAGTTGTCTCTGGCGATGATATTGAACAGCTGGGCATGTATTGATTTTTCCTCCAAATATTAAACTTTTTCTTCATGTAAAGTTTTATTGCACGATAAGCGATGAAGTTTCCCGCTGTCGTGTGCTGACCTGCCGGGGCAACGATGATGACGAGGTCTGCGGAGGAGCGAGAAGTGCGAGCGTTAACACTTCAAAATAAATATGTGGTTTTTGCATTTCAATGTAGCAATTTATTCCTTCCTTGCTGCCCTTCTCTAAGAGGGTTACTCTTCTTGGCCTGAGTAAATCCTTCTCGGTGCTCGAGGGTCATCTTTCATCATCTTGCTGCTACAGGAACTGTTTTGTCAGCGTTTGCCACCCAAGTTGAAAACAGTTTTGACAACAGCGTCAATGATGACTTTTTTCTGTTTGGCCACCCTCGCCAGCATGATATATGGAGTAGCGCCTTTTCAGATACCGGTGAATGATACAACTTCCGAGAGTCGCACATATACCACGCTTGCAGCGACGTGGCCTGCCAGTCTGTTGTCAACTCCAAATTCTTCCTCGTCAAGGCAAGACATCATAACTGACCTTCGCACTGACATTCAGCGGCTCACAGATCTCATAGCGAACAAGCTTACCACAACGGCTGACGGCGATTCCATGAGACATTTTAGACATGGACAAACCTACAACTGATGTCGACCTAAATATTCAATGCACTTTCAACATCTGCCTGCACGGGCTTGTTCGGAGTTTTGGTCAGTCTGGTGGTACCACCGATATAGCGGACAATCTGGGCAGCGTTGCACACTACCACGTAACTGTACGAGAAACGGCATCAGGAACAACTAACGGCGACAAGTGACTGCCACTGGTCTCCCAGTCACCTGTTTTTTGTTCAAGACTGCACCTGCAGATTTCGGTTTCTAGTCGACACAGGAGCAGTTAGAGCGTGCTACCCACGCTTAGCACAGACAAAAAGTCAAAGCAAATCCGTGGAGTGAATGAGTGAACCGTCTGTCTGTCTGTTTGTCTGTCTGTCTGTGTGTCTGTCTGTCTGTCTGTCTGTCTGTCTGTCTGTGTGTCTGTCTGTCTGTCTGTCTGTCTGTCCGTTCGTTCATTCGTTCTTCCATTCGTTCATTCACTCGTCCATTCACTGCTTTCACACTACAGAACGAATCGGAGTAGAGCCATCGCCTCTACACTATCTAGTGAATGATCCGTGCACTAGGGATGCGAGCGTCACAGCGCCATCGCCATCTAGTGCGCGCTCCGAGTACTAACACTGGCTACTACAACTACAACGATGCCAGACTAGCCAACGCCCTTGAGAGCTTCACCCCTAAAACTGTGGGCCAATCATGCCATTACAAGCTGTGAACGGCAGCAAAAACGTTCGCCCCGTATTTGCAAATTTGACATCAGCTGTCATCAAAAGACGATAGTCTTTCGTCTGGAGAAATTGAATAAAATATAATTTTATGTATTGTGTGCGAAATTCCATGAATTAGTTCCTGGAGGTACCACATCAGACAAAGGCGCCATCTGGCAGTACTCTCGAACAATTAAAGGATCGCCTCAAATATAGCGAGTACGCGGCGTCCACGCGCAATCTCGGAAGCTGTATGTTCTAATTTTGAAGATGCAGCAGCACCATATCTTTTTAGCAAAGTGCAAGAAACACTCGCCTTTTCGTGCATAGTGTCGCATTGCCAGCGCAGCCTAAAAACGCTGCAGTCCTTAGTTATGTATGCTTTTTCCAGTATAAAAATATAGCAAATAAAACTCACGCTCTGATGTAATGCCCCAAATATGCATATTTGCTTTTTAATCTGCAATCACACAAGTTCAAACGTACAAATATCAATATTGGTGAGCGCTGTGATTGTGGTTCTACTTCAGCCGTTGTGGCTGACAGACAAGTAGACTTACAGACAGACGAACATTTAAGCATTGAAGTATCCCAAGACTATCGCCTTTAATAAACGTATGCTGTTGCAAGTCCGTTATGCTGATTGAGCATAGAAGAATATTCAGGTGGATCATTGTAGTCGCTTCTCTCAGTAATAAAATAAACGGTGCCGAACTTTTGTGCACTATGGCCTCCTGCTATGCATGGCAAAGAAGTAGATTCTGACTCCACTACTGGCCAAAAGTGTCTGACGTGGCTTTCTCCATCGAGCCATGCGCGTTCACAACACACCACGTTTTCTCAGAGCCCTAAGCCGCATGAATTGAGTTTCCCTCCCTTACCATTGCCCCTGCATGGACTAAAGCCGTATCATCGAACTTCCCATCATACTAAGTGGCCCACCATATCATGCGTCATCTCGTCACCTGGCACTAGAGAAATTAACCATAGCGAAAAAGGAGTTAGAACATATGCAGGAAATCGCTATTGCTTGTCTTTCATGTAGTGTATGGTCGTCACCTATACATATCCTACTCAAGAACAGCAGTGATTGGCGTCCATTTGGAGATTGGCGTGCTTTGAACTTTGCGACAATTCCTGATAAGTACCCCCTGCTGAACATTCAGATTTTACGGCAAGTATCCGTGTAGCCAAAATATTTTCAGAAACTTCTCTGCCAAAGACACTTTGACAGATCTCCATAGTTCTGGATGATACTAAAAATCTAGATCACAACTCTCTTTCGATTGTTTAGATTTTGCAAATGCCATTCGGCCTGACAATGCTGCGCAAACATTCCAACGAATGATTGACCTAGTTGTCCGCGGGATACCATTTGTGTGTGCTTATATTGATGGCGTTCTGGTAGCCAGCTTGTCAAAAAGAATTAATCACGAACACCTCCGTCTGTTTTTATTCTACTTCAGGAGCAGTCTTGTGATTAATTTGGAGAAGCGCCACTTTGATCTGATGTCAGTGAAGTCTTTGGACATACTGTAAACAGCGAGAGCATCAAGCGCTACCATTCGAGGCTCAAGCCATTGTGAATTGCCCTCAACTAAAGCTAAATCACACAGCTCTGGCGTTTTTTTTTTCAGTATAGTGAAGTTTTACTGGTGCTCCATATCTTCTTGAGCTACAATGCTCGGACTGATGAAGACCCGCCAGTTCACCCGAAATCAACCTCGTGAACACCAGGGTGGAAAGATGGTGTAGAACTAGCTTTCTCTGGGATGAAGGGCATACTGGCTTAAGTAATACTCTCAACTTATCCGAAGCAGTATGGCTTCACCAGTCTTATGACGGATGCTTCTGGTGTGGCAGCTGAATGAGTTCACCAATACTTTATTAACAGATGTTGGGAACCCCTCGAAGTTTTCTCGAAAAAGCTCTTTCGACTCAAGACGTACCACAGTGTTCTTGGCTTCAAACTTTTTCCATGTTACCATGCCCTTAAGCACTTTCGCTATTTTCAAGAAGTTAATTTCCCCGTTCCCAAGGACCACGAGCCACTAACTTCTGCGTTGAACTCTGCAGGAACACACCACCCTTTGAGAAAGACTATTTTGCTTACCTTGCAGAGTTTTCAATGCTGGCTGAGCACGTCAAGGACGCTATGAATATTCTGGCCGATGCCCTGAGCCGAGTCGAAGGAATAATAGACGCGCAGGTAGAAGACCTACAGTTTGCATCAGCACATGTTGGGGGATGAAGATCTTCAGAGCATACGTATTGTTCAAAAAGCGTTTCCCTACAGGCACTGCCCCAGCACTAGCGCACGATATGTTGACCGGCTCGCCAAGACCTTCCGTACGGCTTGCTCTAAGGCTAAAAGTATTTGGGAAATTTCACACCTTTTTTCCATCCTGGCACGGGACCAATGCAGAAATTCCTGAGCCAACGCTATGTGTGGCCTGGAATGAGCCTTAATCTCAAAATTAGGGCTAAGAGATGGATGCTTTGTCAGCGATGCAAACTACGATATACCAGAAGTTCTTTTAAAAGATTTCAGTTTCCCAGCGACCGTTTTCACTAGGTACAGAAAGATATTGTTGGACCTCTTCTTCCTTCTGAAGGATTTTTTTACCCTTCTGCAATCGCTGACAGGTTGACCAGGTGGCTAGAAGCAACACCAGTCAGTGATATTACAACCAAAGCCATCACCAACGCTTTCGTTAGCATCTGGGCTTCACAAATAAGAGTTTCTGAAGAAGCGGCTACCGACCAAAGCAGAAAATCTGAATCTGCATTTTTTTACCACCTCTGACGGCTTTCAGGAATGCACTAACTCCGGTTAAGAGTACATCACCCTGAAAAAAATCGCCTGGCAGAGCACTTTCACAGGTGATTGAAAGCGGCGCTGATGGCTCACGTTAACACTGGCCACGTGATTGACTCTCTGCTTCCAATGCATCTTGGTTCACGAAGTACATTTCAAAAAGATCTGCGATATGCTTTGGTGTAGTTAGTCAATGGCCATTGACTACAACTGCCTGCTGAGTTCTTCTGTCATCAGCCTGCTCAATAACACAAGCTGGATCTCCATGCTTGTACGATGTTTTCAAGGTGTTTTGGTCAGTGGCGCCACGGCACAAGTTCACACCGAAGCCGTTTCTGTTGAAGGATTTACACACCGCCACTCACTTTTTTTCGAACAGACGCAGTTTGCAAATCACTGCAACCACTGTACACCAGACCGCATTAGGTGAAAGAGCGGCAAGGCAAGCATTTCACTATGCATGTGGGCGTCAGAGAAGAAAAAGTGTCAACCGACACACTCAACTCCGCTTGAGCCCTGGCCTCCGCGAAGGATATCATCTTTCCAGTTTTTACACCTCAACTTTAAACCTTCATGAAGTCATTTACAACAAAAATAAACCATGCACACTGGTCTGACCAGTACTCCGTCTATACGGTGGCGGGAGGCAGGGGTGAGGGGCCTGTCGCGTGCTGACGTGCCGGAGCCGCAGTGTCATAGAGGTCACCGGAAGCGCGAGCAGTGCGAGCATTTCGATTGCGAAATAAATCAGTTGGTTTTTGTTACTTGTAAAAGCTTCCTCGGAAGGTGACGCAACAGTGAAGGCAATCTGGCCATCTGGGCTGCAATCCCGGAGGCTTCTGTTCGCTTGGCGAGATGGATAAAAGAATCTATTCTGAAGGAAGCGACTTCCGACAGGCAGCCGCACCAAGTGGTGGGAACGGTACCCCTGTACCCGTGCAAGAAGTGCACGTGGGGGGCCTGCGGACCTCCCTGTCGAGGAGGTTGCTTATGAATGTCAGGTATGCTCCCCCACGTACGGATCGCCGAGAGGCCTAAGTGTCCACCAAACCAGGGCTCGCCACAAGCCAACAACAGCCACTGTCACGAAACCACTAACCCAGACACCGAGAAGGCTCAGGCTGCCAAGGACGATGTAGCACGAAAAGGAGAAGCAGGGGCTACCGGAGATAGAGCTGAGAACATCAATACACTTGGAATTGAGAGGGCAATGATGGAGGCCGATTGTACACCTACAGGCTCTAAAGATGCCATTAAACCTGTTTGAAAACCTGTACCAGGAAATGTACCAGGAGGAAAGCTGTCAAAAACAACAGCTAAATGACCAGTGATAGTAAACTCTCCGCTCAAGTTCCCGATAAGTAACAATGCAAGGGCAGAAGGAAAGCCCATTCTGATCACACAGCACTCAAGGTGTTGGACGCGGCGGTTGCCCACACACCGACCAGCCACACTCTGCGGGCGTCAGTCTGTGTAGATGGAGAGGCTGTTCCCGGCCCGCCGGATCCCATTGTGATGCCTTCAGCGGCTGTGTGCGAACCGCCTGGAGGTGGCAGTGGGGGGGGATCTGGCGTACTACGAGTTCAAAGTCACAGAACGGACATAACACTCCGCCTGGCCGATTGGCTGGCACAAATTGTCCCAAGACGTATAGCTCCTAGTAGCGGCGGTAACTTGACGGCCTCTACCCCACTGAGACCATCAATTGCGGAGAGTGAGCCCGATCGCCGTTTGGTCCCGGCATCAATAAGAGAGGTGACGCACACACCTTCAAGCTTTCATTTGGGGTACAAAGCTTATTGGGATGAAACGGCCCCCTCTGCTTCTCCAGTACCTGCTGTGCGGACTGCGGTGGTCGTGCGCGGACCGACTGACGATGACAGCCAAAGGTCAATGTGGAGGAGTTCAGGAGTAAGGCTAAGAGGTCGAAGGCGCCTGCCGTCTCGCCTGTTGTCTGACACATCTGACAGTGAGGAGGACCCTGCGTTCTGCAGAGGTTCTTCGTCTTCTTCTCCCCCAAGTGGTGAACTAAGAAATAGAGCAGCTGCATCGGCTGCCCCAACCCAGTTTTTCGAAAGGAGCAACATTGATGATGACAATAGTCCGAAATGTCCTGAAGGTGGCCGACTGTTTGGAACCAAAATTAGCCTGAGTCAACACAAAGGACACGTTCATATAAAGGCCCACAACGCCGACATTGATGTCGAGAGGTCTAAGCCACGATGAATAAAAGAAGAAGAATACCTTATGGCGATATATAAGACACAGCTGCTACGTGATGAGGTTTACAATATCAACCAAACGATGGCCAAAAAGTTCCCTTCTAAAACATTTGACGGTGTCAAGTAACATAGAAGAATGGTCCGATACCATACCCTGGTTAAACAACTATTGGCAAGGAGTGATGCTACGAGAAGGCATGGCAATGAAGGAGAAGAATGAGAACCACTGTTTGAAGACAGTCAGACACCCCTAGAGGATGTTGAGTCCATTGATCCGAGAGCTGTCATTGCAGAAAAACTCCTGACACTGGTTACAAGGCCACCTCCCCGGCCTTTCAAAGCTTATACACTGGGGGAAATCACCAAACATTTCCTGGATGGAGAGCACGTTGAGTTTGGCCTGGAATCTTACCTCGTCGAGGTTTTCACTGAGGTGAGAAGGGCCCCTAGTAAGTCAGGAAATCCACGTCTTGAGAGTCGTTGGAAACAAAAACGATGAGCATATCCAATGCGCTTGCACCTATTCAAACACAATAGGTCTCACTGCATCAGGACTATCCTGAACAAAATGGGGAAGTCACAAGTCGAGGACCCTGCTGCCTCCTTGGAATAGTGGCGTGAGGTGTTGGAAACACCCCCGGAGACGGCCTGCTAAATGTGAATCGAAGCGGAAGTGGAACTATTGATGCCAAATTCCTCATAACAGAACAAGACATAAATTCGGCCATGCCACTACGCAACACAGACTCGGGACCATGGCTTTTCCGCTAAACGGTTGTACTCCTGCCCAATGATATTTTTGAGAGTTCTCTGTAATCTTCTCCTCATCCAAAGTGTCTGCCACAACTACTCTGCAATGCACGTATGGTTTTCATTCCGAAAGTCCCAGGAGCTTCAACAGCTGCATTCAATAGACCAATAACGGTGTCCCACGTTCTTACGCGGCTTCTACACAAGGTCTTTGTACGACGTCTTATGGCCAGCGTGAAGCTTGACTTCCGTCAAAGACCTTTCATTCCGGTTGATGGCTGCGCTGAGAACCTGCTCCTTCTGCAGACTGTGATCGACGAAGCCAAGCATAAATTGAGACCCTTGGCAATGGCATAAGTAGATGTGGCAAAAGTGTTCGATCGAGTAGCTCACCCAGCGATCATTCTAGGCTTGAAAAGGAAAGGCTATGCTGAAGACTTTTGCCTATACGTCGCCGACTTCTACTGTACAGCGACCACTGTGCGTACGTATGAAGGCCTCACCAAGGTGGCTCACTCAGCTAGAGGTGTGGAACAGGGGGACCCTGCGTCCTCCCTTTCATTCAATTTGGTCCTGGATGAGTTTTTCAAAGATAAGCCTGCCCACATTGCCTTTGAAAGTGAGGGACCGTCTGTTAATGCAATGGCTTTTGCAGATGACATTACACTGACCGCCAGCGCCAGAGCTGGGCTTCAATGTCAACTGAATATACTGAACAGTGTGAATCTGAGGGAACGTTGTCTCCGAGCCAATGCGGACAAGTTCAGAACTCTGACAATACTACCTAGTTGACGTGACAAGAAGATGAAAGTTGACACCAAGCACATATACGATCAGAAACAACCCTATTGCTGTCACCTCCCATACGTCGGTATGGAAGTACCTGGGAATTTCCTTTTATGGTATGCAAGGAACCAATAACAATGTACGAGGAGATCTGAAAGTACTGTTGTTGCGGTTATCCAAGGCTCCTCTGAAACCACAACAAAGAATGGTTGCCTTGCGAATCTACTTGATACCAAGGCTAATCCATCGGTTGGTCATGGGGCCTGTCTCCTCAAAGCTTTTGCAGAACCTGGATACGATGATCAGGGGGACGGTGCGTAAGTGGTTGAACCTTCCGCAAGATGTCACACTTGGGTTCTTCTATGCCCCTGTCCCAGAGGGCGGACTTGGCGTCATGTGTCTGGGGACAGTTGCTCCGGCCTTGAAGTTGCGTCGTTTGAATTTGTTGATACTTAGCAGCCACTACCAATGCGCGGTGGCTGCTAGTAAAGACTTTACCATACGCGTGATTAGACAGGCGGAGGGCTTGGTGGTGCTTAGTGGTAACATCGACAGCTCTGCAACGTCACGCAGGTTCTGGACACGGATTCTTCACTGGAGCGGCGACGGCAGACCACGACTCGATGTGCGGAGGCGAAGGGGTCGACGACTTGGATCGGGGAAGGCACTACGTTTGTTAAAGGGAAAGAGTATGTCAACCTCGTCAAGTTTTACATCGCCGCGATCCCCAACCTCACCCGCCTGAAGCGAGGACAAGACGTTTCTAAAAAGTGTCGGGCCGGGTGTGATGCCGTTGAGTCACTCGGACACGTACTGCAAAGGTGCCACCGTACCCACCACAAAAGTATCGCAAGACACGACTGCATCTTTCGATACTTAGCCAGAACGTTATGAGAAAAAGAATGGCATGTCAGAGAGGAGCCATATTACCGGACTTCTCAAGGAGCAAAAATTCCTGACCTTGTGTTGTCCAGGGACGGTCAGTGCGTGGTCCTAGATGTCCAGGTGGTGGGTACGAGGGTGGACCTGTCAGAGGCACATAAAGCGAAGAGAAGAAAGTACTTAATCCCCGACAAGCTTATGCACATTACATCGGCGACGGAGACAAGGTCCTATCCAACGGCTTCATCCATTACCATGACGTACCGGGGCACTTGGGCGACAGAGTCTGCCAAGATCCCGCTGTATCTGGGTCTTGCACGGGAAGATATTAAAGTGGCAACTATAAGGTGTCTTCAGCGGGGCCTACGGGCATTTAAAGTGCACCAACGGTCAATGTCAGTACGCAACCGCCGAGACCGACATGGGTTCGGGTAGCCATTTTCCAACGCTGCAAATGCAGCAACTGGCAGCTAAGTACAGCTGCCAAAACGGGTCCCTCTGCCCAACCACAGAGTGACAAGTTTTTACGTTGTTTTGTAGGGCACCACTATTGGCGTCATCCAGGGGTACCGCTAGGCGAGGGTTTTCGTTTGGCGTTGTGTTTTCACTCAGAATATGTGAAAAAAAAAATAATAGCAGCATTCTTCTTCCTATGCGTTTTCCGGTAGGACGCTATCAAAGGAGTACACATCTTAGGTACTACTGCGATTGTCCTCGTAGTTGTGCCAAGAAGGAGCATGCCGGACAGCATGATGCGCTTCATGGTAGTTTAGGCGCATTTTAAATGGCCCGGGTAATAAGCTGTTCAATTCTTCGATGAATCAGCTTCTCTAATTGAGTCACCACTTGAGTTCTTTGAGTTTCGTTTGGAAGGGAGGACGGGAATGGTCACAGGTAAGCGGAAGCCCCGTTGACTGTGCTTCGTCTCTTATAGAATGCTTTGTCTCCAGACGAGGCTGGCCCTGGTGCACAGGAAGTCAGTGTTGAGATTTAGGGACTTGGTTAACTATTAGTTGTACCAGTTAGCTGGACGTTCGCTTGTTGAGCTACATCCGCGCCGGTTGTGGTCCCGCTGTCGTTCAACTAAGCAGCTGGAGGTGCTTGGGGCTCTGTGTAAAAACACTGGTGTGTTGGCAAAACTTGTGCCGCGGAAGAGCGGTGCTGATGCTCCTGCGTGTTCTCGTTCGTGCGTATCATTTCGACAGGCAGCTTGCGTTTTTGTTTAGGGTTCTTGCTTACTTGTCATATGTTTGGACAGTTTGAGGCTGTCGCCAGGTAAGAACCACCACAGGTGCGGCACTTTTGTGCTTGGGCGCTGCGTGTTCTCTTTGTGTTACCAGAGACTGCATATCGAGCACCTCACTGTAGAAATATTGCAGCATTGTTCCTTGTGAGGTGTCATAATGTGGCATATGTGACAAACTGCAACTGTAGCATGATACTAAATAACACGAACCATAAATGACCGCAATTGATTGATATGTTGGGTTTATGATAGTAATATGTGGACATATGTTCCAAAACCACCGTATAATTATGATAGACATCGCAGTCGAGGGCTCCAGAAACTTTGACCACCTGGGGTTATTTAACGTGAACCCAAACCTGAGCAGACGGGCCTACAGCGTTTCCGCCTCCATCGAAAATACAGCCGCCGCAGCCGGAATTCGATTCCGCAACCTGCGGGGCAGCAGCCAAGTACCTTAGCCATTAGAACACCGTGGCGGGGCTAAACGAGCACAAGCAGACCTGCTAGGATAAGCTGTTACAATAAATTGTGACTTTGCACCGACAAGCAGAGGCGCTATCGCAAGAAGGGCGTTGCATACCACCGGTAAGCAGTGTCAGCTGCGAGCAGCTTGCTATGAACTATAGGCAAGCCCTGAACTTCGGCAATGAGCCTTTTCAGTCAGGTTGGAACGAGCCGGAATGCGGCGACTTGTTAATATATCCAGTCGTGTGAACTGCTCATTCATGACGCTGCAAGACCGAAGGTTAACGGTGTGCTGAGAAAAGCGCGGGCCACCTGAGCTTGGCGTAATCGCTTCCGCCGCATGCTTCTGCTGTTTTCGGCAATATCCAGCCGTCTTCTTCGTTTAGGTAACAATCGGAAGCAGGGAGTCCGCAGAACGTGTTTCTTGCGTTGGAGTGATCCCTGGACAGGCCAATGTGCTGTCTCTTGAACGTTTGCAAGAGCGAGCTTCCATTCAGTGGGCAATAAATTATGCGAGCTTGATGAGAAGGACTGTCATGCTTTCAATCAATGTTATGCTTTTTCAACATTTTTGAAGGCATGGTAACGGCAGCCGTGTACTTCGTGAAAGTCGGTGGTATCACCGAGGCAGTCAGGTTGTCTGAAGCACCCTCATATAGGGGCACGATGGTTGGGAGCATGGAGGCTACTGAAGAGGGGATGAAAGCACCAAACCTCGAGGAATGATCCTAGCAGCAAGGGCCGCTGGCAGCAAGCCGCGCTAGGCCCCGCCGCGGTGGTCTAGTGGCTAAGGCACTCGGCTGCTGACCCGCAGGGCGCGGGTTCGAATCCCGGCTGCGGCGGCTGCATTTCCGATGGAGGCGGAAATGTTGTAGGCCCGTGTGCTCAGATTTGGGTGCACGTTAAAGAACCCCAGGTGGTCTAAATTTCTGGAGCCCTCCACTACGGCGTCTCTCATAATCATAGAGTGGTTTTGGAACGTTAAACCCCACATATCAATCAATCAAGCAAGCCGCGCTAGGGTGCCGCCTACCAGCTCAAAAACAGCATTCCCGATGTCAGTCGCGGCAGTCGGTAGATAACGAGCAAGCAAGAAGCTAGCACAGCAACATCTGCAGCGATGACCTCACAGCTAAGCGCCAGCCGAGTGGCCTATATCTTTGGAGCGTGCTTGAAACAACTCCGCCTGCATGGAACGCTGGCGAGCGAAAAACGTGCCACGTACGATCAACTGTTTTCACTGCTTGTTTTTTGTGTATGTGTTTGTGAATGCGCAAGCGGTGGTAGCAGACTGTAGCCGACCAGTAAAAAATCTTCCAAGCCTCTGGGCTTACTGCGGAGAATGTACGCACCCTCGTAAGGAAAGAGGCAAGGATGAGATAACGCTTTCTCCCCGCCGCGGTGGTCTAGTGGCTAAGGTACTCGGCTGCTGACTCGCAGGTCGCGGGTTCGATTCCCGGCTGCGGCGGCTGCATTTTCGATGGAGGCGGAAATGTTGTAGGCCCGTGTACTCAGATTTGGGTGCACGTTAAAGAACCCCAGGTGGTCGAAATTTCCGGAGCCCTCCACTATGGCGTCTCTCATAATCAAGTGGTGGTTTTGGGACGTTAAACCCCACAAATCAATCAAGGATGAGATAACGCTTTTAAGAAGGCATGAAAAGGCTGCCCTGCAAAGTTTCCGTCCAAAAACTGGACTGGCACAGGAAAAGCGCATCTAACAACTCAAGTTCATTGAAATAAATAGCAAAAAAGTTGGAACAACGTACAAGGGGGTGGGCACTGCAAGCAAACCACGCATGATTCTATGGGGGTGCTGTCTAGACCGTAATACACGTGCTTTCATGAAACCATTTTTTCATTTTATTTGCCTCTGTAAACATGCCACTTGTCTATCCAAGTGTGCTATCGAAGGCGTGCGAACGCATGCGCGAAACTTTCTAGAAATCATATAGTAAGCTGCAATTATTGTTCTTCTAATTTTATCTCTTCTGGAAATATCTTTGCTAGGTTTTATCTGTGCAGGAAATAGCTGCGCTGTTTTAACTAGCCCCCACACAAGCCTTTCTGAATGCAGGAAAGGTTGCGAAGACATGAAGGAAACCACTTCCTAGTCTTTGAACGCAGGGTGGTGAGGGACCTCTTACGTATGGATAATTTTAAGTCTGGGCTTTTTTGGGCTGTCATTCCTTGGCGAGGCCCCGGCAAAACTACGTTCACAATATCCACCTGCAGCAAATTGAGCGCGCGCTCGTATCACAAAGAAGTATTTTCCTTGTATATTTGCAGCACCTTGTGGCCGATATTAGGTGCGGTGCACTTCATGTACCTGGGCGGACGTATGATTTCGTCACTTGGCATTGTGCCGGCAAGACCTCGTATGGAAAAAAGAGGAAGGAAGGCAGAAATGAAACAAAAAACAGTACAAATAAAAATAAAAATAAACATAAATGAAAAGTGTAAGACAAGAAAAATAGAGAAAAAGTAAAAAAAAGCGTGGAAGAAAACCAAAGAGAAACAAAATGGCTGGCCAGCTGCACAGTTCCTTCGCACTTAGCACTCATATTGCGCAGCTGCCCTAACTAATTTTGCTTCTGTGTTTTGAGGAGCTGTGTCAGTCATATCAGCATCATGAGGTCACCCAGAGAATGAGGGTCCCTGGGCTGCAGCCAACATAGGCCCTTGGTTAACCGGGCCTTGCTACTATGTCGCGACGTCTGTGGAATTCACTGTGTCGTTCACACATTGTGAACTTGTCGGCAACAGGAACACCAACAGAGTGTCCAAAGCGGCATTTAATTTTCGAATGCACAAGGCAAAACAGCAATGAAGCACATTGATTTGCATATACGAAAAAAAAACTTGCAAACCAGTGGATTATTTTCAAATGCTGTGCTGTCTGACAACACGTGTGCGTTGGCGCACTTAGGTCAAACCAAACTCATACACAGCTCTTAACGTGACTGCAACAGCGTTATCTACTGTTTGTGGCTGGATAGATGATTTTACTACTACTTCGCCAGCAAACCCCTGAAAAGAAGACGTAAAAGCGAATACATTTGTTGTCACTAATATGTATGAAGACAATGAAAGTTGACACAAATCATTGATAAAATATACGTAAAATAAATGTGCTTTGGTCTCCACACAGAAGCTTTGTTCATAATAAAAAAATGAATGTGCTAACAGTCTGCCTTGTATTTTTTTTAAATATAACGTAGAATACACGTGTGCAAGTGCGAGAATTCACCTTCTTCAAAATTAAGCACGTGTGACGTTGTCTGTATTGTCAAAGATTTGAAATAAAAGTGACAAGTCAAGTTCAAGGTGACAAGTTCCTGTGCATTTCATCATTGCCCTTTCTCAGTCTATTTCGTGGCTGTTGCTTCTGCTATGCAGAGTTGTCTTGAAGTTGGTATGCTGCCAAATTCACTCGGCAACTGATACTAGACTCAACGGCGGGTGAATGCCTTCTCGTTATTGAGTGTGCAGGCTAATTGTCTGAAATCTTTATTCACGGTTTCTAGTGGCTGTCGCTCCGCCTTGGAAAGAACGATGTTCTTCAAAGTGGTCTCTTCGGGCGAAGTGATGGCGGAATAAAGCCACATGCATTGCACATAAGATTGAACTTCAGGGGTACTTTGAAGGGGGCAACTCGGCTGAGAGGTCAATGTACAGGCGAATCTCAATGATGGTTGGTGGATTGTAAGCCCTGCGTAAGTTGTTGACACTCCTTCTTACGATTGAGTGTCTTAAAGAACGCACATTCAGTTCGTTTCGTGCCACGCCAAAAATCTGTCTAGGATGCGTAGGTAATAGCTTCAGCGGAAGGAAGCCACAAATTGCCTTTGAGGATCACCTGAACGCTATAAGAGAAGCAATATATTTTACCGCATATGAAGAAGCACGGCCTGCTTCCTTTCGTTGACGTCCGCGAGAATTACTAAATAGTTCTTGCGCTTTGATTCGGTGAACCCTGATTCTCACAAAAAGGCTGTAGTGACCTCGCCTACAAGTTGTGCGGAAAAACGTTTTGAAAAGCCAGAAGACTACAACGTAAAACACGCGCAACGTGACCTCGAATAAAACGACTACCCTAATTTGTTTCTGCACTCTGCACAACATCGGCTCGCACGTTCTTCACATCCTGAGCACTCGTGCCCTTAAAAACTTCCTAATGTTGAACACGTGCGAGGCGCTCGTTGATTCCACTTCGTAGGACCAGCAAGCGCCTTGCATATAATTTACGCAGAAAGCTCGCTGGTGCAACGTGGAAGTTGAGTCATTCCAACGTGAAGGTGAAAAACAAGCTAAAACGAAAAATATTTTTCAGTTGTTGTCTAAGAACAGCGGGCGCAGATTATGATGGAAATTTTCTCAACAAGGCAGCCAACATTCGGTAAACACTAAAGCAGCACACGCATTACGTTATGCAGGAGATGGTTGTATTGAATGGGCTGACCAAGCACGCAGAACCAGACGCAGGATAGAGTGGGTAATGCAAATATAACAAAAAAACTGGAATTCTCGGCTTTGTTTCAAATAATTCCCAATCTTGACAATGGTTCACACGTGTATGTGCAAAGACGGCAACTTCCCACTTGTGTTAGCGCGTTGCCTGGGCCTCATTTTAAAACGTACATTACCAGACGTTTTGCGAATTCATATTTAAATATGAACAAGGCACTAGTGACATTGACACCAACTCTAGAAATTGTCTTTTTCAACTACCTTGCCCGAGCTTATACTGGTTTATTTGTGCAACGTTCTTAGTTTCATCTCTTCACCTAGCATCCCACCGTTGTCAGCTCCTTAGGCTTCACTCACCATTTTATGCCTCACACTATTCATCGCCCCGAACGCAGCTAATAGGATCTAGCTACGTAGGCGCCTATACGTTTATATACTGTTATTTTTACAAAATTATATAGCTTGCACAATCGCAACTGACGTAAACCAACACTCACACTTCAAACGAGCTGTAATATCTTTACAATTAATCCTGATGCCTCCAAAGCACTGACTTCAATGATTAAACGGAACATGCTCATTGCTACCGCATTGGCGCCTTATTTTACCTGTTGTCAGATCGAGAACCACTGCGGTTTTCTTCTTATGAAAATGCGCTGCCGTGCACGACAGTACTTGGTAACTAGAGCCATTCGGAAGCGTATACACTGCCACACTATTGCAAAGACCCACTGGCTTAGCAGAAATTACTCTCGGTAGGGGTACCATCGTGTTTTCTCACTATTCAACTTTTCTATAAACATATGGAGCAGTAAATAACTGAAGTTTTCTATGCTTCAAATTTTTCACTCAGAAAATGACTTGGAAGTATCAGTAAATTTTTGTCCTAATGAACCACACAGCTTCTTTTAAAAATGATTCAGTGTGGAAATTTTCAAACTGCCACAAACGACATGCAACGATGCGACATTTTAACTTGTGCCACTTGAACAAAGTAGGGCATATTTTGGGAGGTAGACCTATTGGTAGTTGCTTGCTATATTGTAGTAGTGTTAAGGTTATTATCAGCCTCTATGCCAACTTCACCTAAGCTTAAGAAACTTATACACTGAAAGGAAATCTTTAAATTGTTGCCCCTCTCACTGGACACTAAAAGCGAAGCTTTTGCAGGGGCTTACGCAACATCCCTGAAAAGTAGTTAGCATTCGCGACACTTTGTAAATAATATAGCGAAATTTGAGTTTTGAGCAAATGAATTGCCCTAAAGAGAACGTTTTTACTTCATGGACTTTCCGTGTACCTAAGCGGCATGACACGTGGTACGGCTAATAATTTAGACTTACCTAGCTAAATAGACGCTTTTTCTTACTTGGGGCACTCATTTTCAAGCACTATATTAATAATTATTGCCACTTCGAATTCTTATACCACGTGGATATCTTTCCGAACCGCTCTCGCCACAACACAGGCATCGTTTCAAAATTAACCGCTATATTTTATGATGCTGCTGTTGCGGTCCTGAGGTCAAGCACTCGGCCGTTGGCCGAAACAAACGTGCTGATATTAGTTACCTTGATTCTATTTCCAGGGAGGGGACATGCGAGAGGTCGATGTACTTTGTGATCCAAATGCCCATTGAACAAGCAACAAAGGTTGAACCATCGTCTTTGACAACACGACCTGCCCTAAGATATCAGCCTTATAAACAAGAACTTGTTTTTCGCATGGGTATTGTTTGAATAAATAACTGCACCGGAAATCAGTCAAAAGCAAGCACTAACTTGTTTTTATATACATAGCGCATATGCTATGGCCAATCCTTGAAATTCCCATGGCCTTTTTTGAAGGCGCGCAAAATCATTTCACACAGTGGAAAGCAGCAATAGAACCTAAATATTATTCTACTTAGAGCCATGAGGTTATCCAATTATATGCAGACTTTATTGCAGTTATTGTGTAACAAGTTCTTTTACGCAAGGTGGTACGTTACTCCAAAGTACCCGGGAGCGTAAGAGCATCCGGTACATGAATTCTCGAGTAGTGTCATGATGCCCTCATACTTTTTGGTCTTTCACCTTAAGAAACTTCTTGCTTTCTTCCACCACAAGCCCTAATTATCGCAAGCTCTGTTTTATAGTTTTGCAACTAAACTAAGTCTCGAAAAGAAAGACGAGCCTAGAAATGCACTTTAGGGGTGGATTTATAATCGACGGAGACGTATATTAGACACAATGAGTGCTGGTATACCCCAAAATACTTTGACCGTCAACCAGCTCACCCAAAGAAATGTTGTCTTAGCAATCCACGCACAGTGTCAACTACGTCACAGACAAAATATTGTCCACATTTGATTCTCTAAAACTGGAACGTTCATTCTTCTTCTTCGGGGAAATGTCCGTTACATTACTTAAAATTGCCATGTCAAAAAGGTCAATTATTACTTCAGAAATCACGTATTAGACGCCATTCGCAAATGAACTAGGTCATGAATACTGAGGATGTAGTCAGCTCAGAGGTACACGGCCTTCTGCAAAAGATGCATACATACCTAATTTTCAATAAATGAATGGAGACAGGCAGTGACCTCAAGATTATGAAAAAATAAACAAGACCTTGGTTATGAGATGAGACCATAACCCTACGTTTCTGATTTATGATTTACGTTTCTAGTTTGCTCAAGAAAAGAGAAGCATGGCCCTTCTCGGTGAATTTCGAAACAGGCTCAATGGAAGCCGGAACAAGAAAAGGTGGATTCTGAGGCACATAAGCCATGTGCGGCTATATAGAATGGAGTGCCAGTATACACCTGTTTATTTGAGTGTTTGGAATTTTCTTAACATGAGATGTATGTAGTGCATGTTTAGTCGGCACAACTTGAGGGCTGGCCTTGATTCGGACGCTTTCGTTCTTTCTATCGATATTATTGAAGTGTTTAATGTTTAATCTAATGACAAGGTAAGAGCAAAGGGCTGTCAGTAAGGCCGGCTATTGGGTGGAGGACAATGGTCTTCTGACTCCAACGTGGGCGTGGTCCACAACTACGGCTCTGTGGTTCCTTAGAACGCAATAAAGTTAGTTGACTGACTGACGAGGTAGTTCTCACATAATTTCTAAGAACACTGTTTTTGTTTAATGCTGTCCAGACGTCGTTTGGCTTCATGTATACTTACGGAGCTCAGACTGTACACAAACACCGACATCATGATCATTACCCTGATCATCATCCTAACTACGCCCACTGCAGGGCTAAGGCCACTAGCGCGATCCGGCAATCAACCCAGTCCTGTGCTTTCTGCTTCCACGTTATATCTGCGAACTATTTAATCTTATCGACCCACCTGACTTTCTGTCTCCCCTTCGTACGTTTGCCTCCTCTGGGAATCCAGTCAGTCACCAATAATGACGATGGTTTTTCTTCCTACGCGCTACATGCCCGGCCCATGTCCACTTGTGTTTATCAATTTCAACTGTAGTATCCTTAACCCCGCTTTGTTCCCTCGGCCACTCGGCTCTCTTCTTGTATTATAAAGGTACACCTATCAGTTTTCTTTCCGTCGCTCGTGGCGTCATCCTCAGTTTAAGCAGAACCCTCTTTGTAAGCTTCCCGGTTACTGGTTCGCAGGTAAGTACCGGAATGTTACAGCTGTTATATTCCTCCTCATCTCCATCAGCACACAAAAAGGACGGTAACACAAGAACGTGCAGAACACAAGCACTGTCTAACAACTGAGAGTCCCATGGAATAACGTCTCATATACATGCAACCATGAAGGCATAAAAAAATCTTGACACCCCCACCTAGCAAGTGATCAAGTATACTGTAGACACTTAATCTCAGCATCTGCAAGAGTGATTGACGATTGGCTCAATACCGGCCTCCAGCTTTCATGATTTGGTACGCTTCAGCAATTCCATGCGTGCGCTGGTCTTACAACCACAGTGATGTTGTTTAACCCAGTTGCTCAGCCGCACTGCCGGCAACAGAGGGCAACACGTGGGGATTGTGTACCTGTCGGAGAGCTAGCATGCTCCCTCAGACAGACATTGAGGCATCGTCCCGTATGCCCTATGTAAATGCACCCACAAAACAAAAATGGGTGCAGTGCACCACTCCGCTCGCACAGTCAGTGAAACGCTTAGATTGTCTTATAGAGCAACCTTTCGCTTGCGCTGACAGTGGTCTTCCCCTTATGAACTCTTGTACACTCTCGCTCACACTCTTCGTAGCGTCTTTCCAGCCCGAAAGAGAACTTTTATGTCACAATGACTGGCCACCTTCTTCGATCGGTGTGACACGGCATGCTGGTAAGGGAAAAAAATTCCGCCATATCCACGAAGTGAATGATGATGAGTGGGCGAAGCTCCGGAGGTAAACCTGGTAAACCATTAATCCTCTGTACATTTTGCCCAATCGATTTTATTACATCGCTCCCCCTAGCGTACGTCGCCGCACTAAATCGAACGATTGCCTTCAACCAATGACACGCGCCATATGTGACATCATTCCTATTTTATAAGATCTCGCGTCTTTCATCAACTACAAGTACCGCTTTCTAGTTTATAACATCTTGCATCTTTTCATCATCAGCTACAAGTACCACCATCTAGTAAACACTACAAGAACTAAACGAGAGGTGGCTACATACAGGAGACGGTACCGCCATCTAGTGAACACTGCAAGAACTAAACTAGAGGTGGCTACATACAGGGGACGGTACCGCCATCTAGTGAACACTGCAAGAACTAAACTAGAGGTGGCTACATACAGGCTACAGGGGACGCACAGCCCACGCCCTAAGGAGCTTCGCCCCTAAAACGACGAGCTTTTTCGACAATCTGAGGCCAGACATGCAGCTTCAAGGCTCTCTTTTTGCTCCCCTTTCAGGCGATGTAACAGTCGCTGTGAAGTGAAGGAAAAGGTTCGGCAAGGATCACAACGCAATGCATCAGCGTAATCAGTGTGATCGTGAGACATTAGTAGTTAATATTATAGCTTTAATAAAGCTGGGCCGATTCCGCACGTACATTAACACTAGGCGAGGCACAGAAAATATAGAGAGGTGAGGTTCGAAGTCCAATCGACCGAGAGCATGAATAGAATTTTATATGTGCACCTTAGACGTCGTCTCAATAAGTCTAGGAAGAAGCCTGGCACCACCTTCTATACTTTATTGCATTACCTAGCACGCAGCAGGATGTCGTCTAGTCCCGGCTGCGGCGGTTGCATTTTTGATGGATGTAAAAATGCTGTAGGCCCGTGTGCTCGGATTTGGGTGCACGTTAAAGAACCCCAGGTGGTCAAAATTTCTGGAGCCCTCCACTACGGCGTCTCTCATATTCATATGGTGGTTTGGAGATGTTAAGCCACACTTATTAAACGATCAATCAATCAATTATTCAATCAAACAATCAGCAGTAGGATGCCACTAACATACATCACAGTGAGTGCTTCCTCTTGCAGGATTGTTATTGCATACTACGTTGCATATTTTTTGTGGTCATGGCGGCTTTGAATGAATGGTGTACGTGTTTGCAGATGCTACATCTACTCACGTCTACAGTTGTCAGTCACTCCGCGACCACTTTCATAGAATTCCAACACCAAATATAGCTCAGCTAATACTTTGAGCAATGACCCAGCGAGTGAGCAAAATTATGAAACACACAGTACAAGGATGTCGTCAGCGAATGCTTGGGTGTTGGAACCGTATTTCGCTTGCTTACTCACACTTAGTGGTACCTTGGAGGAGAGCACGCTACCATCGGAAAATATGAGCTCGAAGAATACTACTAATTTTTTCTCAACACTAGTTCACCTGAAATGTTCGTTATGGGCAGTGTAAGCTGCCAAAGTTGGTTATTCGTACATAGTTTCCAAAAAAACTCCACATGTAACGTTTATGGCATGGTCGGAAACACTAGTGATCTTGACCCTATTGGCTGTTGTTATCTGTGAGGTATGTGATATGCCTTTCTGTTCACTCAGGCCATTAATGTCACCAAGTCTTGGATATGGCTTATTATTTGATGTGATGTGGCTTGAATCGTTGCCTCTTCTTCTCGCGAACTTTATTTCTAGAGTTGGTGACCCCATCTGCCGTGGAGAGATACAGATTGAAGCTAACTTTCGTCGTGTACTTTCTGCGTCCGCCATAATGTCGTAGCCTTAAAATAATGCAGAAGAAAAATGATGTAGCTGGGAGGCTTGATCTACAGCCATATGGTGTCTCGCGAATGATATATCTTGCTGTTTTTGTAAAAACAAATGTAGCATGAACGTCTTTCTAGAAACAATTCATCAAGCCAATACCGGCTATTTCAGAAATGGCACTGTTCACGTTTTTCGCTCATCTTTAGCGAAATCTTTGAATAAAGGCAGCCATGCCAATTGAGAGACGACTTCATGACACCGCATGGATAAGGCGAATTTTTTGCATTATTTTTTCGCGTTGTCATCTTGTTTCCGTACTGCCCCACCGCGGTGGTCTAGTGGCTAAGGTACTCGGCTGCTGACCCGCAGGTCGCGGGTTCAAATCCCGGCTGCGGCGGCTGCATTTGCGATGGAGGCAGAAATATTGTAGGCCCGTGTGTTCAGGTTTGGGTGCACTTTAAAGAACCCCAGGTGGTCCAAATTTCCGGAGCCCTCCACTACGACGTCTCTCATAATCATGTGGTGGTTTTGGTGTGTTAAACCCCGCACATTAATTAAATAATTGTTTGCGTACTGACGTGTTCATTTCGCAGTCACCTTTCACATATTAGCTCATTTGACAACACGCTCCAATTTGCGCTACGGTGGCCATGCATCGAAAATATTTGCCGCAATGGCAGGTCTGGAGGCCGCAGTAAGCAGCGGTGAAAGTAATAAAAGTTCTCATAAGGCGTGAAATCCGAAGACACTAATTTTTTTCTTCCTTCGCGTAAAATCGAAGGAAAACTCCACACGCCTTCTTGCGGCCCCATTCTCCCGCAGTCTTCGTGCTTCATGCTTCATCTCTCCCCAGTCTCCTTTGTAGCCAGACAGTAACCCAAAATCTCAGCTGCCCCTATATCCGCACGACAATGTTCTTCCTTACTAGTAAGCAAAATAGCAGTAAAGTACAGTAAATGAGTAACGCCCTGTAAAGCTTTCTGAAAACTCAGCTTCGAAAAATTGTAAAAGTATGGTGCGCTCATTCCAGTGAAGAACAAGTTCCGACTTTTGTAGTTTTGGTCGAGTCAGCTGTTCTTTATAAACCCTGTATGCACCCACAGAGACACGTTACCATCAAACGTTAAGTAAACCGCGAAACCTAGGGACAAAGTCAACGTTGTTGAAGCCGAAGCGTAGGGCTTCCACAGTGGGGTAGCGCGCCCGATATCAGCTGTATACAAAGCTCACACTAGAAGTATCAAAAGTGAATCCTTTATTTGACCTCAAGACAAATCAGCAAAAAAAGAGGAAAATCGCTTTGACTTCCTCGTGTAAAAAAGATGGCGGTAACTTCCAAAAACTCAGGTCCAGCCGAAGGAGAGAATTGCCTTGTGACCAAATGCAATGGCATCATCAATGGCTTGTAATTGCATAGACTGCTTCCATCCTATCTCCTGTGCGCATACCTGGAAAAGGGAAGCAATGGTCACGAGAAGACCTATGTTCGTGACATTCATATCCATGCTGGAGAACCATACTCAATTCCCTCTCGCTTAATTGTATTTTTTTTGAAGGCGTAATGGTCTTTTAACTGCTGTACTCAGTTAAGTGACCGCAACTAAGCATCCTTTAAGCAGTTTTTGTTCATTTCTACATGAGGTATCAACTGTTACTTTCCCTACTGCTTTTTAAAGAATACCCTTATGTTCTGAGAATAACTATTTATACGTTTTCAGCCACTCATGATCTCCACTTTTTACGTAAACTTGTTATCATGGTTTATACCTATGAATTACCAGAGCGTAAACTGCAAGTGATTGTTGTCTTGATTAATTTTCCAGAATTTGGAAGTCACTTTCCTCTGCACAAAAAGACACACGCCGGCTCCCGCAATAAAGTTGATTTCTTTCTCATAGCACAATTTGTTCAATAAGGTGTTCCCAGCATAAGGCGATAACTTTGTGGAGGACGGCGTTGCCTCTTCTGTATGTCAATGATCCCGCACAGACCGTCATTTGTTTTACGGCAATAAACGGTTTCTTAAAGGCGCATGCGCATTCGTGAGCTGTCCCTTTAAAAAAATAAAACAGGCACTACACTAGACCCCGAAAACATATATTGACGTTTCAGGAACGCTTCAGGTCCCTTGTTCGCAATAATAACCATGCAAGGGGGTGTGACTATTTGCATAAAAGGCGCCAAAGAGTGCGCGTGTTTATCCAGGATAGATTACCTCCCGTACACTTATTCACGTTTTATGTGCAACGCATTTTTTGCGCACTGTACGCCTTTGGCATCCATCATCTATGTAGAGAGCGAAAGATAGAGATATCTGGTATGAAAAAAGGTAGGCAGGGTAACCATAAAGCAAGTGTCTTGTTTGCTATCCCGCACTAGGGTAGGGGGGGAATAGGAGACAGAAAAGTAATGATAAAAGAATGAGAGAAAGAGAGCGGGACGGACGCAAGAACACACAAACACACTAAAACATCACAAACTTTTGACGAGACAGATCGATAGCAGGACAATCAAGAGAGCCTTCGTCGCTTTTCGGCGTGAATCACGATCTTTCTGGTATTCTAAAATTAGTTTTTTGGAAAGCAGCTGGTCGCCGAGGCGTGCGAACACTGCTGACATAGACTGTCTCAAACATTTGTACTGAGGGCACTGACACAAACTATGTTCGATGGTTTCTTGAGCGCCGCAATGATCACACGCAGCCCTGTCGGACCCATTCGATGCGGCAAGCAAGGGCGTTTGTGTAAGACACCCCAAGCCACAAACGGGAGAGAACGGCTGTCTCAGATCTGGATGACCAAGATGGGATGAAAAGTCGTAGGTAGGTGTCAAGACGGTGAAGAAGGGTGTGTAGAAATCCGGGCGTGTTCCACAGGGACTTGGTGACACCATGCCTTTGCGTATGATTCTCGCTGCTGTGTCACGTTTTGACAGTGGATTGGTATCTATCATGTCGCTCTCATCAGCATTCTTGCTGCATCATCGGCATGCTTGTTATTGATGATTTTGTTATTGTTATTGTTATTGGTATTGATAATTATTGATGAGTGAAGGGCTCCGAAAATTTCGACGACCTGGGGTTCTATAACATGCGCCCAAATCTGAGCACACGGGCCTGCAACATTTCCGCCTCCATCGGAAAGGCAGCCGCCTCAGCCGGGATTTGATCTTGTGACCAGCGGGTCAGCAGTCTAGTACCTTAACCATTAGACCACCACGGCGGGACACACAGTGATGTAAAGGTGAGGATTTTTTGCTTCACAGTCAGGCAAACATACTGCTTTTTGTCATGTGGTGGCGCAGAATGAATAATTTAAGTAAGCTCACGAAGATTGTACACAAGGGCCTCGCTGCTTTTGTTGCACGTTTGGGACGGTATAGATACGTATTTTGATAGTCTGTTTGGGTTTGGTAAGTTTGGTTCACAAGTCGCAATTATTGGAATACGCTTCAAGAACACGTTCTGACGAAAATTGGAAATCAGTGATTGAAGTCCTCTTGCGTTCCACTCGTTAACAAAGGCTTCTCTGACCTTTTTGCGGAACGATTGCTGATCTGCTGCCATGGTTCTACGCGAGGGCGGCAAGGACTGCGATCAACGCAACCAGAACATATAGGCCACTTCGAGCATTTGGAGTTTTTAGGCTTCTCAGTAGATCTGCGATTACAGCGACCAAGGATCGTAGCATCGAGATAATTTTTCCATCTACCCTTGACACATATTCAACGGAAGTAGGCTCAGAGGAAGCTGCAGCGCGGGGAGGCCTGAGAGGGAGCTCCTTTGCAGGCTACGTACGAGGAATTGCAGGCCGGTCGTCCGCAACTATGGGCTTGTCCACCTCACTTCGCTTCGTGCTTACTGTTCAACTCGAATAAGATAGGTTACGCGCCATCCCCTGTATCGCATGCCTTCTTCGATGGCTGCGTCGGTGCCTTATCCTTTTAGCAGCCTCTCTGTGCGATGAATTGTCTCGGACCATTTGTTTGATAATGGCGATAAGTTTGTTTATCCTCTGGCATTTCTTGGAGAAGGCATCATGTAAACCATCTAAGTTTCCGCACTTCAGACTCGTTGCCCGACATGCATCTGCAGTGTGTAGCTCAGCGCATCGTGGGCATGCTGTGGTGCTCGTGCGTACGCCCTTGACATCCAATTTTCATGCATTTACCGTACTGAATATTTTTAGGAGCAAATGGTCGGACAGGATGCTGAAAATTACCCATTATGACATGGGATGAAATAGAATCTTCTTTGAACATTATCTTTACACAGCGGGTGTTTCCAAGGCGAAGTACATTCATGATGATAAATTCATCGTTCAGTGGTTTTATAAGAATAGAAAGATCAGAGTTCCCGATGGCCAAATCCATGTTATGGATCACTCCCACCGTGTAGGTACCAACCATTGGAATTATTGGTCGGACTTTGATGTATGCAAACTCCAATATTCTGCGTAGCTTGTCAAAGGCACTGGCGGTCATCGTGTCTACAGCAGCATTGTTCTTGCATGGGTTCAAACGGATATCTTTAATTTCGTTTGGTGCAGCCCCCTCAAAGTACATAGAGAGAGCTTGCATGTTTACTTCTCATAGGCTGATGGAGGGGTCCTTGGGCACGAACAAGAACGTGTGCGGCCAGTGTCGTTTTTTTGACTTTCCAGTAAACGTTCCCGCTGATGAAGAGGGATTCACGTTTCTTCGTTTGGCCTTCCTGGTTCTCACAGTCTCGAAGCTGTCATTCAACCAGTAGTCACGAGAGGCCGAGTACAGTTCATGTCTTCGCTGGTGCTTGAGCAGGTGCTTCCTTTTCACGACAAACTTGCGTAAGTTGATTTTTGGCCGGTCAGCACTGCAGATGGACCTGCGTCCATAGCCATTGAGCAGGTGTCATCAGTAGTTGTTGGCAAGGCGCACTGATTTACCGAGCAGCTCACTATGTCAAACCTCTGACTGGTCGGGCTGGTGGAAGACTCCGCATTCATCGCCCTGGGACGAGAAGCAACGTCTTCCGGAAAAAGTGAAAGCGATAAAATTGCAAGGGGCAGGTAGCAGAAGCGTTCCATGAAGAGACACTTCGTCGTAATCTCTGTCTATGTAAATATGTATCTTTCTAGTCGCCTACGTTTGGATTCTTTCGTGACCACCACCTTCACTTTAGGCAAATCAAAATACTATATTAGGGTAGCATGCTTTGACGAACATGACTCGCTGGTCTTACACGAAGAATATCGCCATTCCATAACATAGGTCCTCAAACAGTTTCAACCATACCGTGGCGCATAGCAGCAGGCAGGCATGTGCCACTGCTATGCGAGTATGTGTCACAGGTCATTGAGAGTTTATACAGCAACGGCAATAACATGCACGAGTACTTTTAACGCGTCAGCATTAAGAAAAGCGAGCATTGAGAGCTTTGACGGGACGAATGCTAAGATTATATATCATGGTCCGAGCAGTAATCGAGCCCAAGTATACTACCACCGAACCACGCCAGGTGTAGCCAGCGTTTGGGATAATACGCTAATTCAGATGTAGTGTTAGTGAAACTTTCATATCAGCTTCAATGCTATCTACTTTTATAAACATTACATACGTATTCCTTACCATCGTGTCGTCGGGTTTGCGTGTCATCAATTGAAGTTGATTTATGTAGCCATGTCCATGGCAACCATTCTGGCGTAAACTAGTGTTACATATCTCCTTACCGCTTCTGGGGTTTCTAATACGAATGCTGATGTTGGCATCACGATGCAAGTAAACAGCTGGTTTAATACAGGTTAGCAGTACCTTAGCTCAGCTCTTCCAGAATATACGTAGCGGTGGCTACAGCTGGATGGACGAACTAACCACGGACCGATCAATTAGGCAAGAATGGACGAACCAAGGACGGACGGACAAACCACGGAAGAACCAACGAATCAATAAACAGCAAATGAACGGACGCGCAGACTAGCGCGTGATAAAGTTAACACGAGTCAATCGCAAGCGCACTTGGGACACGTCACTCCAGGAGCTCGCCGGTAATCGGCGTGCCAGCTGCAAGCTGTGTAATGTCAGTACTCCTTGCCCTTGCGGAAAACTGCTCACCGTAAGCCAGGCAAACTAGTCAATCCTGACCAGAGTAACGTACGCTACAAAACATATGCAAATATTCAACATATTTCTAAGCGTGGAAAATTTCCACATTTGATTTGATGAATAAAAAAATTACAGCGCAATCACCTTTCCTCCAATGATTGGGTTAAGGTCTATTCTGAAGGTGCGTGGGATCTGCCGAGTTTTCGGTCGTTTGATTGTGCCATGATTTTGAATGTAGCCTTTTGCAAGAGCGCTTCCCTGTCACAATTGTGCTTCCAGAGTCCCGGTGAATTATGGTGTTTCTGTTCAAATGATGATCCGCATAAATGTTGAAGTTTGCTTTGCCAGGACTATCGTTTTCGTGCTGCCTGACTCTTCGAAAATGTCTAGTTTCACCTGTGGACAATGCGTCGCAATATTTGCACGGTATTTTGTAGAGAACCCCTGCAAATTGCAAAAGGTACTTCATGAGTACGGCTGTCCAATTTAGTTTGTTGATTGGCCCAGGTGTGTTTTTAACGCCGCACGTGGCAAATATTTACAAACACTTTACTGACGCCTTGCACGTAAGGTACAAAAATAAATTTGGGCCTGTCGTTTTCACAAAACTTTCCAGGGTGAACAACTGAAGACCACAATTTCCGAGTCCTCAAGAGCTATGAAAGATTGGCGTTGGTGAAGATGTATTTCCTTATTAGAGCTAGCTCTTGCTTGCGCATACCATCCTCTTAGGAAATGCGCATCGCGCGAGACGAGAGACCAAAGCAATGCAGCGTTTTTGCCCTTTAGAACACGCAAAGTCAAACCTTAGGTATTTATTCACGTGGATTCACTTTCGATACACATTGGTTATATGCTTCTTGGATGATTGCCTTACAAATACGCTCTGTAAGAGAATATTTTCATTATTTGGTCCTTTCAGGGAGAACTGGATGCTTGGAACAGTGTTAAAATAATCGAAGAAGGGTGCTTAAATAGTAGAGACCTGATTGAAGAAGCACCTGCAGGTATACCGTACGTTGCACACACACAAAAAAATTCACAAGATTCCACTCAGTGTAGGGACCAATGTAATGAAACGCAGTTAGCATGGACCTGCATCGAGCATATTTCTTTCGTGTTTTATGAAAATTACATGCTCTGAATCAAGATATGTATCTCAATATCGCATGTTTGTCGTGGACACATGCGGGTACAAGCAGCTACATGGCTTGTTGATGAAGCCTATATTCTGATGTACACAATTAGTTTCTCTTCAGCGATACTCACCGTGCAGGCAAATGTTTTGATACCAGTTTCTGTATATTGAAAGGAAATTTATTGGGCGTAACGCTCGTGGCAACACACTCAGCAGTGTTCCTTACACTATGTCACGACTCTGCTGGGCGCTCGATGTTGCTGCTTCTGCGCTGAAGTACTTCCTCTTCGTTACAATTACCCCACGGAGGAAAAGGAAACATCCTGGGACAGGTCCTGTAGCATCGTGATGGGCTTTAGTCTCTGAATATTTATAACCTCGCGTTGACGACTTTGCAGGTCATGCGCAGGCGTGAAAATCTCAATAAGGTACTTGACTCGAGAAGTCTCTTCGAGAGCGCTTAGAGCCTACAGTACATAGGAAGAAGATTGGAAGATGGTCGTGCATGGTGTGCGATGCGGCATTGACATTCCCACAATAACACACAGAAGAAAACGACATTCGAGCTTTGGCCATCATGGATTGCTTTTTGGCCATTCTGCTCATCGGAGTTAAAGCAGCGGGCCAACCTGCGGCATTCTCCTGGTGGTCGGCGGGCACTCATAAGAGTGCGGTCGGTAGGCCAAATTGAGTCACTAGCGTGGGATGGGTAACGGCCGTGAAGAAGGAAAATCAGTGGTAGCTCGCGTCGCCGTGTTGTTGGCGTAGATTACGAATGGGAGGACTAGATTCTAATTAGAGTGATCACATGTGGCGTACATCACGAGCATATCATTCAGAGTTCGATGAAACTGTTCTGTGCCTGTGCGCTTTAAGATAGCACATTCATCGAGCACTGTTTCAATGACCCCTGATAACAAAACGAAGCCACGGTCACAAAACACTTCTAGCGGACCTTCATGACGCAGCACAAAACGGCGCAATACGAAAGTGGCGATTTCCTGTGCTGTGGGACTTTAAAGAGCACAACCCCCGACTTGCATGTTAAGTGGTGCACTGCAACTAATATTCACCTGTTGTCGGTATTAGTGAATAGAAGAGGCCCATAAAGATCTATACCAACCAAATTCAATGGTTGGGAAGGGCATGGCAAAAGATGTAGTTTACCGGCGCACATGTGTAGTGGAGATTTTCGGCGATGAAGTTAGCGGCAAGAGCGGACAAATTTGCGTGTGCAAATAAAGTGTGCATGCCACTCAAGCAGAAATGCTGTCGAAGCCTTTCGTACGCCTGGAAAACTCCTGCGTAGCCACATTGAGGGTTAGTGTGAAAATGGAAGAGATCTCCGACCTCAAGGCTCGCGGGACAAAAAACAGACATTATAAAACTTCTGGAGCCTATAGTGGCGTCAATATAAAACGTGTCACCAATCGAGAAGTGGGAAACTGAACGCCAGAGCATTCGTGACTTTAGGACCTATGAAGTGTCGGAGAAAAAGTCGTGAAGACAGGCAGTCCACAAATAGTTGCGTGAAAAGTCTTCCATTTTGTTCTTGTTGCCATTCTGCTAACCTCTGACACGTCACTGTGCCGCAACGTGACTGACACAGCACCGACAAACCTTGGTGCTAAGACACTTCACCCCTAAAGCGTTGACAGCTTTGCTGACACATTAACACACGGCCAGGTGGCAGCGCTCAAGTACGTGTGCACTGACGAAAAGCCTGATATGGCAGGTACTCGCACATGGGCGGCTCCGTCCGGCAGGCAGAAGAAAGAAAAGCTGTGTCCGGTAATCTGTGAGCGGCGCATGGGACAGTGTTTACGTATATAGTGCCGCCAGTGTTTACGTATATCGACCCCCTCCCAACATCTGCCTCGCTCATAGCATTCATATATATTGTACGCTACACAACACATGTAATCTGGGGAACACGAGTGCCTTGTAAGACGAGCGTTAGAATGCTCTGAAATCACACTAACAGCAGCCATGTAAACAAACGTTCCATTTACCAGCTGTGGCTTTTCTCTACTCCCCCACTTCCTCCGGAGGCATGCTAGTCCCAGCGCTCTGGACAACCTCGAGTATGTAAACGTGCGTGTCATAACTTCATCGTTATGACCTTCCATTTACACGCATGTCCGCACTTCAGAAATGTCATGCCACACTAAATTGGATATACATCTTATTAGCAAAACGGTCATGAGCGCAGGTCGCGGACAGACAGACAGACAGACAGACAGACAGACAGACAGACAGACAGACAGACAGACATACAGACAGACAGACAGACAGACAGACAGACAGACAGACAGACAGACAGACAGACAGACAGACAGATAGATAGATAGATAGATAGATAGATAGATAGATAGATAGATAGATAGATAGATAGATAGATAGATAGATAGATAGATAGATAGATAGAATAGATAGATAGATAGATAGATAGATAGATAGATATAGATAGATAGATAGATAGATAGATAGATAGATAGATAGATAGATAGCATGGATGCGTGATTACACGCCTTGCATGTGGACGATATAGATAGCTTTGCAAAAAAAAAGAAAACATTGCACACACCTAAATTTCGTGTCACCTAAAATGAAATTTAAAACGCGACAAACTGACTACTCTATTTTAATGAAACTGAACAAGTAAAGTTCGTATACGTACCAAAACCATCTCAAAATTCTGTTTATGTTTGTCAGACCATGTAATATGTGGGTATTGCGAGGTGTTCTGCAAGCGGAGCAAAATATTGAGAATGCCATTAGAGGCTGTACTTGCAATATTAACATCATAATAATGATGAAGAGTGCTTGAGACATATACTGTGTCAGCAGAAGTTTTCGTGCGGTTGTTCGTAATTTGAAGAGTCCGCATTTTTTGCACAATCATTCTGCCATAGATTATGAACGAAAAATAAAAATAACCTCCCTCCACCACAAGTAATGGCTCTCTAAGTCTACTAGAACTTGCGTTGAATTGGACCAAACATCTAGACGGAAACCAAAATTGTTTTCATTAGGAAGCCTTGTTCGAGGTCCGCGCTGGCATTCACCGCAAAGTATACCTGCTTGGTTAGCACATGCCATGTTGAAATTCGACTGTACCGCCTTACACTTAGTATGTCAAGGTGTCTGTTAGTGTCATTTGTGTTGGTGTGTCAGGTGGGGGGGGGTCTTCAAACAGCCGGATAATGTTATTGATATTGTATTGATATGGATAGTGCAGGGCTTCTACCACACCGGGGCCAGGAACTGCGATCGCACGTCAAAAACATGACGTGTTATCTTGTTAAGTTGGTGTCAAAACTTCTTATGGTCGAAAAATTTTTTGATGTCAAGTACTGGTGCGTGTTGAATACAGCCTAATATTTTCATGCTTCAATGAGCCACTAAAGAGTGCAAATATGTTTCGCATATCAATAAATTATAATTTCGCAATCCCGAAAACACCACTTCATACGCGACACGACGCTTAGTAAGCAAGAAAATGAGCGAAAAAAAATACGGGTGGTGACGCCACCTTAAGACTCCCGCAGCAAACATCATGACGTAAGAAATTTTGAAGGCGTCGTTTTGGTCCATATTGCCTCGTTTGTTTCTCAAGCTTTGTTACCACCCCGTTACACTACGTCCCGCGCAAACCGTGCCAACAATATTTCAAAAGCTTCGAGGCTGTAGTAGATCTTTTTGTCAAAATTACGCCCACAAGGTGAACAATAACGACTTTTTCGAACCTATGTCACCGCTAGCGACAACGCTAGAATATTCGATGGCAAAGGAATAATTTCCCAACACGCTTCGGCACTTGTCAGTTAATCGAAGGCCGACGCTCTGTTCGCTGCTGTCTGTGCCAGTGTCTCGCTGTAATCTTACTTTCCTTTTACAAGGCCACAGGTTCGGCCGTGTAAATGGGTTATTCTTGATTTATTGATTGGATTTAACGCCTAAAAATTGCCATATGATTACGAGAGACGCCTTAGTGAAGCGCTCCAGAAATTTTGACCACCTGGAGTTCTTTAACGTGCGCTCAAATCTGAGCAAATGGGTCTACAACATTTCCGCCTCCGTCGGGAGTGCAACCGCCGCAGCCAGGATTCAGTCCTGCTACCTGCGGGTTAGCAACCAAGTACCTTAGCCACTACACCACCATGGTGGGGCATAGATTATTTGTCAAAGTACTCTCTGCTCCCCTTTGTCGACGTTACGACCCCGCGACATCTCGTGAAGGTGCTTACCAGCCCATGTACCGCACGCCCCCTCCAGCCGTGAGTCAAGCCCACACCATCAAGGTGACGTTGAAGGTAACCTCGATGAGCGAGCTAGCCGCAAGAAGTAAGAGCTACATCCCGAGTACGGGGCACTACCCAATAAGATTCGCAAGTATAAGGCCGCCACCTCCGCAGCGAGCATCATGACCGCCCTGTGCCAACGCCCACCACGGTGGTAATGCACCAGTCGAGAAAGTGACCGACCTTCCACGGATCATCACGTGAAGAAATGGAGACCTGGCTCGAGACATATGACCAAGTGACCACCTTGAACCAGTGGGAGTCAGAAGTAAAGCTAGGTCACGTCTACTTTTACCTAGAAGACGCGGCACAGACCTGTTTTAAAAAACACGAGTCATCACTTCAAACCTGGGACCTCTTCCACGGCACATTTCTGGAAAAGTTAACAAGAGCCGCCCGAACAAAAAAGTCGGCTGCTGAGCTGGAAAGATGGGCGCAGCTATCGTACGAAAGCGTCCCGATTTTTGCAGAGGAGATTATTCATCTGTTCCGGCGTACCGATCCCGACATGACCGGGGAGAAGAAGGTTCATTTGTCATGTGAGGAGTAAAGCACGACCGCTTCGCTGGGGTTGCTCGCAACCCACCCAAAACAGTCCAAGAGTTTGTGTCGGAGGCAGCGACATTTGAGGTAACGTTTTAAATGCATACCCGCCAGTACGACCGCCGATCGACGCAAGACAGTGCAACTGTTCGCGCCCTCGGCTCCGACGACAATCGTGAAACGATCTGGAAGATCATGCGGGAGGAGCTACGGAAACTACAGCTTTCATCGCAACTCCAAGTGGACTCCATTGTCGACATTATCCGCGAAGACGTTTGGCAATCGCATGAGAATTTCTGAAGCCCCGCAGCCTCAGCCGCACGCGATGAACTACGCTGCTGCAGCCCGCCGCTATGTCCCACCTCCGCACCCACACCAGCACGCCACACCACCGAATTTCCGTCGCCAGATGCTTCACCGGCCGCCACCACCATCGATGACCTACCGTTCTCCTCTCTGCAAGCGGTGCTCACCAAGGAAAACGGACGTTTGGCGCACACCTGACAACCGCACGCTAAGCTACCACTGTGGGGAGGCCGGCCAAACCTACTTCCGCTGCCAGTACCGAAAGATAAAGCTCCGGGGATTGGCGGTAACGCACCGCGTCCGTAGCTGGGTGAAAGGCTTCGTGACATCACCGATTACATTTCCGAAACACAGGGGCAAGAACGATGATCATGCCGTTCTCCGTCACCTGGCCGCTATAAATCACCGCACCGCCAGTCGTACTTTGGCCAAAGCCATGGCCAGTCACCTAACCCGCATCTTTCGGAAAACTGAGGGCAGCAACCGATGGAGGGGCGGTTGCTGTACGACGAACTACCGAGGATCCTCCGCCGCCGACCACAACACCACGACGAAACTTTAAAAAAGAACATGACGGTATCCCAAGCGAGCCTTGACATGAAAACCTCCCTTACCGAGGACGACCTAACGACGCAACACGTAAGCATCAGAACAAGCCGACGTAGTCGTGACCCAACGCCACGGCCCAACTTCTAAGAAAGACGACGACCTAGCGACCTCGACGTTCTTATCGAAGGCCACAATGTGACAGCTCTCGTCGACACCCGGGCAGACTATTACGTCATCAGTGGGGCGTTCACCTCGAAGTTAACGAAAGTGAAGACCGCGTGGGAAGGCCCTGAGATCCAATCAGCTGGTGGTCCCTTAGTAACGCCGGCAGGAATATGCACAACGAGAGTCTCCATTAACAACCGGATTTACACCACAAGCATTGTAGTCCTATAACGTTGCTCCAAAGACATCATTCTTGGTCTAGACTTCTTAGCCTTTCACGGGGTAGTCATCAAGCTCAGATTAAAGTGGATCACCTTATCGGCAAAAAAGCACTGCCACCGCACACACCATCAGGAAAACGCACCTTAAGTGTGCTGGAACAAGTCACCATTCCTTCTTACTGTTGCGTCAGCATTTCTGTCGGCACACAGATAACAAATGTGCAAGGCGTCGTTGAAGGCGAGCAGTACCTGTTGACCAACCACGAGATTTGTGTCGCCAGGGAAATAGCCGAGCTGCGAGGAGGAAAACCTATAGTGATGCTTTCGAACTTCACCAATGACTACAAGCACGTGAGCAAAGGTACCACGGTTGCCTACATCGAAGACATAGTAGAAGCCAGCAACGCTTTCGCCCTCGCCGAGTCTACAGAAGCTCCTACAACTAACCATGGTTGTCAACTAGCTTTCGACGTTAGCGCAAGCTTTCCTACGCATGAGCAAGAATAGTTAAAAACGCTGCTTCGACAATACAAGGAGTTTTTTTTATCGTCCAAAACTCGCCTGACCCCGGTCACAAAACATCGCATCCTAACAGAAGAAAGTGCCAGACAACTCCGTCAGAGCCCGTACAGAGTGTTGACACGAGAGTACGATGTTATAAAAAACTAGGTCAACAAAAGGCTACACGACGACATTATTTAGCCTTAAAAGAGTCCCTGGGTGTCACCCATTGTGTTAGTCAAAAAACTGACAAAAACCCTACGTTTCTGCGTTTACCATCGCCACCTAAAGGTCACAAAAAAGGACGTGTATTATCTCCCCCGGATAGCCGATGGCCTGTATAGACTTCCCAATGCGAGGTACTTTTATTGGATAGATCTCAAGACTGGCTACTGGCAGATTGAAGTCGACGAGAGGGACCGAGAAAAAACTGCCTTTATTACACCACACGGCATGTTAGGGTTTGAGGTCATGTCCTTTGGTCTTTGCTCAGCCCCCGCGACTTTCCGACGTGTTATGGATTCAGTATTGGCTGGCTTGAAGCGGCAAACTTCTTTGTGTATCTGGACGACGTCATGGTGTTTTCCTCAAACTTCGGTGAACACCTGCGGTGCCTTGAAGCGGTACTGCCGGCAATCAAGAACTCCGGACTCACCCTCAAGGCCGAAAAGTGCCGCCATGCATACGAGGAGCTCTTGTTCCTGGGCCACGTCATCAGCATGTCCGGCGTTCACCCCAACCCGCAGAAAATGGCTTTAAGCACCACCTTCCCACCACCTACCGACAAGAAGGCCGTGCGTCGATTTCTTATCCTATGCCCCAAGTAAAGGCGTTTCGTCAAAAACTTCACTCGCATTGCGGAGCCACTCACGACCTTACCAGGAGCGACGTGGAGTTTAAGTGGAAAATGCCACAGGAGGAAGCATTTCATGAACTGAAATGACGCCTGCAGAAGCCTCCACTACTCGCGCATTTCAACAAATTTGCTGAGACAGAAATACACACCGACGCAAGCATTGTAGAACTTGACGCTGTTCTTTTGCAGAGGACTAAAGGACTTGAAAGAGTCGTCAGTTATGCTAGCCGGTCGCTATGGAAGGCACAAACCAACTATTCTACAACAGAAAAGAACACCTTGCAACCATCTGGGCTACACCGAAGTTCCGCCCCTACCTTTACGGCAGGCCCTTCAAAGTTGTGAGTGACGAGTATGCCCTATTTTGGCTAGCTAACTTGAAAGACCCTTCAGGTCACCTCGCATGGTGGAGCCTGAGACTTGAGAAATTAAACGTTACCATCGTTTACAAGCTTGGAAGAAAACGCTCTGACGCCGACTGCCTATCTCGTGCCCCCGTCGAACCACCGCCGAAGGACGACCCGAACGATGACTGTTTCTTATGAACCATTAGTGCCAACGACTTCACCGAGTGACAGACAGCTGACCCGGAACTCGGGAGCCTTGTAGAATACCTCAAGGGCAAGGCCACTGTTGTCCCAAAAGTATTCAAACCAGTAGTTCAGTCGTTTTTCTTGGGGAATGTTGTTCTCCTAAAGAAAATCTTCTCGCCACTTCGGGCCAACTACCTCGTCGCAGTACCTTTAGCGTTACGTCCAGCAGTTTTGCATGGTCTACGCGACGACCCAACGGCTGGACACCTCGGTGTTTCCCGTACGTTCGCAAGAGTACTACTGGGCACGTCTTTCCGCTGACGTCCCTCGTTATTTTAAGACGATCCGGGACTGCCAACGACGAAAGACACCACCGACAAGGCCAGCCGGACTTCTCCAGCCCATCGAGCCACCTCCCCAGCCGTTTCAGCAAATCCACATAGACATTAAGGGGCCGTTTCTGACGTCGAATTCCGGGAACAAATGGATCGTCGTAGCCACCGACTACCTCACGCACTGCACTGAGACAAGGGCCCTGTCCAAAGCAGTGCTGCCGAGGTAACAAAGCTCTTTGTCGACGACATTGTCCTGTGACACGGAGCTCCACTGGTCCTCATTACTGACAGAGCTACGGCCTTTACAGCAGACCTAACTCAGGCCATCCTGAGGTACAGCCAGACAAGTCACCGCCGGACCACTGCCTACCATCCACAGACCAATGGCCTCACTGAGCGTCGTAATAAGACCATCGCCGATAGGCTGGCTATGTACGTCGACGTCGAACCCAAGACGTGGAATCAAATCCTTCCGTGCGTGACTTTCACGTACAATACGGTCGTCCAAAAAACGACGCTGATGATGTTGTACAAGTTGGTCTATGGAAGGAGCCCGGCAACGATGCTCCACGCTATGCTTGCAAACGTCGCTGACGAAGAGAACCTCGACGTCACCGCCTACCTAGAATGGGTGGAAGAATCTGGTCAACTCACCCGCCTCCGTATCAAGAGTCAGCGGGTGACCGACAGCTTCTTCGACGAGTCTTCGACGAAGCTTCATGCAGTACCAGCCCGGGGACCGTGGCTGGACGCCGATACGCCAACGCGGGCTCAGTGAAAAACGTCTTCGATAGTACTTCGAACCGTACATAGTGGTTCGACGTCTCGGCCTACTCGACAATGAGGTGGTTCCCGACGGCATTACGAACTCTCAAAGGCGCCGTGCTCGACCAGAAGTCGTCCATGTCGTGTGCCTGAAGCCATTTCGTGCATGAACCTGAGGCCTGTATTTTGTTGTGGTAGCTGTGCTTTATCGCTTGTACTTATTCTTTATTTTCTTTATTATTGTACCTTCGTATCTTGTTAAAGCATCAGGACGATGCCTTTTTCAGAGGGGGGAGGGCAATGCTACATTCGTTTCTCAAGCTTTGTTATTGCCCCGTTACACTACGTTCAGCGCAAACCACGCCTGCGAAGTTTGAGAAGCTTCGAGGCTTTAGAAGATTGTTTTGTTAAGATTACGCCCACTTCGCGAACATTACAGTTTCTTCTGGAACTTACGTTGCCATGCCACTAGCGATAACGCTAGAACATTCGATCGCAAGGGTATAAATTCCGACACGCTTCGCCACTTGTTAGTTGATCGACAGCTGACGCTCTGTTCACCGCTATCAGTACTAGTGTCTCGCTGTAATTTTGCTTTCCTTTTACGTGGTCGCAGGTTCAGCCGAATGAACAGATTATTCCTCAAAATACTGTATGCTCCCATTTGTCAACGTCGCCACCCTGTGACAGCAGCTACCTATCAATAAAAATAAAGTACAGTGTAATCTGTTGGTGCCACAGACTAAGCATACGAAGTTTCAGAAAAGTTTATCGAGTTAATGCTACCGAAATACTGAAAATGCATTTTTAACTGTTTAGGACACGTGCGGCGATCTTGGCGCAAAATTTAAAAATCGAACAACAACCATAAACTTGTTCACTTATAATGAACTCAGGATAATGATACTTGGGGCATTAGAGATCTAAAAGTGTCTTTAATAAATCTAAACTAAGCAGTTGTTCTTCTTTAAAATACTTTTAATTTCTGTTTACTGCTCAAATACCACGCAGAATCCAAATGCGTTTCAAGGTTACTGGTAACAACATAAAATAGAATGCATCATGGTGCCTACCTTGAACTTGGCGCTTAGTCTATCAAACTACAACCGCACACACTTTGAGCAGAGCTGTTGCAATAAGTCACAACTATGAATTAACCAAAGAGCATGTTCAGCATATGAAAAAGCATGTGTGTTCCTACTGCTTTATCTGGTAATGTAATGCCATGTATGTCTTATTTTAGTGATGCCCATTATTACAAAGATGTCTTGTTACAAGTTCACCGGAAATAACTTTCAATTATGCCGCACTGGTGGTATCTCCCACGAAACGTGTGCTCCTCCTCAGCACGCCAGCTGCTTCGTATCAAATATTCGAATGCAAAATTCTGCGAAAAAAAACGAGGTCTAGAAGGAACACTCACAACAGACGAGCACGAGCAATCAACTCAAGTTTATATGAAGAACTACGAATATACGCATCAAAACAAAGAACACTATCGACACGTGCTTGGGCTCTCGCGACTTGAAGGTAGTCTCCTTTTGTTGAAGTGACACTGACGCGCAACTAGTGCAAGTATCTCCTGCGCGCCAAGTAAAACATTTGAGGATCTTCCTCTCCAGCATATCACCATATTGCGGCAAATATTTGATGTCATTAAGAATTGACCGGCAGTTGCAATGCTTACAGCTTTCTGCGGAATCCCCACCCGCATTGTTAACTTTCTTGTTGTGCTCTTGTGCCCTGTTATTATTTCATGTTTCCGCACGTAAACTTCAGTTAATAGTTTTTACTCTTCAGTTGTGAGTGTTCCGTCTAGTCTTTGTTTTTTAGCAGCGTTTTACCTTCCAGTATGCTACACGAAGTCGCCCACGTAAAGCTCCTTCCTTGTCACATAATATTGAAATGTTATTTTGTTATATCCTGATGATATAAATACTCATACCAAACTCTGGAGAGTAGTGATACCACAGCCAAAGAACTGAAAAAGAGAAAGGAACTTCGTTGAGCCCTCCATTTGAGGAATACCTGTAACACAAAAGTAAAACGTGTCTTTACGGAAGTAGTTCAAGATTACTATGCATTCCAATAAGATAGCTTGTACATGGTGTATTGGTATACAGAAGCTGTACCATTGCGCTTGGTAATGACTATACTTGGCTTTGACGTCCCAAAATTATATGAATGATGATGGATCCTTATTCAAACGACCAATGCTCTTGAAGAATGAATAAACAAATCCTTGTGGTAGCTGTAGTACCTTATGGCGAGAGTGCAGTCAGAAAAGGTTGTGCAGCGACCACAAGATCACCGTTGATTTGACGCTGGCTTTGCGCTGAGGAAGCCAAATCGCAGCATGTTAGAAGTGTACGAAGTCAGGTCATGGCCGAATTACAGGAAAACCATCGCATGGGGTGTCTCCCCTCTGTCCGGCCACCTTTTTCCTTTGCAAGCGGAAACGAGGAACACGATGTTGCAGCCAAGAGACATTTTGCAGGCGAAGAGACATTTTATATCGGCGGAAGATACGAGTGACGTTGCCGCTTGGACACACATCGCCCCCCCCCGCTGCGTGGTAAAGCGTTGACGAAATTTCACTTCTTCTATAGGAAACGCGTCGACAGGAACTAACGTGTGGGAACGATGTATAGCAGGAGCTGATTTTGGAGGTAATGTTAGTCATGCATTACTTTCTTATGCCACTTGCAGTGGCCGAAACTTAAGCATCGACTAGGAACACCACGAGAAGATAGCGTGAGATATTAAAGGCGCGTCTGTAAAACCTACAGAGCGCGTGACCTTTGCGCAGTAGATAGCATTCTCGGCGTGTGTTGTCACTGGGCAACATGTCGTGGCCGCGACTCCCGCTGAACCAATTTTTTTGCCATCTAATGATGCGCTGTTTTGACACAATTACTGTAATAGAAGGACGTCGCTAAAGTCTTGGTGGGCCCCGACATAAGAACAAAATTGTGTTTAGAGTTCGGCTATCCCCCACAAAACGCCAAGTTTCCTAATCACCTAAGTGCAACTGCACCAGTATTTTTTTTTCACAGTGGCAATCCACGTTGGATTAGCAAGTACAAGTCGGCATCGCATGTGTTTGTTTTCATGAAGATATTGCTACTGTTGGTACAGCAGTGACATATATATGTAGAGATAAATGCTTGTTTCCAGACGTTGTGCCATAATATATTTTGCGAGCCATTTAGCTGTCAGAATACCATCATCAAAATAGGTTTCCAAATCACGCAGCAGCACGTGGAGTAACTACGTGTTTTATGCTTTCCTATTCAGAAACCAAAGTTCTGAGATAGTAAGTATATACCAACCTCAACATTTATTGATATTACCGTATGAAGAGTTGTATTTTAGACGTAAACGTAGATGTGCCTTTGTTGGCGTATCCTCAATCAGCACGACTAACTTCAAATTTGTGCTAAACCTAAAACTACAGTTTAATGAATTGCAGTACGTTTCAGACCATATGTGAAAGATTAGACAGAAACCCTTCTTTCTGAGCTTCAAGTGGGTTATAGTTTATTCGCCCATCAAGAAGAAATGTGATTTCATTCACCTAACATGAGTAGCTCTAAAGAAATAAGAATACGAGCTAACAAATTTTCCTGTGCAATGTAAATGCGAAATCCACGTAAATTGCCTCTTACTTCTTCTACTTGTCTTTAATTATTGAAAAATCATACAGACAAGCTGCAATACCATATTTGTTTTGATAATGGTTCTCCGAATATGTTCCTTGTGTAAATTTATTAATACTTTTATGAAACTAGGTCAAGAAATATGGAAGAATTGAAGAGCTTGCACTTTTCGGTGAATATTTTTTCAATATTGTCAATCAACATAGTAACCATGAATATTCACTTCATGATTTTTAACATGATTGTAGTTTGTGGTGTGGCTACGAAAGAATCAGTAAAGTCGTCTCTGTCCTGGTAGTTTTATTCCCGATATCACAGAGGTGAAAATTGGTAGACTTTGGCAGAAAACACGTTTTTCAAATGGACCACGAGCTATGCGTTTCGTTCCTGGATTGCACCACCACCTCAGTCTGAGTGGTTCGCTTAACCGGGCCACGAAAGAAGTACTGGCTGCATTTTATTAATATTTTGCATTCTAATAAATGCAATGAATAACAACACGTGCTAATTTTCTTAGAGGTTTCTAAATGTTTGCCGAACCTATAAGACTGTACATTAAAAAAGGTACGCTGGGCTCTCGACATATAGCAATAAGAAAACTTGTTACATGCAAGCATGGAAGTACCCTAGGCTTGCCAAACGAATTTCAAAGTCATCTTGTCCCATACAGCTTTTTGAAGCACCGGACCTTGGTGGGAAGCGTAACTTCACTCTTCTTGCAACACTATTTAAATGTACTGTGGCATCCCTGCACTGTTTTCCAAGCTTTGCGAAAATGTAGGTATGGATAGAGTGTAATGGAAAGCTCAGCAGACGCTACAGTTCTCTTTTCACTCCTGCTAGGTGCTACAACGCCAAGTGAATGTCTTGCTTTTATGTGAGTAAAAGACGATAGTCAATGCGTAGGGAGACTGCTGAAACGGACAGTGCCGTCGCAGACCCCGCATGCGTTGTCCAAGGCCATTTCTATCATCTGGGTAAATGTGGGCCTAAACAACTTTGTCTCAGGAATAAAATACTTGTAGTTATTTGCAGCATGGTGGTTTAGCTCAGGCTTTTCTTTGGCATTGTTACAGTGCTGAAGAGAGTTGGCAATCACGCCAAGTTTCAACTTCGCTTTTTTTGTGTTGTCCTACGACAACATAGCACCTATGCTTCTGTTTTCGGTTTTCACTAAAATAAATTGTTTCAAAAACCCAAACAAAAATCGTAATCCTCACTCTTCTTTCGTTTCATATTTTTTTGTGTTGGGCAAGAGCCTCCTTTGTACCTTCGCCATTCCACTTCTCTTTTTAAGTGACTAAGTTAAAGTCAGAAGCGACAATGAAAACCTCCAAGGCTGAGGATGGATAAATATGGCTGTACCGTGTAGATCGGGCGGTGGTTAGCGCCACCAAGCCGTAATACTTAATATACCAAACACTAGATTTATTTTTTTTTTCGTTTAAAATGTGAGCTTGAGGATTCGTACTTTGCGGAGAAGCGTTTAATTTTCACTCGTGCCTTGACTTTAGCCACCAATCATATAACCTCCTTCTAGTTAATTCTACCCGCGTAAAGTCTATTTTGCCTTCCCTGTCCCTAAACCCAACTGCTTTGAAAAACTCTGCGCCATCATCCTGAACTATAGGGCGAAGTTCTTTACAGAACATTATCAAGTGTTCGGAAGTTTTTTCTTCCTCTTCACAAGCACTGCATACCGCGTCTACCTCTTCGTATTTGGCCCGATATGTCTTGGTTCGCAATACTCCCGTCCTGGCCTCAAACAGTAGAGAACTACCCCGAGTATAATCATAGATCCTTTCCTTGGCAATTTCCTGTTTAAAAGTTTGATAGAACTCTAGTGCGGACTTCTTAATCATGCCAGTTTTCCCCGTATCGATCTCAGCTTTCTTCGCCTTCTTCTTAACTGCTAGTTATTTTTGGTTTGGCCCCCTGCTGTTTTCCAAGTATTTACCAGTCAATTTTCTGGTTCGCTTTCTCCATTTTGTATCGACATTCTTCATGTACAAGTGGCTGATACCTTCCTAGCCCAACGCTCCTCCCCCATTTCTGTCAATCGCTTCTCAAATTTTATCTTGCTGCTAGCTTCCCTGCCCTCAAATGATGTCCATCCCATATCACCTTGTACTCCCTCATTTGGTGTATTCCCGTTAGCTCCTAAGGCTAGCCTACCTATCCCACGTTGCTTAATTTCTAATCTTGCTTGAACTTCTCATCCCATGCACAAGACCGCATTGCCGAACGTCGGACCAGGAACCATGACACCTTTTCATATTCCTCTGACAACATCATACCTATTGTAATTCCACATAGCCCTGTTTTTCATTACCGCTGCATTCCTGCTACCTTTAGTCGTCACGTATATTTCGTGTTCCCTTAGGTACTCGGCCCCATTGCTTATTCATACGCCCAGATATTTGTTTTATCTGTTAGCTCTAGCGTGACCTCCTGTATTCTAAGCTCACTACCTTCATTGTCATTAAAAATTATGACTGCTGATTTTTCTTTAGTGAATCTGAAATCTAACCTATCTCCCGCATTACCGCAGATGTCCAGCAATCTCCGCGAATCTTCCTTGTTGTCCGCCATTAGCACTATATCATTTGCGTACATCAATGCTGGTAGTGCCTGTTCAATGAGTTTTCCTTGTTTGATGAAAGACAGGTTGAAGCCCAGTCCACTTCCCTCTAATTTGACCTCTAATCCTTGTAGGTACATCAGGAATATTAAGGGTGACAGGGCACACCCCTGCCTAAGCCCCCGTTTGACCTCGACCTCGGCAGGCTTGGATACCTGTTTTTCCCACTCTATGACTACCTTGTTACCTTTATAGATATCCTTTAAAAGATTAGTGACTACATGTTCCACACCTAGTGTGTCCAGTATTCCCCACAATTCCTCTTGAACCATGCTATCGTACGCTCCCTTGATACCCAAAAATGCTAGCCACAGGGTCCTGTGTTCCTTTTCTGATATTTCCATGCACTGCGTCAGTGAGAACAGATTGTCTTCCAACCTTCTGTGTTTCCGAAACCTATTTTGCAGTTCCCCCAACACCCCCTCATCCTCTATCCATGCCTGCAGTTTTTCCTTCATAATCTGTATCACCAGCCTGTAGACCACTGATGTCACTGTTATAGGACGGTAGTTGCTTATGTCAGCTTTGTCTTCCTTGCCTTTATAAATCATGCTCATCCTGCTAAGTTTCCATCCATCGAGACCTTCACCATCGATTATTAGTTTGCTCACTGCCTCTCTCAAAGCCTGCTTAGACTTCTGACCTAATGTATTTATCAGCATAATTGAAATGCCATCTGGGCCTGTTGATCTACTACAAAGAACCCATTTCTCAGCCCTTTTTCATTCTCGTTGTGAAAATATTGCCATTGCACCACTTGTCTATTGTGGTGCATAAAGCACTTTTTTTCGAAAATTTTCTTTCACCCTTGTTCTTATATATTCAATAGCTTCATCCCCTTCTAGCCTAGCACCTTGGGCTGTAGTTATAAACCTGTGCTCTAGGCTCGTTTCATTTCGTAGGGAGTTTAGATGGTTCCGAAATTGCGCAGCTGCCTTTCTATCTTTCTTATGTACTTCTGCCAGCCACATCAGCTCCCTTTCTTCTAGACTTTTCATTGATAAGGATGCACCCTTCTACAGCTTAGAAAGGTTTCCTATTTTCTTTCAACATGATCTGTCGGTTCACCTCACTGCTTAGCATGTCTGTGTTCCCTAGAGGCTTCCTGACGTTTTGCTATGGCTCTCTTAACTTCCTCATCCCATGAACTTTTGGGTTTGTGTCTTCTTTTCCGGAGTGACTTGTCACGCGTCTTAGCAAGCTCTAGCTCAAACAGTCCAATTAGATTCGTGTATGTCCACACTGTTTTATTATCCTCTGTAACTACATTGTCAATTTGTTTTTGTCACTTTGTTTAGCGGCTATTTCAATTTGCCTTTCTGGATAAAAATTTTTCTGTAGTTGCTCTTCTTTTCTCCTTCCCACTTTCACTGCTCTTCCAACAAAACATAGCTTGATACGTTTGTGATCACTACCCGGGCTTCTGGAGCCACCTTCATCTATGTGCATTCCCAAGAGCTTATCATACAATCTATGTGACATCAGTGCATAATCTATCGTCGTCTGCAGCCTTCCTTTCTCCCAAGTTATTTGCCCTTCACACTTCACGGTATTGTTGCAAATGATCAAATCAAGCCTTTCACACATATCGATGATCATTTTGCCTGTCGGGTCGGTATACCATCTATATCTTCGATGTGCGCATTCATATCTCTTAGTGTAATTATCTCGCACTCTCTTCCTAACTCCTGAATGTGTTTTGATATACACTCTACCATTGCCTGGTCTTCCTCTCTGGCCTTTGCTGCCGTCCACAAGTACACGAAACTAAGGAGTGTCATTAGAACTGCCACTTCATCTTTTAACCATAAATGTTCCTTGCACTCCTGCTTGACCCATTGCCAGTCGGTACTTTTATGAATGAATGCACCAATGCCACCCCTCTTTCTGCTGCCTTCTGTTCTAATACAATATTTCCACGCGTAGTCCGGATTGATCGCAGGTTGTTCCATGTCCCTGAGATGTGTTTCTACAAAACCGTATACCATCGGCCTCTCTTCCCTTAGTTGTTCTTCTATCTCTTCCAACTTCAGCGTGTTCTGTCTATATCGTATCTTCATCGTATCTGTCTTCATCAACTTCATCGTATCTGTCTATACCACCTGTCAAAGAGTCTCCCTGGTTGATTTCCTCGTTACTAGCTATCCTGCAGCCCTAAGAGCCCGCTTGCCCCCCAAAAAAGCTACTGCATGTCCTGCAAGTCAAAAACCCACCACATGACCTAGCCGCCCATCGAAGTGAATTCTGTCTTGTTGAAAACCACTCCACCTATGCACCTCTCTGTTTATTTCCACCACCTCAAAGCCTTTCTCTCGACTCATACGCCATATCTGTTGATTTGCGTTGACAACCGCTCTTTGTAGGTTGTCGTCACGGTATCGTGCCTATCACTACCTGTACCTAAGGAGAAGTGGCGCGCATGTCGTCGACGCCTTTCGCCAGTGTGGTTCATAGTCCTGCTGTATCTTCAATTAAGACATCGTTTAAACCGCCTGAAATTATCACGAGGTTCCGTCTATCAGCTGTAGTTTTGAGTTTTGCGCTCGCTTGCCTCATGACTGCTTCCAGCTTGCGTCCTGGGAACGCCCCTACTGCAACCCTCTTGTCACCTCTTACCCTCTCTTTGATGACTTCTATGCATCGATTTAAATTTGAGTCCCCGGCGATTATCACATGGTGTTACTTTTCAGCTGGAGCGTGCTGCACCTGGGGGCTACTTGCACCTGTGACGCCGGCTGCTTTGTCCCCTCCCAGCCCCACCATTACTTCGCTGAAGCAACGCCTTGCGACAATTGAACTGGCTGAACCTTTTTTTTCCAAACTTGCTTGCTCTTTCTTCTCCGCTGTTCTGGTTGCCGGTTCCCTAATGTTCTCTCCATAGGCCGCTCCTCTGTTCACCTTGGCTAGTGCTTCCTCGGCGGACTTCAGCCTTTCTCCCATTGCCCTCGTTTTCTCTTGCTCTGTCGCCAACGCAGTCTCGAGCTCGGCGATTGTCATCAACAATTCACTCTGGGCAACCATCATTTTCTCCATTTTTTTCTCGACCTCACATTGCCTACATTTCGCGTCAGTCTCTTCTCCATCCGCTTCTACACTTGGGTCCACTTTCAAACCCACTCCACATCCTTAACACTTTACAGTCTTTTTAACCATGTCTTTGTGACACAAATTGTCCCTATACTCGATAATTACTAAACTCAAGCCCTGACTAACGAAAAAAAAGAAAGTCTAAGCTCTACTACAAAAATTTGCGTGTTCAGTGTACGCGCACCTCCCCCATGGGGTGGCAAAAGAAAAAAAACAACACAAAATTCAAACACACACACACACACATGCACTAACTAATAAATACCTGGTGACTGGCCCCCGAAAAAGCCGTACCATAAAATAAGTGCTACGAAGATTTCAACTGCTGCCTTATATATAAAGACAAGCTCAAAACATACAAAAACACTTATCTGCGCAGTCGATCGGGAGCGCTCAAAAAACACGTCCATCCAGTATGACAGTCCAAACCAAACTGGCTGTGTGCGCCATCCAACGTTTTGACTACGAACTTGTCTTTGTCAAGGCTAGAACTGAACTTGTCTTTGTCAAGGCCTTTCGCCTGTTCACAACGACACCTGTCACAGACTCCTGGATCCCGGATAAGAAACAAACGGCAATCTTCTAAAGAAAATTGATTGTTCAATCACTGAGGCACCACGAACATTAGATACGTGCGTTCTCCCACGAATTCTCATGGTACTATAAAGAGTACACCTAGACTTTATTGCACGTTCGAGCAAGCAGAAGAACACTGTAGGCTCTCTCACGCACTTCTTCATGCTGAAGCACAAGCAACCGGTTTTTTTTAACGTTCAAATCAGAATTCCCAAAACAGAAATGAATATAAGACAAGCAGTACTGACTTTTTGCGTTTCATGGTCTCTCATTTTCCTAAAGTTTATCGGTTCTTATAACAGGGAATACTGAAGAGAGTCAATATGCCAATTTAATATTATTTTGCAGTGAACCTTGGCCTCGAAAATTTCAATGAGAAAGATCAGGATATTGTATTATGTAATTTCAATTCTCGAATAAACAAGCGTACTTTGTATAGTACACTGGTACTCAGTAGGTTAAACCACTAGCAGGCCAGCAACTTAGACCTAGCCGAATGCGTTTGTGACTGGTCACCTTCACGATCACCAAGCCGGCGAACGTCTTGATGTGTCGACTGACACGCACTTGCTGACACTAATATCAAGCCGTGTGTTTGGTTGATTGAAGCTGATTGAGGTGGGGTGGACGATACCTTGGCAGGTTTGAATCAAATAGACACAAAAATAACTCACTATCTGCCCAAGTGAGTGCGGTTCCCTGGATATTTTAGGTTATGCTCATTTCGAATGAGCCCTAAATGCAAAAATGTCGTTCTTCCCTGTGTCTGAATGAGCTCCCCATTGTTGCACGACCTAAGGCCAGGAACAGAGACGACAGCAAAAATCAAACGGGACACGTAAACGAACATTTATGTGTCAAGGAATGGAAACGCTTGGATGAAGAAGGCTTTAGAAGAAGCGGGGGGGAAATGGCGACTCAGGCAGGGAACCAAGCGGCGGTAGAGCCACCTGGCGGATGGTTTCAATCTCGTGATCGTCGATCTGTCCTTTGCCAGCACGAGGCGACGGAATACAATGCGACGGTTGGGTGCACCTACCATAGCGCCGCCGGCACAATGGGCAAATATAAAAATGTACCTTCTATAGTTTTCTGATTCTTCCTTTCAACCAAATCGCACTTACAGTTAGCATAACTAATCAAGTTGTTCACTGTTTTCCTTTCACGACACCGTGCATGTAAACTGCACTGGCATTTTTCGCACGTAGTGCGAAAAAATTTATGTTGCTGAAAAGGTATGGGTATTGTACGGGCACTGATTCAGCCCTAAATTTTTCAGTAATGAGGAACGTACATAGGAGTAAACAAGGCAAGAGCAAGCGCTATAGCCGGAAGGATCCGCTCAAGGTAAACCATACCTTGTCAATCATTTGCTCCTCAGTTAAATGCTGGTGTGCCATGTGTGATTTCCAAGGTACAGGGTGAGGAGTTGTTCAGCAATGGAAAGAAAAAAAAGACAAAGGTAAGAGACAAACTAAACGCGGCTTACCGCTCTTTAAACTTTCACTTGATTACATGTAATGAGTTTTGCGAAAAATAAGCTGTGATGCCACAGAGTCTCTGTGTTGAACTAAACCCAGCATACTGCTCTGAAAACTTTCACTTGATTACATGCAATGCATTTTGTAAATAAGAAGCTATGATGCCATGAAGTTTATGCGTGGTCCCATTACCATCCAAGCCTTGAGTTTTTGTAGTCAGTGCCTGCACGCTCGCTTGCCGGGTGTGAATGTCTGCAGATGGTAAGGATCTCCCTCATACCCATGGTCTTCCGACGCATTGTTCGCTTTAGCACGGTCTCCATATCGCTCCTTAGATTCTCATTATTGACACCTCTACGACTCTAGGGGTTTTCTCAGGCGTGAAGTCTAGGTGCTGTTGCGGCGTGTCTCCTTCTCCGGTTTCCGTATTTGCTTCACCAATTATTTGTTCACCTGTGTTTTCTACACATAAACGCAATAAAGAAAAATTCGCGCTTCCATCCCCTGGAACCGGATGGGATAGATGTATAAAAAAACAGCTTAGCTGCAAGAAAGAACTATTACAAATTTTAAATTTTATTTTGGGCAAAGGTTCCAAAGCTAAAGTTTGCCGACGCTGACTTGTGTGACTTGTCTTCCGGTGTTTGCTTAGAGACGGTTAGCGCGACAAGCGCTTAAGTGCTATCCCCTCCCTTACTCAGGACGCCACTGACAAGGACTGGAGCACCCCGATTCATTCAACATGTAATATTTATTCGTTTCATTGCGCAAAAGCTGACACAAAGTACCCAGCCGTCTCACATACGAAAAGCTATTGTCCTTAAAATATGTGGTGGACGTTCGAGTTCATGCCGAATATTCGAAGATGTCACGCGATAGTCAGTCAGAGCCATCGGCACAGTTGTGCAGGACCCCAAGAACAACAATATACCTCTGTTTCTTTTTAGGCTGCTGATATAAAAGAGTACATACAGCTTGTTTTAAAGATGTATTTTTGACTTGTCGGCCTCAATTACATATTGCAGGGAGTAGACAAAAAATCACAGCGAAATTTTGTGAACATACCAACTTGTTGCTTTCCTTCATCGCCATGTCTTTGCACGCATTATAAAAATGACAGTAAAGGCGTAATACCTGTAAGAGAAATGTTGTTAAATCTGTGCTACTTTCACCCGAAGAAACGCCTTCGGAGGCTACTTATTCGAGAGAACTACGAGCTCCGAAATTTCTAATATACAGCATTCACAGCAATCATTATTTGTAGGGGCTAATATATTTGCCATCTTCGGCTCGTTTTGCGACGATCGCTAGGATATCATTACCCAAGAGAGAAAAAACAGATGACTGCGCGCGTAACGTTGGTCGTTTCAACGCAACATTGAATGCCTCTTGCAAGCAGAGTTGTCAAGTGCCCACTGCGCCATAATTTCTGTTTGCGGATGAGCAGTCCGTAGGGCAACACGCCAACCTACACCGTTGCTCACTTTATTGATGGTTCTGCTGCTGACCGGATGATTAAATGTGTTAGAGCGCTTGGTAATGTGTGGGCCTTTGAAATACCTATTCGCTGTTCAATTCACATTTCTCACGCCTAGCACGACTAAATCTTTCTGCGACGTAACAGGTGCGTTAGAGAGATTTTTTTTCAATAAATGCCATCCATGAAAAATTCTATTGTGAAGCTGTTTAAAAAAACGCTGTGTGTTAAAGAAACACTGTGAACCCGCCAACCTCTGCCAATGAACAATGACAGACAAAAGGCGCGGATGGGATTCAGAGACCATCGGTATGCTTTTTTCGATGACACACACTCTGCGAATCCTTATCGTTAAACTACGCGCAGGTTAAATCTCCTGCTGGCACTATCTTGGAGGCCAATACCAGTGCCTACATATACGCGATGAGCAGTAAACGCTAGTGCAGCACTAGCACTCGATTTTTCAATCAAGCAACTTCCTAGCAGACACTGCTTGCGTCGGCGTTGTGAAGTGAGAAAGGGGATAGCGTAGCCGAAAAGAGAGAGGGGACGTGCATGCTGTTAAATATTGTGTGAACGACAACGAGCACCACTATCATCATTAAAATTAGAGCAGCGTGTTCGGAAGAAAGAAGAGGTCGATCGGGTGGGCTTTACCATGGCCACGGCGGCTGGTCCTTTTATCTACAAATTGGTGCCGTGAAACCCAGGAGGAAGGACCTCAGAGGTGAGAGGGAGCGGCCTTCACGAATTTCGACAACACTTGTAGCCTCGAGGACTTTTGTGAAGCCGCTGTTGGTTGAAGCTGATGTGCGAAGCCAAACCGTTTTTGAGAGCAAAATCAAGAAGCATGACACCTCGACAGTGGTTGAGACTTCGTGCTTCGAAGCGTTTGTGACGGGCACCACGTAGACTGCGACTTCCCCTAGTGACGTGACCAGCCAGTGATCACGTTTCCGACACTGGACTGGGTAATGGAGGCCCTGTTCACAAGGCGGAATGAAGTGCGCAAGGCCGTCACAGAAGCCATCGCCAACATTGAACGTCTAGTACACGTGGAGCGTCCGTTGGTAAGTGAGTTACAATATATTCATTGAATTTTGATTGAGCATTACAAGCCTTTAAAAGAAAACGACAAGGAAGGAGAAGGTGCAGTCCACATCAATCGCTTGGAAGCAGAGATGAAGGAAGCAGAGCTTTATGAACACCAGATCATCCTAGCTAAGGTCCGAGTGGAATATAACATCGCGGACGTATTAAGTGCTCCACTATCTCACATGGAGGCCATGAGACAAAGGATTTGGACAGAAGTACAAGCAAACGTGCACTCTACATCTGTGGCGCCGCCATCTAGCCTTTAATTCTTCAGCAGCAATCTTATTCTTCGGAAGCTAGACGACTCAGACTCGTGAAGAATTGCTGAACGTGCTAAAAGCCGGAAAGTTGCCGATTTCACCACCGTAACAAGCAGGTTCAGAACAACTGCTACTTCCAAAGAACTGACACACAACTTTAGAACTGTCATCAGCGTACGCTATCAATGAAGCAAATGACACGACAGTTACACCAACTCAAGCGCACGTGCTGGAAGAGACTTGTACGAAGGAAAAGCAGAAGGCATCTGGAATTCCTAAGGATGACACACCAAAGCTTGAGAATGATTGCACACCGAAGACGCCAGATTTTGTTGTATTGCAGTCCTCATGTCTCTGCATCCAAATACCTGGTGAAAGGAAGTCAAGGCCATTTCAGCAAGTGAAGAGAAATTTAAAGTCAACGAGAAAACGGAAGCCTACTGCCAGTGCTTATAAAGACTACCACACTTCTGGTAAGCCACAGAAGTCAAGATTAGAGAGACGGTGGTTGGCACGGCCTATATTTGCGACGATCCGCAATATCAAGACAACGTCAACCTCTCGAATAAGACTGCCTAGACCAATGCAGAGTGTAAGACGTGATTATCCGAAGGCAAGGGTAGGCAAGAGAAAAAATCAAGAAAAGTTCTGAAGAACAACTACCCCAGAAACTTGCAGAATAGTCTGCATGATGGACCTTCCTGCCCAAAAAAACCGATCACTGAAAGCAGTTTACCGAAAGTGATGCGCCCACTGGCAAGAGCGTGGAACAAGCGCCGTAAACATCGCTGGAAGATCAAGCGCAGAAGACTCGGATGACACTCTACTAGGACTGACGTGGAACTGTCACCAGTACTGACGAACAATTTGTACTCGCAACTCATGTGACCGTTCAGTTTTCTTTGTCGTCAGGTGCCAATAGGGGGGGGGGGCGTGTAGGATGGTAAATAATGTGTGAACGACAAAGAGTGCCACTATCACCACTAAGATCAGAGTGGCATTGGGAATAAACAAGTGGTGGACGTGTGGGCTTCGCCAGGGGCACGGCGGCTCGTCCTTTTCGCTACACATGCACTGATCTCTATTAGAAATACCCCTTGTGGAGATCAGTGCGTGCATGCACAATTAGTGTCTGTACGCTGATGGCTGGGATGCTAGTAGGAGAGAGTGGGGGAGCGAGCGTAAGCTAGCAGACGCTGCCTACACTGACGTTTTTAGGTGAGACAATGGGGATTTATAGGAGGGAAGAGAAGAAAAGGGGCATCCATGATGTTGCCGAGTCCATGGTGTTGCCGCACAGCGGATTGACCTCGACCGTAAGATTTCCCGCATCGATAATCGATCGACGCACGTGATCGATCGAAGGGCCTCTCCCTCAGCGTATCTCGGCGTTAACCGCTGAGCCAGGGAGGGGCACGTACGTGACTTACTGCTCCCGATATGGCGATCTCGGAGAAAATACCTTGTTCTCATCAATACCGACAAGCTGGCTCAAAGGATTCGCGCGCAATCATTTTGCGCGCGTCCCACGTAAGATAAGCGCCTAATCCGCAATGGTGGTCTAGTGGCCATGGGCACGCGGCTGATGACTCGCAGGTCGCGGGATTGATTCCCGGTCGCAGTGGCCGCATTGTCGACGGAGGCGAGAATTCTTGAGGCACGTCTGCTTAGATTTAGGTGCTCGTTACCAGAACGACAGGTGGTCGAAATATCCGAAGCCCTCCACTACGTCGTCTCACATATTCATATTGTTACGGGAAAGATTTATTCACCGAGAGCTGGTCTTGCTAACGACTTCGAGAGTGCCCAGTCAAGCAGGCCAACGGGAGAAGCTTCAGAGTCCAACCCACTACAACCACGTTGTCGTCTTCTTCATTTGGGTGCCAATTCAGCTGTGTCGGTGTGACAGTTCCATACACGTATCATCACCCCGGCCCGTAAGGAACCGTCTCGGTGCCTGTTAAACGAGCGAGTCGGCGTTGTAGGGCTTGAGACGAGAAACGTGGACCACTTCCGTTCTGGGAGCAGCAGCTGATGAGTTTGCGGTAGCGGCAATCTCGTAGGTCACAGGTGTGACTTGACGAATGACTCGGTAGGGCCCAGCGTATCGCGATAATAGTTTCTCGCAGAGGCCAACACGTCGAGATGGGAGCCACAGGAGAACAAGAGATCCCGCAGAAAAAACGGCATCTCTATGTCGACGGTCATAAAGAGACTTCTGTGCTGTCTGCGACGACGATAACCGAGCACGCGCTACCGCACGTGCCGTGAGGGCACGGGTGATTGCATCCTGAGCGTACGAGGTGGAGGATGGGTGGTCTGATAAAAGCAATGTGTCGAAGGGCAGTAAGGGATGACGTCCGTAGAGTAGATAAAAAGGGGAGTAGCCCGCTGTTTCATGACGCGACGAGTTATAGGCGAAGGTTACGAACGGAAGAGCTATGTCCCAATCGGTGTGGTCAGTAGATACGTACATGGAAAGCATGTCCGTCAATGTGCGGTTTAGTCGCTTCGTAAGGCCGTTAGTCTGAGGGTGGTAAGATGTGGTGAAGTTGTGACGGGTAGCACAAGATCGGAGTAGATCATCAACCACACGAGATAGAAAGTAGCGACCACGGTCTGTGAGCAGGTGAGTCGGAGCGCCGTGCTGGAGAATAATGTCGTACAGCAGGAAGTCGGCAACGTCGGTTGCGCAGCTGGTTGGTAGCGCTCGAGTGATTGCATACCGAGTGGCATAGTCTGTGGCCACTGCAATCCATTTATTTCCAGTTGTAGAAGTAGGAAAAGGGCCTAGCAAGTCCAACCCCACTCGATAAAAGGGCTCGGCTGGAACTTCAATAGGTTGAAGTAGACCGGCAGGGGGAGTCGTAGGCTTCTTTCGGCGCTGGCAGAGGTCACAAGTTGTGACGTAACGGCGAACAGAGCGGTACAGACCCTTCCAGAATACTCGTCGTCGAAAGCGGTCGTAAGTTCTGGAGACTCCTAGATGTCCAGAAGTTGGAGCGTCGTGAAATTGTCGCAGAACATCCTTTCGCAGGTGATGCGGTACGACGAGTAAACGTTCGGCGCCGTCGGGGTGTAAGTTGCGGCGGTACAAAACGTTGTCTTGAAGCAGGTATCTGCTAAGAGAAGGATCAGCATAACGCGATTGAAGGCGGTCAATGATGGTGAACAGCGATGGATCTTGGCGCTGTTCGTCAGCCACGTTCAGAAAGTCAGTGATGGCTAAAACGCAGGCATCGAATTCCAAATCAGTGGAGCTAGGTGGATCAACAGGGTGCCGGGATAAGCCGTCAGCATCGCTGTGCAGCTTTCCAGATTTGTAAACAACCGAGAACGTGTACTCCTGTAATCGAAGTGCCCATCGGCCGAGTCTTCCTGTAGGGTCCTTGAGCGTCGACAGCCAGCAAAGCGCATGATGGTCCGTGATGACTGCGAACGGACGTCCGTATAAGTACGGACGGAATTTCGCAATAGCCCAAACGAGGGCTAAGCATTCCCGCTCAGTGATGGAATAATTTTGTTCCGCTTGCGACAAAAGACGGCTAGCGTAGGCTATCACACGGTTGGTGCCATTCTGTATCTGAGCGAGTATAGCACCAATGCCATGGCCGCTTGCATCGGTGCGGAGCTCTGTTCGAGCCGCTGGATCGAAATGAGCCAACACAGGTGGTGATTTGAGGGCGGTAATTAGCGACGCGAAGGAATGTTCTTGGTCCCTTCCCCAAGAAAATGCCACATTCTTTTTGAGGAGATCCGTGAGGGGCCTAGCAATATCCGCGAAATTGAAGACAAAGCGGCGGAAGTATGAGCACAGTCCAATAAAACTGCGAACTTCTTGTGTGGAACGCGGAACCGGGAATTCTCGGAGTGCACGGACTTTGTCAGGGTCGGGTTGAACACCAGTGGCGTCAACAAGGTGGCCGAGTAGTTTAATCTGCCGACGTCCAAATGAGCATTTCGACGAATTGAGTTGGAGACCAGCGCAACGAAAAACGTGAATTGCCGAGAGACGAGACAGGTGGCTTTCGAAGGAGGGCGAGAAAACTATTACATCATCCAGATAGCAGAGGCAGGTCGACCATTTGAAACCGCGAAGAAGAGAGTCCGTCATACGTTCAAAAGTAGCCGGGGCATTGCACAAACCAAAAGGCATGACCTTGAATTGGTAAAGACCGTCGGGTGTGATGAATGCCGTCTTCTCGCGGTCGCGGTCGTCGACCGAAATTTTTCAGTATCCGGATCGAAGGTCAAGGGACGAGAAATAGTTGGCGCCGTAGAGGCAGTCGAGCGCATCATCGATTTGAGGTAAAGGATAAACGTCCTTCTTGGTGATCCGATTCAGGTGGCGATAGTCGACGCAAAAACGCCAGGTGTTGTCCTTCTTTTTAACTAAGACCACAGGGGAGGCCCAAGGACTCGATGACGGCTCAATGACGTCTTTACTGAGCATTTTCTCGACCTCCGTCTGTATTACTTGGCGCTCAGCACGTGACACGCGATAAGGGCGTTTGTGAAGTGGACTGGCGTCGCCGGTGTCGATGCGGTGGGTTACGGCAGTTGTGCGGCCCAGGGGACGGTCGTCAACGTCAAAGATATCCAGGTAAGAAAATAGAACACCCCGGAGTGCCGCAACTTGGGAAGGTAAGAGGTCACTGGATATCATTTTGTCGAGGAACGCCTTATTTTGCGACGTGATGACAGGTTTCGTCATGGTCTTAGTGTCAGGTGTAAAAGAACAAATCGAACATTCATCAAGGGTGGAAAGATCGGCTAAAGTGATGCCTTGGGGAAGCACTTGGGTCGACGTAGAGAAGTTCAGGACTGGAAGTAGCACCGTGTTGTTAGCAACAACCACTATATCATGGTTTTAGGACATTGCACCTCAAACATTTCACTGGAGTAATTGCGTTGTAGTTACCGATTTCAGAAACGTCATTTCTCGAATACTCGGTGCGAATTTGATTATTTATTCAAGATAAGCACCCACTAGCACAACAGCGAGGTCAACTAGAACGTCAGTTCACTCGCTTTAGTTCCCGTTTTCGAAAAAAAGTGGGCGTTTAAAAGCCAAACAATATTTTTTCCAGTACTAAACTATAGCAATCGAGTGCTTCCCGCTAGGTTATTTTGTAAGCAGTGTCTTTTCACGATGTTATTCGATGTTATTACAAATTTGTTCTATACTGTTCACCTGAAAATTTTGAACTGTGGCTGTATTGACGCTGATCAATTTGTATTGCCTTTTCGCCACCTATATTACTTTCATTCTTGTTTCGCATTCTTTCCTTAACATTGCTTGTTATCCGCATTTGTCGCGCAACGATTTGATGCTTTTGTATTCCCACTCCTGCATGGGCCCTGAAACCTGCTGTACTATAATTAATGAAAACAAAATAACACAAGTGTTATCGACAGTTGCACAAACCCTCTTCACATCGACTGAAGGAAGAATTTTGGCCAGCTCTAAAAGCTCCTTCTTGCACATCCGCATGAAGTCTCCGAAAAAAGTCTTTGCTCTCATTAGGCGTGGTCCAATTCCTGGAACGAAAGCATGAACAATACTTTAAATTGCATTTCCGGGTAATGATGACTACAGTGAGCCGGAAAGCGAGCACAAGAACACCGCGTGCATATATTTAGGTGTATGTTAAATCACCCCCAACCGCAGGTGGGGGAGATTAATCCGCACATATACGCCATGGCCACTAACGATATAATGATGTTTACTAAAACGCCAAAAAAACTATTGCTGTATATCTATGCAAGAAGAAGGAAATGCTGCATTAGTCACCATGTAATTTTCACTCGTTTAGTTCTAAAAAGAAAAGGAATATTCATTAAGTTTTTTGCCTAATAGACGAAAAATAGATGCTGTTCTGATTGCGACAACAACCTAAATGTTCATGTTCTTTTCTCAGTAATAATTGCTAAAGATGTAGTTCAATTAAATGGCCAAACACTTACTGACTCCTTATTATGCGCACTGCCTACCGCTAATAAATACATTCGGTTTGTCTTTAGAACACGCAGTATAATATCAGACAAACTTCGTTGCCTTGCCGCACCGAATCCAGAGTATTATTTTCAAGAATGTTAGAGTCTGTTACTATTGAGCGGGAGCCTCAGAGACGTCGCCCGCAAATCTCTCGCTTCCGGCCCACAGGCCACGTGAAACTATGTTCGCCCGCCATTATTTTATTGCGATAGCAATTATATATGCACTCGTGGCTGGATTTCGCCACCAGTGTCGGCGTTGGCGTGGGCGTTGACGGGGGCGTCGGCGTCAATATACGTATATGTAAACGTATCTGTAAGTATAAAATTGCAAAAAAAATCAAGAAAGAAGACTCCCGCTCGCAGAATCTAACGCGGGACCTCCGCGTCCTGAATGCGAGGCATTAACCACGGAGCCACTGAGTCAAACGGCAAGCTATTTATATCTACCGCGTAGGGCTGTTGGCGGACATATCGGGGGGGGGAACTATCGTGTTTTCAGGATTATAAGCAAGATGGCACAATGAGCACGCAGTGGCTCTCATGTCTCACGCACACGTACTTTGGCCCGTGGAGAGGAGGGGAGTGGGCGATCTCTCGCGTGCCCTTATCTTCCGGTGGGGAGGATCATACGTCTTGGCTGGCGTTGGCCTTGCACTGTAATGATTCTGTTGTAGTTACGGGGCGCACGAAGGTCCATGGAATTGCAACAACTGACACGCTTATTCGCGTTCATCTGTACTTTTAAGTATAGTGCGCCACTTGTGCGTGAGAAACACGGGCCATGCTTCGATCTGCTTGCCATTATGCGTGTGACCTAATTTGTTTCTATCACGTTCATTGCTTCACCTTTGCGGCAAAGTTATGACTTTTTTATTTTTCATAAAAAGTAAGTTCATGATATACACAACCACGACTCGTTTTCAAACACTGTTTCCATGATGAATTCTATCGCCACAATCATTTTTTTATTGCCACAAGGCAGTAGATAAATTGCGGCAAAAAGCAGTAGAGGGTCTCTGTCCGAAAGAAACGACTACAAAGTGAATCGAGACTGGTGCAAGCCCAGCAGAAAGCCAGCCAAAGTCGTCACATGTACCTGTCATAAATATCCGTCAATATACGTTTCTTTGAACGATTATCAGTGGAGGTGCTGGGTATGCCTACCTGGTTCTTCCGGCAAACCAACACGGATTTTCAGAGCGGCCGCCACCATCATTTTTTCTGCAATGGCTCGACAGGCCTACTCACAAGAGCAACAGCAGCCGCAGCAGCAGCAGCAGCTGCCTCAGCTGATACTCCTGCCTCCACGAGACCCCGGAATAATCTCGGGCACTGGCAAAGACAAGGTGAATGTGGAAGATTAGGTAGCATCGCGCGAGTGCTTCAGTGAATACTATAGGTGGGACCCCACGTTGATGCTGGGCAACGTTCTGTTTTACTTGAGGAATACGGCACTAGTCTGGTATGAGACGCTTGAGTCGGAGTTGACCAGCTGGGACATTTGCAAACTGAAGCTTGTCGAGTTGTTTACTAAGCAAATTGGGCGACAGCAGGCCGCGTGGAAAGACCTAGAATGCTGCGTTCTGACATCGACAGAGTCATATGTGTCTTATATACAGGACGTATTGGGCCTCTGTCGAAAGGTTCACAAGAGTATGAGCGAAACTGACAAGATCACCCCCATAATAAAGAAAATTGTCGATGATGTCCTTAATCTGTTGATCGTTAAAGACCGCGTCACCGTCGACGTGGGTGTGAAGGAAGGTCAACGCTTCAAGCACGCCAAGAGCCATCGCATCAGCCACCAGTTTGCGTGTCTGCCTAATACTGCAGCCACATGTACCTGTGAAGAGTCACCCCAGTTCACACAAGCTACATCATCCGACAATGTCCCCCGAATCGTCAACCGCGAACTCGAAGCAATGGCTCCTGTAGCCATCGCTTTCGGCGCCCCTGAAGTTGACGCATTCACCGTCTCCCACATACAAGCCGTCGTTCACCGATAAATTGCAAATCTCGGCATCACTCCTGTTTTTGCTGTCAACCCTTTCGATAGTTCGGCTTCGTTTAATCAGATCCCGGTAGACCCTCCACGCTACCCTTTCCGCTACCGAAACCCCGTTCAATGGAGAATGTCGCATGATCGACGAATCTGCTTCCATTGCTTTCGCGCCGGACACACTGCGCGCTACTGTGGCGATTGTTAGACGTCAAATTAGTCCTGCAACACTGACACAGGGCGTCGTTTTGAAGGCATTTCTTGCTGGTTTTCTACTCCATACAATCCGCAGCCTGCTGCTAGTAAGGTTCAGAGCCTAATGTTCAACCGATCACCATCACCCCAAAGCTGCCATTTTTTCTCACCAATGATTATTTGATCCACGTTCCCTGCACGACCTGGGCCTTCAACCTGAGGAAACTAGGCCATTGAGCTCCCGGAAGTGATGCTGCCTTTACGACCTGGTCTGTCAATCTTCTGTTGATGATTTCTACTCGGCCCAAATTTATAGACCTTTTGTGGGTGACGTTGTCGTTACAGCCATCATAGAGAATGTGGGGCAAATTTCAGTCGTGAGCGCTGCTCTCTGTATTAAGCTGCGCAAAGTGATTAGGCCTCCTCCTAAATGTGCAGTAACAGTTGCCGATGAGAGCACATCTGCAGTTCTCGGCATGTGCGCCTCTCGCGTCAGTATTGCTGGCCGTCAGACTGTCATATTTCTCATCGTGCTCTATGGTGGTGCCTACATGACGTGATTTTCGGTTTCGACTTTCTCTCGGTGCACTCCGCCCTTATCGACTGCTCGAAGTGCCTCCTTCAGCTTAAACTGCCTTTTGACGCCGTCATTGCCCGTGACGCTTAAAGCCGCCTATGTGCCACCGAGTTACTGCATCTTCCGCCACAAGCCCCGATTTACGTGCAGCTCATGTGTGATTTGCCAGTACGCAATGGGGAATATGCCATTTCACCCATTACCGACGTTGTGTTAAAGAATTACATTGCTGTCCCACACACCCTGGTGAGGGGACGCCACAACCAGACCTATTTGTCGTTTTTTTTAACTTAGGTTTCACCACCCACCTGCTGCCTGCTGGTATTAAACTAGGCGCCATGTCGTCATTGCAAGAGTTTCTAATCTTGCATCTCTAAACTGTCAGCCGAACAACCTACCCCGCACGTCAACTCGCTCGGTGCGTCCACCCTTTCAAGAATCAACAATGCCAAAATGATACCACCAGCTCTTTCGCCTGCTGAAGCACAAAAAATCTCCACTGTCTCTCACACTTCATGCGGATATACTTGATCTTGACAACAGCCCTTTAGGACATGCAACAGTTGTAACCCATCATACCAGTACCGGTGATGCCAACCCAATACATTGCCGCTCTTATTGTGTCCTCGCTGCCGAACGCTCTTTCATCCAGAAAGAGGTCGAGAAAATGTTCGCCAAAGGTGCCGTCGAACACTCATTTAGTCCGTGGCCATCCCCGGTCGTGCTTTTGAAGAAGAATGACAATACGTGGCAGTTTTGCGTTGACTATAGACATCCCAACAAGGTCACTAAGAAGGACGTTTACCCTTTAGCAAGAATAGACGATGCCCTTAACTGCCTGCATGGCGCCAAGTTTTTCTCGTTCATTGTCTTTCGGTCTAGTTATTCGCAGATCGCTGTTAACCCACGGCACTGAGAGGAAATTGCATTTGTAACCACCGATGGGTTATACCAATCAAAATGATACGGTTTGGGCATTGCAATGCGCCGGCCAATTTTCAGCGCGTGATGGATTCGCTTCTGCACGGCTTCAAGTGGTGTGCTTGCTTGTACTGCTTAGACGGCATCGTCGCGCTTTCATCGAGATTCGCAACATAAAAATCAGGAAAGCCAGGCTACGTTACAGCCACTTATCCGAACGTCGTGGTAGTAATATACAAAATACACACAAACAGCTCAAAAATTACGTAAGAATAAAATTGGAAAAATAATCAGGAGCACTCTGTGTATAAGTACAATATAGGCCGTTTCATGCGTGAACGAAGTCCATGGGCGTAGTCCAGTTCATGCAGCGTGATCACATCCTGAAGAGAGTCTGCACAGGTAATGATTCATGCACTTATATTTTGACTACAAGATATGCTCATAAATGTCTTAGCGCTACGGCAAGGAGCAGTAGGAATTAAAGGCAGTTCATTCAATTTGTGCTCATTAGAGTTCACGAAAAACATTCACTGCATGCCTTTGATTATCAGAATGTGGCCATGGTTCGAGCACTTTGCCTATTGTAACTGGCCGCCTCTACAGGCGGTTCAATCGATCACTCAATCGTAGAAGCATAGCCAGAAAATGACAGCAATACTTGAGAATCAGCGTTCGAGTAGCATTCATGTTGGGGATCCATACTCAGATGATGTTGAATGGAATCCTGGCCTCCCGCAATTTCTTTAGGAATGACCCATATAGGAGATATTGCCACGCTCCATTTCCCAAGTTTTTGTTATCGTCCGAAAACACCGCACGATTCTCAGCGCAAACCGCGCCTGCCGTTTTCTAGAAGGTTCCGGACTGTAGAAGATCATTTTGATAAGATCACGCCCACTGTGCGAACGGTACAGATTGTTCTGGAACCTACGCCACCGCCAGCGATAACGCTAGAACATTCGACGGCAAGAGTATAAATGCCGACGCGCTTCGCCGCTTGTCAGTTGTTGATCGAAGGCCGACGCTCCGTTCGCCGCTATCAGTCCGAGACTGCTATCTGTGCGAGATTGCTGCTGTAATTGGACTTTCCGTTTTCCGGGCACAGGTTCGCCCAAATAAACAGTTAAATCCCAACACGAAGTCTCCTGTCTTCGGCCACGTCACGACCCCGTGACATCTGGTGGAGGTGCTGCTTCGTTCATGTACCGGACGCCCCCATCAAGCCGCGAACCCAGCCCACGTCGCGGAGAAGACACCGACGCCAACCAGGAGCAGCGAACAAGCCGCCGACAGCAAGGGCTACCACCGGAGTACGGGCTTCTACCAGACAAGGCGCGGGAGACGAAGGCCATGGCCGCGACTGCAGTGACAATGCCAACCGCAGCGTCCCAGCCCACGATGGTCATGCATCAACCCAGGGAACCACCAATTTTCCATGGGTCATCGTTCGAAGACCCGGAGTCCTGGCTAGAAACATACGACCGTGTGGCCGCCCTAAGCCACTGGGACCATGACGAAAAGCTGCGTCGTGTGTTCTTCTATTTGGAAGACACCACAAGGACTTGGCTTGAAAATCGGGAGTCCACGCTCCGAACGTGGGATGTTTTCTGCGGCGCATTCCTGCAAACGTTCGCGAGCGTCGCTCGCAAAGAGAGGGCCGCTGCTTTATTAGAGACTCGGGTTCAGCTACCAAATGAAAATGTCGCCATTTTCACAGAAGAAAGGACCCGACTATTCCGTCACGCTGACCCAGACATGCCTGAGGAGAAAAAAGTTCGTTTCCTCATGCGAGGGGTCAAACAGGAGCTCTTCGCGGGACTGATGAGAAACCCACCGATAACCATCCAAGAATTTGTAGCCGAAGCCACCACTATCAAAAAGACCCTGGACATGCGCACCAGACAGTATAATCGTCGCCTGACTGCAGACTGCGCTGCTGCTCAAGCCAGTAACTCCGGAGACCTGCGTGAAACGATCCGAGCGATCGTGCGGGAAGAGCTGCGCAAGCTGTTGCCTTCGGCACAGCCTCAAGTGGATTCAATTGCCGACATTGTGCGAGAAGAAGTTCGGCAATCGCTTCAAATTCCCCACGCACTGCTGCCCGAGCCGGAAGCTATGAGCTACGCCGCTGCACTGCGCCACAACGCTCCTCCCCGTCCACGCCAAAACGCCGCCCCATCGCACTTCCGTCGACAGACGTCACCGCCGCCACCACCCCCACTGACGTCATACCGTTCGCCAGCGGCCCAGCGCAGTGCACCGAGGAAGACTGACGTCTGGCGCACCCCTGACCATCGCCCGCTCTGCTACCACTGCGGCGAGGCCGGACACACATACCGCCGTTGCCAGTACCGACAGATGGGACTGCGTGGCTTCGCTGTCAATGCACCGCGTCCACAGCCATGAGAACGACCACGTGACATCGCCGACTACCTGACAGGAACTCGGTGGACACCACGAAGCCCTTCGCGTTCGCCGTCGCCCAGCCGCCGCACGTCACCGCACCACCGTCAGTACTCTGGCCCAACGCGGGGCCGGTCTCCTAGCCCGTATCCGGGAAACTAAGGGCAGCAACCGGTGGAGGTGCGGTTGCTGTGCGACGAACTACCGAAGATCCTCCTCCGACGACGACGCCACGACGAAGCTTTCCGAACACAACGCCAACCAGGCAAAGCCCTGACGGCGAAAGCTCATTTACCGAAGGTGGCCTGACGACGCAGCAGGGAAGCAGCGGAACAAGCCGACGCAGCCGTGACCCGACGCCACGCCCTAACTGTAATGCAAGACGGCGAACTAGCGACCTCGACATTCTTATCGACGGCCACAGTGTGACCGCTCTCGTCGATACTGGAGCCGACTATTCTGTCATCAGTGGGTCGTTCGCCGCGAAGTTAAAGAAAGTTAGGACAGCTTGGAAAGGCCCTGAAATCCGCACAGCCGGAGGTCATCTCGTAACGACTGCAGGAATCTGCACAGCGAGAGTCACCATTAACGGCCGTATTTATCCTACAGACTTCGTAGTCCTACAGCGTTGCTCGAGAGATGTCATCCTTGGCATGGACTTCTTATGCCTCCATGGTGCTGTCATCAACCTAAAAACAAAGTCGATAACGTTATCCACAGAAGAAGCACTACCGCCGTGCACGTCGTCAGGACACCATGCCTTGAATGTGAATGTGCTGGAACAACAAGTCACCATTCCGCCTCGCTCAAGCGTCATTATTTCAGTCAGCGCTCCTAAATCACCTGACTTGGAAGGCGTCGTTGAAGGCAGTCAGCATCTGTTGGTTACCCGAAATATTTGCGTCGCAAGAGGAATTGCAGAGCTGCGGGGAGGCAAAGCAACGGTTATGCTCACGAATTTCAGCAATGAGTACAAACATGTGAACAAAGGAACAACGGTCGCATACATCGAAGAAATTGTCGAAGCCACCAGTGCTTTCGCCCTTGCCGATTCTACGGAACCTGCTCAGAGGAACCAAGCCCCTCCCATAGCTTTCGACGTCAATCCCAGACTTCCGAACGATAAGCAAGAACAGCTCAAAACCCTGCTCCTGCAATACGAAGATTGCTTTTCGTCGTCATCGAAAATTCGGCAGACCCCAATTACGAAACATCGCATCATAACCGAAGAAAATGCCAGACCACTCCGTCAGAGTCCGTACAGGGTTTCGACGCGAGAACAAGAGGCCAAGAAGAGACAAGTTGATGATATGCTGCGGGATAACATTATCCAGCCGTCCAAGAGTCCATGGGCATCCCCCGTGGTGTTAGTGAAGAAAAAGGATGGGACCCTATGTTTCTGCGTCGATTATCGCCGCCTGAACAAAATCACCAGAAAGGACGTGTATCCCCTCCCACGAATAGAGACGCACTTGATCGGCTCCATAACGCCAAGTACTTTTCGTCAATGGACCTCAAGGCTGCCTATTGGCAAATCGAAGTCGACGAAAGAGACCGAGAGAAGACGGCGTTTATAACACCGGATGGCCTCTTCGAGTTTAAGGTGATGCCCTTCGGCCTTTGCTCAGCGCCTGCAACGTTTCAACGCGTTATGGATACAGTACTGGCAGGATTGAAGTGGCAGACTTGCCTTGTGTACTTGGACGACGTCGTCGTGTTTTCCTCGAGTTTCGACGAGCATCTTCGGCGCCTTGAAGCTGTACTTCAAGCCATCAAGACTTCGGGACTCACACTGAAGCCAGAAAAGTGCAGATTTGCGTATGAGGAGCTCTTGTTTCTGGGGCACGTTATTAGCAAGTCTGGAGTTCGTCCCGATCTACGGAAAACAGCCGCCATCGCCGACTTCCCGCCGCCCACTGACAAGAAAGCCGTGCGCCGATTTCTGGGCCTGTGTGCCTATTATAGGCGGTTCGTGAAAAACTTCGCCCGCATCGCCGATCCCCTCACTAACCTTACCAAGGCCGACGTGGAGTTTAAGTGGGAAACGCGGCAGGAACACGCTTTCCAGGAGCTTAAACATCGCCTCCAGACGCCTCCGTTACTTGCCCATTTCGACGAATTCGCCGAGACAGAAATACATACTGACGCAAGCAGCGTAGGTCTTGGCGCCGTTCTTGTGCAGAGGGCTGACGGACTTGAAAGGGTTATTAGTTACGCCAGCCGATCGCTATCCAAAGCAGAAGCAAATTATTCCACAACAGAAAAGGAGTGCCTCGCCATCATCTGGGCTACGTCGAAATTTCGCCCCTACCTCTTCGGCAGACCCTTCAAAGTTGTGAGCGACCACCACGCATTGTGTTGGCTAGCCACCTTGAAGGACCCCTCAGGTCGCCTCGCACGATGGAGCCTGAGACTTCAAGAATATGACATTACTTTCATATTCAAGTCCGGCAAAAAACACTCCGACGCCGACTGTCTCTCTCGTGCGCCTGTCGACGAACCGCTACCCGACGACCCGGATAACGACTACTTCTTAGGAACGATAACTACCGACGACTTCGCTGAGTGACAGAGGGCCGACCCGGAACTTAAGGCCCTAATAGAATACCTCGAAGGCAGGACCGCCGAAGTCCCGAAGGTATTCAAGCGCGCACTTGCGTCGTTCTTTCTACGAAACGGTCTTCTACAAAAGAAAAACTTTTCACCGCTTCGAGCTAAGTACCTCCTTGTGGTGCCTTCAGCTCTGCGACCAGAACTCCTGCAGGCCCTTCACGACGATCCAACGGCAGGGCACCTTGGTGTTTCTCGCACGCTCGCGAGGATACAAGAAAGGTACTACTGGCCACGTCTTACCACCGACGTCACTCGTTATGTGAGAACATGCCGGGACTGTCAGCGACGCAAGACACCGCCGACAAAGCCAGCGGGACTTCTGCAGCCATTTGATCCACCTTGCCGAGCCTTCCAGCAGATTGGTATGGACCTACTGGGGCCGTTCCCGACGTCGGCTTTCGGAAACAAGTGGATCGTGGTAGCTACCGACTACCTCACCCGCTACGCCGAGACAAAAGCCCTGCCAAAAGGCAGTGCATCCGAGGTAGCTAAATTCTTCGTCGAAAATATCGTCCTACGTCATGGCGCCCCGGAGGTCCTTATCACCGACAGAGGAACGGCATTCACTGCCTACTTAACTCAAGCAATCTTGGCATACAGCCAAACAAACCACCGCCGGACGACAGCGTACCACCCACAGACCAACGGCCTCACCGAGCGGCTTAACAAGACGATCGCCGACATGCTGTCAATGTACGTCGATGTCGAACAAAAGAGGTGGGACGCCATTCCTCCGTATGTGACTTTCGCATACAACACGGCGGTGCAGGAGACGACGCAGATATCTCCGTACAAATTGGTCTACGGAAGAAGCCCGGCAACGACGCTCGATGCCATGTTACCCAACGTCACCGACGAAGAAAACCTCGATGTGAGCGAGTACCTTCAACGCGCCGAAAAAGCCCGACAACTTGCGCGTCTCCGTATCAAGAATCAACAGGCGACCAACAGCCACCGTTACAACCTTCGACGACGCTTCGTGGAATACCAGCCCGGTGAACGTGTTTGGGTGTGGACGCCGATACGCCGACGTGGACTAAGTGAAAAGCTTCTGCGACGGTACTTCGGACCGTACAGGGTGGTTCGACGGCTCGGCCCACTTGATTACGAGGTTGTCCCCGACGGCATCACGAACTCTCAACGACGCCGATCGCGACCTGAAGTCGTCCATGTCGCGCGCCTCAAGCCGTTTCATGCGCGTTAACAAACTGAACTAGTGTTTTTTGTATTATTGTTGTATTGTAAATTATTCATTGTACTTTCTTGCAATATTATTGTACTTTCATCTCTAGTTAAAGCATTGGGACGATGCCTTTTTTTCAGAGGGGGGCAATGCCACGTTCCATTTCCCAAGTTTTTGTTATCGTCCGAAAACACCGAACGATTCTCAGCGCAAACCACGCCTGCAGTTTTCTAGAAGGTTCCGGACTGTAGTAGATCATTTTGATAAGATCACGCCCACTGTGCGAACGGTACAGATTGTTCTGGAACCTACGCCACCGCCAGCGATAACGCTAGAACATTCGACGGAAAGAGTATAAATGCCGACGCGCTTCGCCGCTTGTCAGTTGTTGATCGAAGGCCGACGCTCCGTTCGCCGCTATCAGTCCGAGACTGCTATCTGTGCGAGACTGCTGCTGTAATTGGACTTTCCGTTTTCCGGGCACAGGTTCGCCCAAATAAACAGTTAAATCCCAACACGAAGTCTCCTGTCTACGGCCACGTCACGACCCCGTGACAATATGCGACGCTTCCTTTCAAGTGTGGTGTTTGCTGACAATGTTTACAAACTAACCCTAGCTTAACTATCGCGCTTTCTGGTACTCTCCTTTCGCCCACCTCTTGTGGGACTCCATTCTACCACTGCAGCCCGCTGCCTGAGACAAGTTTGAGAGTACTAGCATAGAGTGATGCTGGTAAATAAATCTCAGTTTCAAAGGAGGAAGCAACAAATTAGTGTTATAGGATAATGTATTATTGAGTAATTGACTCAATACGACACTCTTTCTTAATCCTCTTTGCATTACAATTTATGTTTATTTGTGTAGCTATACTCACAATACCAAGCATCAAGCTATATTTCCGCCGATAGAATATTGAGACGCTATACTAGCATGACGTTGTACGTAATGTCAATTAGCACTTTACCTGGAAGTTGCTGATTGCACGATGAGCCAGGATTCAGCACATTTGCCATGAACGTCACAAATGCGATGAACTTCCACATGGCGTTAAAATGCGTTGCTGACCAACCACAAAAAGCTGACCCACGGAGTATCTACCTGAAAGAATGATGGCAGATGAAGACTACAGAAATGGCAAGATGAACAGCTACATTCAGTCACCATTTTTTATTGATTTATTTATTGTTGAGGTTGGCATACCGTTATGGGCATGTATAAAGACGCCGAAAGTAGTGATCCTAATAATTGTTGGTGGTTAACATCCTAAAATTTAACAGCCATCAGTTTATGATAGATGCTGTAGTGGAGGTTTTAGGAAATCACGACCAGTTGGAATTTTTCAGCAAAAACCTAACAAAATATGGTTGACTCCTCCGTCATAGGAATCGGTAAAACATGAAAGTGGAATGTGTCCCCACCCTATTGTCGCTAATCATTTGTATCTTAATCTATTGTTCTTACTTGTCCTTAATTTATTGTCCCGATAATATAGCAGAGCGTCTGTAATCTCTATTGGTGTTTGACAGGTATGATTTGCTCAGCATGAATGTAGTCACGTTGACGCTTAGTCACACATTCATCTCGGTGACTACGTTCCATCATTATTAATCACACAAACTATTGTGGTCATAGAAGCTTGTGGCAGCTCTAGAAGTTATTGGTGTGAGCGCAACCAAAAAAAACGACGACAGCCAGAAGAGCGTGACTGGTTGGACGCGGAACTAGGGCTAAAGCCACCGAATCAGGGTATGTTCGAGTTATTGAAACACCTCTGCAAGACCTGGAGGAAAGACAACGCTCTTCGTATTTTTGTTTTGTCTAGGCGCGTTACTCTATGTGTTGCAGAGCTATTTTTGACACGAATCGATTCTATGAGCAACGCCGACACTTGAGGTAAGGTCGTGACCTCGAGATTCTTAAACCGCTAAAAAATCGCACTTCTCTCATTGCAAACGCACCGAATGGAACAGACGCGTAGAGAAGAGGCGTTGAAGAAACCAAGGGTGGATGTCGTGGTCATGGTGCATTATTTCTCTTTACGAGGAATGCTTCAAGAGGAAAGTGGTAAATATAAAAGGTGTACAATTTCGCACATACAACGTGTAGTACCGCGGTACAGGGGTAGGAGCGCCCGGCATCTGTTGTCAAGCACCCTGTGGTCATGGGTTCTAATCCTGCCGAGATAAAACTTTTTCTCTGACTTCTGATCGTACGCAATTTTTTAACCTCATTTCTGTGTGATAAATACCTTACTAAAGTCTTGGTAGACCCCCAAATTGTTATTATAGGCAAAAGCACCTCAAGCATTTTCCCCTTCATCTGAAATACGCCGCCGAGGCCGGGAGTGGATCCAACAGCCTTCGGGTGAGCCGTACAATTAGAATACTGGGGTACCTACAACGTACTCTACGCTTGGCCCCAACTAACATAAAGCTCCTGACTTACCAAACCTTAGTTCGTCCAATACTCGCGTACAGCTCTGTCATATGGAGTCCTCACAGAATATTTGTTATCAAGAAAAACACTCCGTCCAAAAGAAAGCAGTACGCTACATATAACGTCGCTCTCACATGTATTTTTCACCTAGTTTTCATCTTAATAGCCTTCAGCTTACTACTCTCTCTTTTCGTCGTCACGTCGAATCGTTAAAGTTCTTTTACATTCTCATTCACAGTCCACGACTTCCTTTACTCAACAACTACGTCACACCTGCCAAACCAATTTTTGCCAGACATCATCAAGATTTGAACATGCCTCCTTTTAATCGCCGAACAAACTCATATACAGTTTTTCGTTCGCACTATAGAATTATGGAATGCGTTGCTCTGCCATGTTAAATCTTCATCACGTGATAAACTCATTTTGTACATCACTAATCACTGATCTTTCGGCGCTGTGCCTTTTGCCCAGTATTGCAATTTGTAATCGTGGTCTTCTCTGCCCATTCTTCTACAGCTGAATGCAAGTAGCAATGTTCCAAGTCAGTCAACGCACCCACAAAATGAGCAATAAGGAGGGGGCCAAAGAGTTTAAACTTAACTGGACAGCGGAAATTTGAAAATCACTAACAAATCGTAATTTAAATAGAATACAAACCAAAAAAGGATAACTGGGGCTCAATCTACGCGGTATAGATAGAAAGGGTGTACGCGAAAAATCGCTTCACAGCAAAGGCGCGTACTGATTCGTGAGTTCAAGAACAAAATTGCAAATGCACGTAAAGTACTAATGCTCACTTACGAAATATCCAGCTTGCTTTTTGCCACGAGTCTTTTTCCTCGTATCTTTCCTGGGCTGCCGTTTTACCCAGTTCGCCCTTGACATTTTATTGCCAGTAAGAATTGTCATTTAAAATCAATAAAAATAGTGCCTCATCTTCCCCCTTCTCGCGAATGAGAAATAATAGCCTCGCGAACAAACACGTATCCATAAATTATTGATTCCGCCAGCTGCTTCTACCTGTTCGGATACGCGTTAATTATTGAAATCTACCCAGGTTCAATACAACAATGAGCGTGCCTTACGTGTCCTGCCACTGCAGATATAAAATGAAGTCGTGCTTTCTATGCAATTAAAAAGAAATACAGCACAATAAATGTGTATTTGTGGCTGTGCTGGTTACACTAGCTGTTCCGTGAACGAATACAATTGATGAGCGATGCCCTTTGGAAATGAAACGCATACGGCTATTCTCATGAGGAGGATGAGCGGTTGAGTAAAGGAGAGGAGGACACAACTGATGCTGCCGTCTCAGCGTCTGTAGTGCAAAAAGAAGAGGGACGTAAATATTGAAAGGAGAGGAATAAGGTAAGTGGCGTATGGCTCCTGCAGCTCGTAGTCCATTTTAAAGCCCCCAAGGAAGTGAACCGCCTTGACATGAGCGTGGTAGTGGGAATGAAATAGGAGTTCTCTTAGCGTAGCCGCAGGTAGGTGCTGAACACGTGGGTGGCAGCTGCACCGTTGTCCCGCTAGCCATGGTGGCTGGAAGTGTTTTGCTGACCACCAACCGAAAGACGTATCTCTTTCAGTGGACTGTCCATGGGAGCAGCTCTCATACGGCCCGCAGCGTAAGCTGCAGCGATGCCATGAGAGTCTCGTGGATCATCACACAGTGTCATCATCAGCTCTGAAGATAGTCTAAAACTGGTAAACAGGAGGCGCCTTGGGGTAGGGACCCGCTAGCATCTCATGGCCACCAAACTGCTGGTGAACAAGAATTGATGCAAGACGGGGTGCACTCCAGGAAGCCTGGATATAAGTGCAGATGCCTAGACTGACGACAGAAAGGCCCGCAAAGCGGAAGCGACTCTCCTCATGTACCACTGCGTGCACAGCTCGCCTTGATAGTGGAACTATAGAAGAGACAATGATGGTCGCCTCCCTGCGTTCCTCTTGCCATTTACGACAGGCAGGTTTGTTCGCAGAGTGGCTGTTACTACAGTTTACAGATTCAGCATTCACAGCGCAACTATCTGTTGAGGGGTAACTCTTACCGCCGCGTAGGCAGTAATAGCGATACCTTCCCCGGGTCCCCGCGCAACGGGTTGGAAGTCCTCCAGGCAGAGTAAGCTTCACCACTGGGACGACGCGTCACAGCCCCTCGAAGCCCGCCTGTACTCTGTTTGGCTACCGGTGGGTGGCCGGCCGTCACTGGGGATCGAACCGCGCACCTCCCGTAGCGGAAGTGGACGCGTACGTGCAATGCCACAGCTACAGTTATAGGGACACCTTCAACTGGCTGTGGCGTGACTGAGACGACAACACTGCAGCAATTTCAGTGGGTGTGGCCTGGCGGAATGCACTCGAAACTGAAGCTTGTAGAGGCTCACGTGCCCCGCTGAAACAGTGCCAGCAAACTGTAGCGTACTGTATTTACGACCCTGGCAGCAAACACCACTGAGACACTCGACACAATAATGAAGCAGCTCGTCGTCTCTAAGGTCGCCATCCACACTGCGCATGTACTGAAGCTTTTATGACCGGTGGTAGGTTGGCAAGCAAGAGCGTAGCATGCTTTGCGCTTGGCGGCAGGAACAAATAAGCGCGTGAGTGTGAAGTTCGCGCGGCGCGGAGTGAGCCACCTTCCACACTGCCTGCACTTCCGCTGTGCGAAAGCGCACACCTTTTCTTATGCTCGGTGCGTTTGCTTAGCGCATGCAGCTTCGACGGTGACGGTGATGGTAGAGTACAGGCACATAAAGCTCTTCTCTGAAGCAGAAATAAAGAAAAAGAAACTCAGCCAACACCTACCATGGTAATCGATGTCAGCGAAGCCAGCCAAGGAGAGGCGACTGCTTTTATGTTTGTAATAAATGATACCTTCCGAAATGACGCTATGTGTGAGAAAGTTGTACGTACATATATATGGTGTACAGTTGCACTCATTTTGTATGACCTGTTCAGTTGCTTAAGATGCACGCCGAAACTTGGCTATTACCAATACCAGAAGTGGTAAAATGAGATACAGCGCTTGTGCTTGAGAGGGTGGCATAGCCATGGCTAGCATGGCCAAGACCAGCTTTACTGGATGGCGCATAATTACACCACTGACGTTTGTCCGAGGTTGAGCCTGTGTCATAGAATTAGTTGAGTAATGTTCATAAATTAGCCACCACCTCAACCATTACCACCTCAACTGATGTTTTACCAACAATACGCCTGCATAAGGTCTTTTTTAAGGCAGTTTTGAGACCTGCCTTGGCTCTGCGGTAGAATACTTTATGGCCATGCAGAATGGTTTGATTCAGTTCCGACTGATATTTTTATATCTATTGTTGGCATTCCTCTAGTCTACGCTACCGATGTCCGCTTCTCTCAACGCTGTCGCATCTGGATTACCGACGTCCGTGCATGCCATTGCTGGGTAGATATGACTTGTCAGAACTGGTCAGGGGCTAAAGTACTTGTTTGTCAATTGCTAAGGTACTCGGTTGTTGACTCGCAGGTAGTGGGATCGAATTCTGGCTGTGGCAGCTGCAATTTCCATGGAGGCGAAAATGCTGTACGCCCGTGTGCACAGATTTTGGTGCACGTTAAACGACCCCAGGTGGTCGAACTCTCTGGAGCCCTTCACCTCATCGTCTCTAATTATGATATGGTGGTTTTGCAACGTTAAAAGCCAGATATAAATCAATACCATAAAAGGACGTTTGTGATGTTTATTGTTGTGTTATAAATTGAGGAAGGCAGCACTGCAACTATATTTGGCGTCCTACATATATTGCATCTGCATAGGGTCATTTTCAAAAGCAACTTCGAGAACTGGCCTGGCACTTCGTTGGAATACCTGCCTGCTGTGCAAAACGCTAATTAGCAATTCCCGATACCGTTTCTTTTTTCTTTTTAACATGCGCATTTTTTCGGGTGAACACTGACCACGTCGACTTTACTTCAAGCCTCTCAAATGTAAATTGCCATTGTCTGTGTTCACCGTTAAAAGTACTGCATGGCAAATAAATTTGTTTTGAGTTGTTCTTTTTTAGCATAGTAAAATGTCATACTTACGTTCCATGATCTTCGTAGGAGCGCCATTTCGCTGTGAGTCATAAAAGATCAAGTTGATTTTGGTCATAGTTTATTGATGTAATTGCTTCACCATATTATCAGGTGGTAAATGACATTGTTACTTGCATTGCTTCTGCTCATGTGCTGGTTTTTACGTTCTACATTTTAGTGAGAGTTATCGATTATAGCTTACCCGAATTTCAAATCTTGCATTTGTTCAATGTCCTAATAATCTTTCCTGTCTCACAGTCACTGTTGAAGGAAAACAATTTTTTTCTGCAGTGCTGTATCAAAAAATTTTTCATGACAAATATATGACAAATACCATTCATTATAAAAGACTGACACCATTGTTGGTCGCTATAGGGTACAATAGCTCAAGAACACAGTTCAAGAAGGCGCATTTTGTGACGCAATATTTCACCTCCACATTCAAGCGAAGACCTTTACAAACCTTGACCATTCATTCTGGAAGCATGAAGACGCTAGACATAGGTGTATGTTCCTGCAATATTTTCTGTTCTTTTTCAAACGAAAACGCTTGAAAACGATCAGACATACCAGGCACCCCAAAATAACCTACTTTGGAATTACCAATGCTTCTGTGGAAACCATCGATGGTGCAGAATACCATTGAATTATAAAAGCCGCGAGTTGTGCTCTATTCGGGCGTGTTTGATAGAATGCTTCTACTGCGCCGGTCTCCGTGCCACAAGTAAACTAAACTGTAGAGAGTATACTCTGCCACGTGTGCCAAGAAAGCTACGCAGTGTTTCACCTGGACAAGTCAGCGTTTATGTGGAAAACGTAAATTTACAGTCTGCATAATGGAGGTGTTTAATGAGAGTCCAGGTATCGCAAAGGACCAGGTTATCTCCTACAAAATGTAAGCATAATTCTTCGATCAAACACAGCCACGTCATTAATGATTCCCATCTTTAGATGACGCTTCAACGCCAGTTCCTGAAATAGAGAAGGCATTGAAATTCTAATATCTGCGTTTGCATTTGTACATTTTTTTTGAAAAACGATTGAAATTCCTACTTTAACCCCTATGCGCACTCCGAACTTGTTAATGATAACCGTTCTTGCGAGGCAATCAGTCCACTGAGATGGCTTCATCATATAAAAGACAGTGAATGTCATTGATGGGGCAATATTGCCGATTTTTACCATGTTATTTGATCTCAAAACGCCACTGAATATATTGCATAACTCTGTCTGAGACGGTAATAAAGACTCTGCATTTTGAGATTGTTATGAAGTCTCTCTCCTTTAGTCTCTTATTACCTCCCCATTTGTAAGGGTGGACCATTGTAAGGGTGGACCACCCCCGGGGGGACCATTTGCCCCCTCTCTTGGCTACGCCTCCCCGGTGAAGTCCCTGCGAACTGGAAACCGTATGCCCGCTGCGACTGTCAACGCAACAGGGCGTCGCCGCTCCCCTACCTCGCCTCCTGCGCGCAGGTGGGTGGCACCCAGCTGTTGTCTATGAGCTACTTAGTAACGGAGCTGATCAGCTCTTGCTCGAATGCGTGGCCTGCAAGTCACGATATCGAATCCCAGCCATGGACTGCATTTTCAATGAAGGCGGAAATTCTCGAGGCCCATTCACTGGGATTTGGGTGCTTGTTAAAGGGCCAGCAAACAACCCGGAAATTTGAAAATTGCTATAAAGAGTAAAATGTGCACTTCGGCTTTGTGAATATAGTGCCGCAAGAATTTTGCGAATAAGTGCTATAATAAGGAAGTTGCATGGGTTAGAACATCAGCTTCAGCTAGTTTCAATATTTCGCGCGGCATCGCCACCCTTCTCTCTCATAGGAAGGGGAAGGCGTAGCCCATCGTCATGACTGGTTTAGACGAATCGACGAGCTGCGTGCATGTGAAGTTGTCGACTTTGCGTCACTGCGAGTGAAAGGAGGATTGGTCAGGTGTAAGAAAAATGTGTGGAAATTCTTTTTTGAAACGGAGGCTCAGTGGCGTGCAGCTCTGTAATATTCAGAAGACGTGATCGCCGCACTCTACGAATTGCCAAGCTTGGTTGCGAGGGGGGGGGGGGGTAAAAATGTCTGAGCCTGTTGACTGCCTTTTAAAGAAACCCAGGTGGTTGAAATTATCGGAGCCCTCAGCTATGGTATTTCTCAGAATTATACGGTGGTTTTGGGGGATGTATACCCCCACAATAATCAGGAGGTATTTTGAGCTCCCAATATAGAGGGTGAATCTGTGGCTTTTGGTGATTGCGGCCAATGCAGGTATACTTTTCAGGATTGAAGTGAGCCATATCCTTGACTAGGCACTTGAAGAACTGCAAAGCAGTTCTTCAAAAGCCTAGTCAATTCACTTTTGCAGTCGTGTAGTAGCTTACTGCTGGGACATATCACAAAAGAAAGCAAGAACTTGTATTAGGTGCGAATAGCATTTCTTTGGATAGTGCAGCATATTCGACTAAAACAAAGGCTAATATGACCCGTTGTTTTAGATTTTTTGGGGAGCTAATTGGATTTGTTTTACTGCTTTGCTGCCAGCTCTGAATGTCTCGTGCAGTGCGACGTAAGAAAGAATGCGAAAAGAATTCTTTGGATGCGTTGAAGCGAGTGGAAATAAGATTGAACTATTTTCACAGAGGCAATCTGTAGACTTATTTCATCTTTGTGAACAGATGTAGGCGCCGTCAATATATGTGGGTTTCTTGTAACGACGTCAAAGTGCGTAAGCTCCGCCCAGCTGTCCCAGCCAAAAGCGCGCTACCACCCTCTATGATCATGTAACAACTGGTGCAGCAGAGGCAAAAGTGGCCTCCAAGCATGGAGCATCGGGACACCTCCTGCATGCTTTCAAGCAGCGGCCACAATAAAAGCAGCTGCAGTGGCTGCAAGAGGGGCTCTGAAATGAGCACATCAGGCTTTGTAAGGTTATAGCACAACTGTGAACATGAAGAAAAAGTACTCTGTGAAGAAAGGAAATACAGACAACAATATGAGCGCTTAACTTCCAACTTTTGTTTATTGCATGACTGTACAGCACAATAGTATATAGTTCACTTGATTAAACATGTGAACCACGCACATGACAAAACCCTGTTACCATGTGACGCAGCACAGGTGACAGAAAATGTAGCTTTTAGCAGATTGCCAAAACAACAGTTATACGGAATTTACTCGCATATTCTTCTCACTTTTTTGATTGAAAATCAATTGAAAGTTGGGGTGTGCGAGAATTACGAAGGCAAAATTTTGGCGAAAACCTGCGGACTGAGGGAAAAAAACAAAGTGGCCGCAAATCAGGATTCTCGTGCTAGCAACTACCTATAAGCTTTGAAAAGTACTAATCAAGACTTACCTTAACAATAAAATCTCAGGTTCTTCACAAGGCAAATTTATTTGAGACACAAAAGCTGCAAGCAAGAGGAAGAGTTTTGGAACACCGTATGCAAAGCTTTTGAGCGTAGCATTAGCGTTCGTCACGGAAGCCCGCAAAAGGTTAGCGTGTGATGTCAACCTTGGGACGATGGCCATCTAACACGGAATCGTCCGCAGTTACCCTCCGACGAAATAGTCTTACCATACATCCCGGTCTTAGTCACACCGATTGCCCAGCGCATCTTGGTGGCTCTTAACTGCTCATGCTGCCATTGCCAGTAGCAAACACAAAACTCATCGCTTTCAAAGTGCCGACAGCCCTGTTGTCGTTGTTTAATGCATAATCAATCACTTCTTACTTAAAAGCTGGCGTGCAGCTTCGGTGTCGACACGTAACGTAACCACAGAACGGACACAACGTGCAGTAACATGCCACAACACATACTTGCCACTTAAGCTTAGCTTGGATTGGATTGGGGTTCTTTACATTGATAATGCTTAAGAAATTGTGCGAGAGTGTTTTGTGCTGTTATCATGAGTGGTTGAAAGGAGCAGACAACATTCCGGTTGCAATTTTTGGGGGTGCAAAGATTACTCACGCAAAAAATAAAATCTCATTCTTGTTGGGCAGTGCATAGACTGCAAGAACCATGTGAGTGTGAGGATTACGCAAGTAAATACAATATAACAGCACGCCGCTGCCCACACCCAAGCATATCGAGCTTTTTTTTCAGATAAGGCTACAGGCGGCATACTCACTCACAGGTTCGCACACTTTCCAATAGAGTTCGCCTCAATAAGGGGCGATCTTGGTGACACTCATCTTCACTACACTTGCGTAATGCTTCAACTACATACTGGGGAAATGCGGTTGCGTACTTGTCAGGTCTGCGGCTCAATTCGTACGCTCAAGTTGAGGCGGTGAAATGCGTGCAAACCGTAAACAGACTCGGCAAGTTTCCTCATTACTATTTTTCTGTGAATTCTCACAGACATGAAAGTCTTGTTAAGAACACCGCAGCCAGAACATCCCTGCCTGATAAACGGTGTGTCAGGTGTGTCATTGCAGCCGCATATAAACAGAAAAACATAAGCTTCACAAGCAGTTGCTCATAGGCAGTCATTATATTAAAGAACAAAAACAGAGAGAATAATGTCTCATTTGAAACCGAGTTTGGTTCAGCACGGTGACAGTTCACAATATTACAAACAAAGCGGTAAAAAGGGAAATTCTAATGCCTAGGTATCTAAATTTTTAGCTTTAAATGCCAGAACCATCATATAAGGGTTGTACAAGTGCAGTTTTATTGTAATTTTATTTTTGTTCACAAAATCTTGTCTTTTGCTGTCCATGGCCCGTATTCACAAACGCTCCTTCACTCAAGGGCTGCCCTCGACTTGACGAAGTGAAGGCGGAGCATGCTCCTCCACTCAAGAAGCCGCTGCATTTCATGAACGCTCCTCCACACTTCCTTCGCCAAGGGAGGCCTCGGAAATGTTCCCTCCACTTAGGTGAACTGCATGGGCCGAGAATAGCCCCTGATAACAAGAGTATTCGCAATTGTGGTTAAGAAATGCGTATCTTTGTATAATAAATGAACGCTTTTCTTCCTCATTCTTGTTTTATAAATTGACATTACAGCAAAATACACGCAGTTAGAGTGGTAGCATGGTTTCCTTAAGCCTTGAGCCGATAGAGTTAGCGAAACCCCCGCTTCAAGTCTGGCAACAGTTGCGCCCAGGCAGCAGCTCATGGCGTTTCGTCTGCTGCTGAACGTTTCTACGTGCTTAGTTTATTTCGTCTCGTATGCGTCTATTAAATGTAGTTTATATTTACGGTAGTGTCTGAGTGAGACCCTGCTTTCGCCGGGGTGACTAACGAACTACGTGAGTGATGGCAGTAAGCAGAACATATAGTTTGTTGCTTTGTTTACTTTCGCTATCCTAAGAGCCTTCTGCTCAATAGTGTAGCCACCGAACGTGTAACGCGGTGGAGTGAGTAATTTCTGCTTTATATCACAATATATTGGTGTGCTTGTAGAATTCACCCCTGACAAAGATTACTTGCACGTGAATTCGTTTTCGCTGCGGGAGTACGTGAACAGTTCCTGATTTCAGGAGACTGTGCTATGTTCATTTTTCTCATTTACTGCAAATTTCAACGTGGCACTTTCGTAGTAGTTCCTTTGCATGTAATACAATGTAATACATGTAATACATGTAACACATGTAGACAATGCTCGCAACTTATATTCAAGGTTACACCAGAGTAGCGTTGATTTGATCGATATGTGGGATTTAACGTCCCATAACCACCATTTGAATATGAGAGACGCAGGGTAGCGTTAAAAAGTAGGCATGGTACACTCGTGGCTGAGCGTTTGAATCAGACTGCTATGCAAATTAAGAAAAGCGATCGTGTGCCTTTCTTCAACTAATGGCGAAAACATCATTTTCAAGTTGTTTTCTTCAATTAGCAGCATATATAGTCGGTTAACAATGCGCGTTTGTTTTTTTGTGTTTCAATTTTAACATTTTAATCTTCCAAGGATGCCTGAGTAAGCAGTTATTTTTTCACTCTTGTTTTCGCCCTGCATTTGTGGATGCTCTAATATGACAGACTCCAATAGACGTAACTTTTAAATCTCTGTAGCTTGAGTCTCCAAGTTCACACAGCAGCCCCCTGTTAAAATTTTTGTCCTGTCTCCTTTATCTGCAAGCTCAGAAGCACATTCGTTAATGAACGAATGTCCTTTGCACTAATTTTTCGGCTTTTATTTTTAGAACATGATTTCCGGGATTACCTCTTGAAAACAATCGTGGTTTCTGTGACTCATTCTAAAGCCTCAGCAGTACATAGTATATAATAGTTTTAATCTTTCGGAAATGATAAAATTGAAAGGACTTTTGACTTTTGGCGCTGTTTTGTCTTAAAAACGAACGTGGTGGTTCACTGAATCTTGGAGAAAGTTTCGTCAAGAAGCAGAGTATTTTACTCCGATGATTTAGCGAAGACCAGTGCAACAAAGTGGTAAAAAAATGCTTAAGAGTATTGGAGACATCGCGGATATATCTGGTCAAACTCCTGTAAATGAAATATCTGCTATTGTCGCAACATTAGCATGTCTACGCGCTGGAACCACGCCATCTCAGTTTTATGGAAGGAGAGTGGTGGTGGTGTATAAAAAACAAGCTTAATTTTTTGTAGAACTGCTCTGCTGTAGAATCGGAGAAGAAGTTTTTGTGATTCTGTCTCACCCTGAAAAGACGAACATGACGATAATTATGTATTCAAAAATAAACAAAGTAGATATTACGATTGGCAAAAGAAAGCTTTATTACATTTGGATGAAGAAGAGTCATGTGGCAAACACAAGCATGCAACTGGAAAGTGTGCATTAATCAAGCATATGCAGCTGACACACTGTCGAAATAAATTTCGAGATTGTAAGACATCATAGATAAGATCGAGGTAGTAGACACCACAGCGTGTCTTTTGCAGTGCAGCTGCACGTATTCACTGCAGATTTCGTCCTTTTGTATACAGTCGTGAAAGCTCTGCGATGCATTGCGATTACGGCACGTTTTAAGAAACCTTTCCTCTGTGTTCTTCTGTCGGCAGCCTGGCCCCTGCACAAAAGAGGCAAGACATAATATTAGAAAAACGTAATAGCTAGAACGCCAAAGCAGCATTTTTTTTATTTCTCGGGATGCAATCATTCATTATATTTCTTGCGTTAAAGAACCGACATGGTTGAGTTATTGAGCGTTGCCTATTTTGACACATGTTTTATTTCAGGCACTTGAGCAGTCACCAGGCATATGGTTGCGTAATTCGATAACCTAATTGGGCGAATCAATGGCGTAGCCAGCAATATCTCGTGGGGGGGTTATGGTGACCCCGCTCCTAACTGCAGCGGACGTCACCGTGGGTTCACGCTTAGCGAGCCACAGGGCCGCTACTCCGTTTACTCGCGTGTAGCGCACCGCTCCGCGCGCGCTCAACTAATAAGGCGTTTAGCGTGGCGCGGCAATTAGACAGTGTTCTAATGTAAAAGTACACAACACTTTACTGCCTCTGGCGGCACCCCGAACAACAGTACAACGTCCGCTCCCGGGACGCGGGTAGCAAAGGCACCCGCACGCGGACGTTCACAATAAGGGGAAAACCGCGAGCACGTCGCAGCTGGCAATGGCGAGCTTTGACACGCCGGTCGGGAAAAGGTCCCTCGCGGCTATGCTGCGCACTCTCACGATGGCCAATGGGCCTGGTCGCGAGTGTTAGGACAAACCTCGTATGCGTAGGCCTAACGCAAGTGCGGCTCGTTGTGGTACGAACACTTCAAGCACTAGGCACCGCTCTGGGCTTAGCGTACGCTCCGAAGCTAGCAATCAAGTAAACACGCCTGCCGAGGTGCCCAAGGCACCCCAGGCAGGCTACCGTCCGCGATTCCCAAAGGGGACGCGGACGAAGGAAAACACGTGCTTACCCGGCGCTGTCCACGGAGCAAGAAAGCGCTCCCTCGGCGCGCGCAGTGGCACGCGCCGTGCCCGCGCGTGGCGCCATCTATCGCCACGTGGTGTTAACAGAGCAGGGAAGCAAAAGGGTGTGGCCGTGTGGCGGAATTCCCGCGAAATGGTCGCAGGCGCGCCTCAGATCCCCACAGGGTTCAACCATAAAAAAAGAGTCTTATAATGTATCTGCTTTGCATCTATTTCGTATGTTTCCGTTTTTATACGCCACTCCATGTTTTCTTGCGTGCGTGCACGTTTCACAGAGCACAAGCCTCTGCTTGATTCCCTAAAGCTGGGTGTGGGTGTTTATTGGTATTGTGAGCTGCATAGACACTGTATATCGAAGCTATGTTTCACGCGTACTAGCAACAACAGCACACCTATTGGGCCCAATTGCATTATATTTTGTTCTTTCTCAACTGTCTCTAATAGTGATTTGACCTGAGCAATGGGAAAATGAACAAAAAAAACAAGAAAAGGAAAGCTCACGTTCTCGTAGATACAGACGATCATCTAACCAAAGTGGGCTTGGCCGTATATTTTGGCTAGGGCAGCAAAAATTTACCGGAGAAGAAGCCGCTCAGGAGTATGGTGAATGCAGCGCATCGAAAGTTTGTTATTACGTTTCCTCTCAGCTTGTTTGTCAAGCTTTCAAGCCACACTTGAAATGGTGTGGTGGGCAAGCTTCATCGAAACACTCGAAAGCACTGGCATCCGCAGTAAGTCTTGGAGCACTCGCACGACGAGTATACGCACGCCAGAAGGCAGGTGATCCACTGGCTCATTTACGAAACACAACACATCACGGCACTAGTGAGCACTCCGCTTGACACCACGCCCGCCTGTCCCGGCGCCACAGTAGCCGTGGTCGAACCATTACAAGACAGCTCCGTAGTGAACGTGCACCATCACTGTTGAAAGAACGCGGCGGTGGCAGCCAAATTGATCGATAAACACCGTCAAAGCGAGACGGGCTCCACCACGAACGCGATGCTGGCGCACAAACTTCACTCGAGGAACGATTCAAGGTAGCTCGATCGCTTCCTTGGAAATCTCGAGGAAACGCCCAAGATTTTCTCAAGTGAAGGAAGCGTTTCAAGTGAAGGGCGGTTTGTGAATGGAAAAACGCCACTCAAGGAGCGTTTCGAGTGAAGGGTCGAGTCGAGGAGCGTTTGTGAATACGGGCCCATGTCTCACTGTGTGCCTGCTTGCCTTTTCTGTTTCCTGCAGAGCCATGGCCATATGTGATGATGCCTTTTCCACCACCACCTGTCGTGCTTTCTCCTCTCCCAAATTGCTCCTCCTCATCCTGTGTCCTTCATCGCCATGACGACATTATTCCAAAAGAAAGCTGTCCCGTCGCCTGCCTCACTTGACCTCTGCTTGCCTCTACTTTCTTTCTGGTGCTTTTATTTGCTCACTTCTTCCTATAGCTCACTAACATTGTTTTACCTTGGAATGATATTGTAAGACTTCACTTTTATTTCCTTGAAGGCGGGTATTACATTAGGGGTTGTAGCCAGATATATAAGTGTATAATAGTTATATACGCACAATGATAATACATACATAATAATATATACATACATAACATTACACACACAATTGAGTAAACACATTAACCACATGTAAGGAGAACCTCGTTGATGAGTTTCTGCCTAATACGATTTCCCAGCTCCTACGCTCAAAATCACGAAAACTAGAAATGCTTCCATAGCACTATGGCCCGTATTCACAAACGCTCCTTCACTCAAGGGCTCCCCTCGACTTGACGAAGTCAAGGTGGAGCGTGCTCCTCCACTCAAGGGGTCGCTGCGTTTCATGAACGCTCCTCCACACTTCCTTCGCCAAGGGAGGCCTTGGAAATGCTCCCTTCACTTGAGTGAACTGCATGCGCCGAGAAAAGCGCCTGATAACGAGAGTATTTGCGATTGTGGTTAAGAATTGCCTATCTATGTACATTAAGAAAACGCCTTTTCTAGTTATTCTTTTTTCTAAATTGACATTACAGCAAAATACGTGCATTTAGAGTGGTAGTGTTGTTTCCCTAAGCCTGCCTAATGCATTCCCAAAAAATACGGTTATTCGGCAGCAGCATTCGGCATTGCGGCAAACTGCAGCGATATGGTATGTTCCGCGGACAAAAATTCTCATTCAGGGGTGAAAAAAACTGCTCTCGCATGGTTGTGAAGCGCCAAGTGGCAGAGTCTGTTCAATTGCTGCGCGCATTTGTCACCCCTTGACCCCCCGCGTTTATACTCAATCGTCCCCTCCGCGCTCTCTTCGAATGTCTGGTCCTTCTTTCCATCACTCCTGCAGCTGGCTGTGAACCACTCAAGGACCAGTCTGAGCTGTCAAAGTCTTCAAACGGTTTTCAAAAATTGCGTTTTATTTTCTGTAGCACAGTGCTTTTCTTTCTCAGCTAGCACCTTGGCGTGATTTCGCTGAGAACTGCAAAGCCTTCATCCGTAGCACGGTACGCGAAAATGCGATCGTTCTACACTACAACAGCCTAGAGAACACTACGGAGCTAACCATCGCTTTGGCACGAGACGCATGTGCTGCTTTCACTACACAACGTGCCGCCACATCTGCCTCCTCTCCCGACCCCGTCTCACGCGTTGCTGCCGTCTGCCAGTATGTTCTTCTTTTACAAGATTTCCGCATTTCAGTATATTAGCCACGCACCTTTCAGCATGAAACATGAAAGATAAACTCTTCGCCAAGTTTGTCTCGATTTGCGAGCAGCTAAATGTCGCGACACTGTTGCGGAGGTGGTGGGGGGTAACGCAGCGCAGGAGGTGGAGGACGAGGCACCGGAAGACAGCAGCGAGAATAAAAGCAGGCGCTGACCGGCTACCTCCGCGGAAGGAAGCTTACAAGGGGAATGGAGGCTTACAAAGCTTCTTTTGCACGAAAAAGTTAAAATGTGGACAAGGGTCAACAATGTAGGCACAAGGAGCTTTTCTCATACAAGGGGGAAAGGCTGCAGCAGAAAATTGCTGTTTTTTTAGAAATTAGTTTTTTTCGCCTTAACACCTCTATTTGGACTTGTCAGCTTCAATTCTTGCTACATTCGGATTGCATGTTATCCCGGATTGTACGTTTACCTTCCGTGTTTTTTCCGAAAAAATATCATCGAGGTTCTGCTATGTATGTACACTGAAAACAATCAAGGCATGGGGACACCGTTGTGTGTAGTGCCACGTGTGTATTCATGCGTCTTGTTTGTCCTAAAGTGGTCAAATGGTAAATTCCAAGTTCAAAGCAAATAACGATTTGGAGCAGTTTACAATCATATAGTTCAAATAGCATAAGTTGTGCATGGTAATGAAAGAATGAGTATTTTTTATAATCACAACCTATCTTGGCACATTGTTTAAAAAAATTAAACTAGTCTAAGGCGAATTCGGCATTTTCGGTTTGAAGTGAATTGGTAAAGCTGCAGGGTTGGAATTATAGTGGAATTATAGTGGAATTATAGGCTTGCACATGTATTCAAATATCATTGTATTCAAATTCGCTTCAATCTGAATTTAAAATATTGAAAATTTTGAAGTATTCAAAATGAACAAATATGTGTATATTACCCCGCATGTAATCCCCCCTGTAGAGATGGTCTCATTGCAGGGGACGGGATCGGTACTGTGAGGGCATCTATCCAGGGAAAATTCAGTGACCTGATGCTCCAGTTGAACGTTAATTATGCACATTACCTCTCATCGGTTCATCGTTTAATTGGTTGAAAAGCTTGTCACAGTGGCTTACATGCTCCAAATATAGTAAATTTTAAAATTATTCTATTTTATAGCTTATAACCACCGCTCTTCTAAAAGTGCAATCCTGCTACTTTTGTAAATAAAGTAAAGAACATGTGCACAGGCCTCGTTTCAATTTTAAAAAATATGTTGAATAATTGGGTCATTAGAAACGTGCTCACTTTTTTCAGTTTAAGATTTAATATATACTACTTTAATTAAATTCTAAATTTTTTGACCTAACCACTATTTGCTTTGAACCTAAAATTGACTAGTCACACAAACCTAGTCATAAGTTACTAGCAGTAAAATGCATTGCACTTCAAGATTTACTATTAGCGCATGTAACTCCATGTGTGAATGCATTCAAAATAAAAAAGAAATTACATTCAGGAAATGTGTACAGGGATGTCCAATTTTAGAATGAACATTGATCTATGTGCCCGCGTGTCCAGTGTGGCCATGCATCGAAGTGAAGCGGCAGAGCTGCACAGATAACTATAGGTAGCGCTTCGCGTTTGCTACAGCACTGGAGCCTGCCACATCTAACACGACAATGTTAAAAAGCTTGTTTTGAAGAAATTCCATCGTCGGCTCTAATGTTGGCATTGTTAGTTGCAAGAGAAAAATTATTTTGCCTGGATCGAACAATTAAGACATTTAAATAAAACAGGGTACGTAAAGGTCCTTAAAAATTTTGAAAACCCTTAAATTTCAAAAATGCGTTTTTAGGGCTCTTGAAAGTGCTGGAAATTTTTGACATCCTTGAAAATCTTTGAAATCTGTCAGTGGTGCACACTGATATCCACATCGCAACAACCTAAATTTGGTAGGTTGGTGTGTCAACCTGTCAAACTTCCCATTTCCAAAGCAGTAATGCAGCGTGGGTGCACATGATTCCATTTTGTGAAAATGCATGTGGAAAAAAAGTTTTGTGGCGAGGCTAAAGCAATGAATGCGATAGCAAAAATCACAATGTCACTCATAGAAGGGCAAGCAACTCCATATGTGCAACGCGCCGCTCAAGCACAAACAACGCGCGAAAAGAAAGTGCACAGGACTAGTGCGGATGAACAACTCTCACATCTCGACACAGGAAGCATGCTGCTTAAACACCTAGAAAGATGTAGTCAAGAGTTTGATGAAGGTTCGTCTGGATAGGCATAGAATGAGTTTCATCTCACCAAGAAGGATGCTAGAAAAGAACACACATGTCCATAGGATGAGTGTAAATTAATCATTGGCACAGATGTTACTTCTTGGTTGTTGATCAATGTGCTGCAAGTGTAGAGTGTGCACAAGCCAACGCTCTTAATGGGGTGGTGCCATCGAAGCACCTTCTGGATTTTCTTTCTGTATGCAAGCACACTCCACACGAAAGGTTGGACTCGTAAAACGCTTAGAATATATTTTAAGTCACTTCTTAGGTGTACCTAAATGCTCATTCTCCTAATCGAGGCCCATCGCGAGCGCATCCAACAGTGACTTTAGCTCTATAGGAAAGGCAACGAAAGTTGTAGTGACCTCACACAAGATCTGTAGTGAGGTGAGTGACCTTCCAGATTTCCGCCACGTATGCACAGGCAAAGCGTTGCGGCTGCTGCAGCTAGCGGCACCTTTTTTTTGGCAAGTGCTTGTGTGGCATATCGATCGCTTTTATATTATGATCAATTTTAACTTTGCTAATAGCCTACCAGGAAACTTCTAACTCATACAGTGCAAAGCCCTAATTGTAGACCTGTCGCCGCTCAGGTTTCATCAGGACAGGAGTAATAGTACCGGAACTATTTCGTGACCAAAATTAAGCCTAATCACTAAAAAGAATAATTTGGTAACATCACCTCACAAACTAATTTAAATTTTGTTCGCTTAATATATTAATAAACAGCACCCCATAGGCTAATCGGAGGCCCAACTCCGCACTCTCTAGACCCTTCATTAAGGGAGTAATCAGCAGAAATCTCATTTCATTAAAACATTTTTATAAAAATAACCAAAAAACTTTACTGATACACCGCTGAAACCTACATTTAGAACATAACAATCCGGGTGCGCCGATGGCGTAGTGGTTAGAGCATCCGCCTCGCATGCAAGAGGTCCGTGGTTCAAATTCCGGTGCCGCGCAGTTCCCAACCGGAAAAAAAAATCAGCGTGTTGATGGAACTGCATTAAGAGGCCTGGGGTGCGGCCTCACCGGTAACCACCGCGGGGAATGCACTCCCTCACCAGAGAAGGATTGGCCACCCTGTTGCAGTATCTGGCCACTACCTCCCACATGCATACGTCAAATAACTCACGGCCCTCAGTTCCCAGCAGCTGCGAAGCAACTGACCATGGCGGCGGTCAGATCTGCAACGCAGCAGAGGATGCTAAGAATCTCTGGACTACAGGCCGCCTTTGGAACCTGAACTTGCCAACGTTTAACGCTAGAACCTTATCTAGTGAGGGAAGTCTAGCTGTACTATTCGAGGAGCTAGAGGGTGTTGAATGAGATATAATAGGGCTCAGTGAGGTTAGGAGGACAAATGAGGCCTATACTGTGCTACAGAATAGGCACGTCCTATGCTATCGGGGCTTGGCAGACAGAAGAGAACTGGGAGTGGGGTTCCTAATTCACAGAAACATAGCTGGCAACATAGAGTAATACTATACCATTCATGAAAGGGTAGTATTGTAATTAAACTGAATAAAAGATACAAGATGAAGGAAGTACAGGCTTACGCGCCTACATCTAGCCATAATGACGCTTCAGTTGAAAGCTTCTATGAAGACGTGGAATCGGCAATGAGTAAGGTAAAAACGCAGTATACTATAGTGATGGGCGACTTTAATGCAAAGGTAGAGAAGAAGCAGGCTGGAGAACAGGCAGTAGGAGATTATGGCATCGGCACTAGAAACGCCAGAGGAGAGCTACTAGTAGAATTCGCAGAACGCAATATTTGCGGATTTTGAATACTTTCTACGGAAAACGAGAAAACCGCTAGTGGACATGGAGGAGCCCTAATGGCGAAAGTAAGAACGAAATAGACTTTATAATGACTGCGCACCCAGGAATCGTGCAGGATGTGGAAGTGGTTGGCAAGGTACGTTGCAATGATCATAGAATGGTACGGTCTCGAATTCGCCTAGACTTGAAGAAGGACCGACAGAAACTGATATGCAAGAAGCCAATCAATGAGCTATCACTGAGAGGGAAAGTACAGGAATTCAGAGTGTCGCTGCAGAACAGGTACTCGGCTCTTAGTGAGGAAACCAACCTTAGCGTAGATACAATGAATGATAATCTAACGAGTATCATTACGGAGTGTGCAGTGGAAGTTGGAGGCAGGGTAGTTAGACAGGACACTGGCAAGCTTTCCCAGGAAACGAAGAACCTAATTAAGAAGCGTCAAAGCATGAAAGTTTCAAGTACAATAGACAAAATAGAACTGGCAGAGCTTTCGAAGTTGATTAATAAGCGTAAAGTATGCGATGTAAGAAGGTATAACATGGAGAGAATTGAACACGCTCTGAAAAGCGGAGGAAGCGTCAAAGCAGTGAAGAGGAAACTTGGGATAGGCAAAAGTCGGATGTATGCACTAAGGGACAAAGAAGGCAAAATAACTACCAATATGGGTAGGATAGTTAAAATAGCGGAGGAGTTTTACAGAGATCTGTACAGTAGCCGAGACAACCACGACCTTAATACTATAAGAACTAGCAGTAACCCAGATGACACCACACCAGTAATGATAGAAGAAGTCAGAAAAGCTTTGGAGAGCATGCAAAGAGGCAAAGCTGCTGGTGAGGATCAGGTAACATCAGATCTGCTGAAAGATGGAGGACCGATTGTGTTAGAAAAACTAGCCACCCTGTTTACGAGGTGTCTCCTGACGGGAAGGGTACCAGAGTCTTGGAAGAACGCCAACATCATCTTAATACATAAAAAAGGAGATGACAAGGACTTGAAGAATTACAGGCCGATCAGCTTGCTCTCTGTAGTATACAAGCTATTTACAAAGGTAATTGCTAACAGAGTAAAGAAAACATTAGAATTCAATCAACCAAAGGAACAAGCAGGATTTCGAACAGGCTACTCAACAATTGACCACATTCATACTATGAATCAGGTAATAGAGAAATGCTCAGAGTATAACCAACCACTATACATAGCCTTCATAGATTACGAGAAGGCGTTTGATTCAGAAGAAATATCAGCCGTCATGCAGACACTGCGGAATCAGAGCGTAGATGAAGTATATATAAACGTTCTGGAAGAAATCTACAGGGGATCAACCGCTACCATAGTGCTTCATAAAAAAGCAACAGAATACCAATCAGGAAGGGTGTAAGGCAGGGGGACACAATCTCCCCAATGCTATTTACCGCGTGCTTACAGGAGGTTTTCAGAAGCCTAGAATGGAAACAGTTAGGGATAAGAGTTAATGGAGAATACCTTAGTAACCTGCGCTTCGCCGATGACATTGCATTGCTGAGTAACTCAGGGGACGAATTGCAACTCATGATTACGGAGTTAGACAAGGAGAGCAGAAAGGTGAGTCTTAAAATTAATCTGCAGAAAACGAAAGTAATGTACAACAACCTAGACAAGGAGCAGCGCTTCGAGATAGGTAATAGTGCACTTGAAGTTGTAAAAGACTATGTCTACTTAGGGCAGTTAATAACCGCAGAGCCTAACCACGAGATTGCAGTAACTAGAAAAATAAGAATGGGGTGGAGTACATTCGGCAAGCACTCTCAAATTATGACAGGTAGATTGCCACTATCCCTCAAGAGGAAGGTATATAACAGCTGTATCTTGCCGGTACTTAGCTACGGAGCAGAAACCTGGAGACTTACAAAGAGGGTTCTGCTTAAATTGAGGACGACGCAGCGAGCAATGGAAAGAAAAATGGTAGGTGTAACCTTAAGAGACAAGAAGAGAGCAGAGTGGATTAGGGGACAAACGGTGGTCAAGGATATCATAGCTGAAATAAAAAAGAGGAAATGGACATGGGCCGGGCATGTAGCGCGTAGACAGGATAACCGCTGATCATTAAGGGTAACTAACTGGATTCCCAGAGAAGAGAAGCGGGTTAGGGGGAGACAGAAGGTTAGGTGGGCAGACGAGATTAAGAAGTTTGCGGGTATAAATTGGCAGCAGCAAGCACAGGACCGGGTTAACTGGCGGAACATGGGAGAGGCCTTTGTCCTGCAGTGGACGTAGTCAGGCTGATGATGATGATGACGATGATGTAAGGGTGAAAACTACACGTAGTCTAGTTAACCTTCCTGATTTTTCTATATCTTTTCTGTGTCTATCTTACCTAGGTTCAGAACCACATTTTTTTCATAAGTGCTTACACCTGCTTTTTTAGTATAAAAGCTTGTATGACAAACGTTTTCAGCATGGTCAGCTAGGTAGTTATGGCTTGACAGTGGGTGACATGGGTGTACCTTCTGATTATCCCCCCCCCCACCAGAACTACTTTTTAGGAGAAAAACATTGTGAGTATGCGTGTTTGTATACTAAAGGCGTAATGTTTATTCTATACATTTTATCTCTCGCTACCTGCTCAGAAAACAGTGCTACAAAAGCGCATCGCAACCTCGTACATTTCCGGTTGATGCATATGGATTTCCTATCAAAACGCTTACAGCTGCAGTGAAATACCCGTAATAAAAACGTCACAGAGTAATGAAAAATGTTCGTATCATTATGAGTTAATATCACAGGAAAATACAAAAAAATTGGCATGCGTCAAGAGTAGCTGGTGCACGTATACATTTATTGTTGCTAACAGCCTCAACAACGTCACAAATAGTGAAGTTTATAGACTTCAAAGACCATACCTGCACGCTGTAAATCTAAAGGCCATGCGTTTGTAAATAACTAATGAACCAGCCGTGATGTGACCCACAACAACTAGTAGCCCTTTCCTATATTTTGTACGCTTTTTGCTTGACACCTAAGAATTACGGCACAAGATTCTAATGTGATTAAACGGAACATAGCAATGCCTAAAAGTTTTGAACCTCTATTCTTTGTCTTTATTATATTCTAATCGCTGTGGTGTTTTGAATGTTTTACTCAAGATTTACGTTCATGCCCAACCATACGGAGAGTTCACATGAGTGCGCGTCCGAAGAAATTGTGCCTAACGTTGGGAGGTCCAGCTCTTGTGCCAAGACAGTTCGCTATTCATTTCTGTCCTCGATTGCCTTTCGTACAATGCTTCATGCCCAAGGATATGTCTTTAATTGACGCAGCAGACACATGTAGCCTAAATACAGTACAATCACAGCGCCCCGCATCCACGCATTAAAAAAAAACCCGACGCCAAGAACATTTGTAAGCTGATCGTGAAAGCACTCGAAGGAGCATTAGGGCCTGCGAAATTCGCATGCACAAGCTCTGAGACTGCGTCGAACGCTTATTCTGACCCCAGTGTGAGTAAGATATTTGTCAACACTGTGATCCCGCCGAAATAGTGGCGCAGTGTACATGCTCGCGGTATGTTTCGTGTACCCACACTCTATTGTCACGTCTCCTGTGGCAGCACGGGCAGCACCTCTTGCTATGCTCAGCGACAACGTTTCTTGTCATTGGAGTGAACGCTACACAGCCAAATCACGTGCATACTACCGCCAGTGAAAGTAGTTCCACAAGAGAGCACGTATTTTCTTTGTGGAGCTATTTCAGACAAGACGCCGCTCACACCAGTAAGATATACGTATTTCTTTCACTTTACTTGTTGTGATTTCACAATTTAGGGGCGAAGTTCCTTATAGCGGCACCCGTTCGTCCCTCGTAGTCGTAGTAGTAGTCGTAGTAGTAGTCGTAGTGTGTAACCAGTCTTACATTTTGATTTCCAAGGTAGTGCCGGTGAGAGATTTCTTGTACGCGTGGTTGAACAATAAAAAATTCGCAGCGTGCGCGTTAACTAAAAGCCGAATTTTCCTGTCTGTCATTCCCCATTAGCAGCCATTGGCATGTACATTGAGCCCTATCTGACAAGAGAGGGTTGCTACGGTATACTCGCTGGGCATAACCTCTCTGGTTTTAGAAAGGTTTAGCGAGCGTTGGGCCGCAGTGCCATGAATACAGGGAACTAGTATATACCGTGAACTCGAGTTGGTTAAAGGTGGGAAGTTGACATGAAGCGCAAGCCGTAAGAAAGTGTGCGTGTGCCACCTCTTGTTTACTCCTTGGAATGTCCGCTGGATGGCGGTGCTTCAATGTGGGGAATATATGTTGGAAAGATGCGAGATGGTTGTACTTGGAGTGAAAAGAAGTGGGTGAAAAGATGACTTGCCATGGGCAAGATCCAAACCTGCGACCATCGAATGACGCTTTCGATGTTCCACAACTGAGCTACCAAGGCAGCCACCCCCCCCCCCCCCCAGCCACTTTAATTGGTTTATATGTGGAAAAAAACGTGGGAGTGTCAGTTAGCTGCCCGCTCGTAATACTTTCACGTGTTACGTGACGCCAAACTGGCTCAAAAGAGTGTGCCACACTCACCGACGTGAACTTATTACGAGCGGGCAGCTGACTGACACTCCCACGTTTTTTTTTTGTCACATATAAACCCAATAAAGTGGCTGGGAGGATGGATGCCTTGGTAGCTCAGTTGTGGAGCATCAGAAGCGTCATTCGAAGGTCGCAGGTTCGGATCTTGCCCATGGCAATTTATCTTTTCACCCACTTTTTTTCTTCATATTTACATTAAAATTTGGTATAATATCTTCCACGATAATTTCCTTGGCATTATTGTCTGTTAGATCTCAATGCTATTTTGTAAAAACACGAAAAAATTAGCCCTCGAGTATACACTTCTTTATTCATTAACTAGGGTCTCGTACTGGCAGACTCAGTGCCTTTAGGTTGTATGCGAGGGACTATTGATCAGCTACCCGCTCGTAATAAGTTCACGTGCTACGTGACGCCAAACAGGCTCAAAAGAGTGTGCCACGCTCGCCGCCATGGCTACTGGTGGCGCTTACTGACACTCCCATGTTCAATTTCACATATAAACACAATAAAGTGGCTGAGGGGAATAGCTGCCCTGGTAGCTTAGTGGTAGAGCATCCAACGCGTCATTCGAAGGTCGTAGGTTCGGATCTTGCCCATGGCAAATTATCTTTTCAACCACTTTTCTTCATATTTACATTACAGTTTGGTTCGATATCTTCCCCTATACTTTCCTTGGCATTATTGTCTGTTAGATCACGTATATATATATAAATATATATATATATATATATATATATATATATATATATATATATATATATATATATATATATATATATATATATATATATGTGTGTGTGTGTGTGTGTGTGTGTGTGTGTGTGTGTGTGTGACGCCATGATGAATGGGAGACGTGGCCTGGCTCATACGCCATGTTTTTTCTGTTCTGACTTCTTCTTTCTCGACCTCTACTAATCTACTAACCATCACTTGATACGTCACACGATTACCCCTCTCCCGGAAAGAAGGCATGGATTACGCACAACAAAAGTAAACAAAGAGAGCTTGAGAAGTCACAAATGTCTAAATGCGCAATCGGTTTCATGGCTATGGTGTTCCGTAAACTCGCAAAACTTCAGAAAAGAGTGCAGCAGCCCGGTAAATGGGGGAGTTCTGGTGGGCGAGGTTGGCTGTGGCATTCTGGAGAAGGTAACCGCATCTTGCAAAACTGCACCGACCATGATCTGACTTGAGCACCTGCGAGGAACGAACAAGTTTGGAAGTTCTTGGAGCATTTTAAGGTCGAATGTCGTAGGCGCAGAATCCTCTGTCGTACGCGCTGCATTTTGTGTCGCGGCTGAGACTGAAATAGTGCTTGCAGCCTGCGTGACAAGAACTGAAGTTCAAGGAATTATGTCTATGTTCATGCATTGTACAAATTATAACGTTCAGTCTCTTTTGTAGTTTTCTGTGGCGTTGGCTCCGTTGTCGTGAACTAATGGGATGGTGTCTGAATCTTTGCGTGGTAGAACTGGTGACTTCTTGTCTTGTTCGGTGTTTCCTGAGGTTTCGGAGCTGTAATCTTAGGCGCAGTCTTGATATTTTGTGCCAAATGAGTTTCTGGTGCCGATCCCTTATGCAAAGATGCCTGACGTCTTGAATTTGTTTTAAGAGGCTGACTTTGCGTCGTCGTTCTTGTCGGTGTATCCGTTGGAGTGTCTGCGATTCTTGGACTTGCTTTTGCTGGCGTTGCTGATGTTGCTGTGGAACGCCTTGCGGTGAGATCCCTTCTTGAACATCACGCTCGTTTTCTTCAGAACTTGATGTGGGGCCCAGTCGGGAGCTGGTAGTTTGTGGGCTGTTGTCATGCACTTCGGGCAATGAAGATAATGCTTCAGAATTGGTATAAAGTTCTTCAGAAGCTTCTTCTACCCTGTACCCTATAAAAGGCTCTTGCGCATTGCAGCGTGCGACGTTCGATGCGTCGGAGCCTTCGGTGTTTCTTCCACTGTCGAGTGTGTATGGACTGGATGGCGATGCATGAACCCGTGTGGAAGGAGCATGGCTCGACAGGGTATTTTCCCGATGCGCCAGGTCATCTATCATAAATATGGCGCCCTTATAAGGCAAATGGTGAGCGTTAGGAGCGCGTGAAGAACCGCGTGATGAAAACCCAGGTGGTGGACCACGTATGCCAGACGAAGAGTGAACGGTATCAGGTGGTTGGGCAACGTCTCGGGTCACATGCTGAAGCGATGACTTCGCAAATGCCGACTTTCGTGCAGAAAGTAGGCGCGCTCGATGGCTGTGTTTTTCCCAAAATACGCGTTGTCGTCTGCCACTAAACTCGTGTGCCACTTCTTCTTTTGTCAGAGGTCGAATCTTGTTGTGCGTTCGAATGGTTCAAGACTGCCTGTAAAATTGACGACTGAGTGCAGTTGTCTGTGGATGGTGGGTTACAGGCAAGTCTTCGTCGTAGTCGTCATCGTATTTTTTAAACCAGACGATCATTTCTTGTTTTATCTCTTGCCAAGACTCATCGTTGTCGAATATGTGGGTGAGGTAAAATTTAAATGCCTCACCTGTGACGTAGTCGCTGAAGTTCGTAACCATTTCCCTTTCCGACCAAGATGCAGCGGCGGCGTGGAGCTCGAAAAGGTTGAACCAGTCCTGTACGGGTCCGTCGTCCGCTGATCCGGTGTACTTGGGGATGTCAAGGTCGTCTGACGGTGCTGTCATGATGCTGGTCATGGTGTAGAGTTGGGATGCACTTGTGTGGTTCACATTCAGTCACTGCGTCTGGCTGAGGTGTTCGATGATGAATGCTGGTTGATGAAGTGGCTACCATGTCTTCATTCTGCCGTCTCGTGTGACGCTATGATGAATGGGAGACGTGGCCTGGCTCATACGCCATGTTTTTTCTGTTCTGACTTCTTCTTTCTCGACCTCTACTAACCATCACTTGATATGTCACACACACACACACACACACACACACACACACACACATATATATATATATATATATATATATATATATATATATATATATATATATATATATATATATATATATATATATATATATGTGTGTGTGTGTGTGTGTGTCTGTGTGTGTGTGTGTGTGTGTGTGTGTGTGACGCTATGATGACTGGGAGACGTGGCGTGGCTCATACGCCATGTTTATTCTATTCTGACTTCTTCCTCGTCTACCTCTACCAACCATCACTTCATACGTCACATGATTCCCCCTCCCCCCGAAAGAAAGCGTGGATTACGCACAACAAAAGTAAACAAAGAGAGCTTGAGAAGTCACAAATGTCTAAATGCACAATCGGTTTCATGGCCCCATGGTGTTCCGTAAACTCGCAAAACTTCAGAAAAGAGTGCAGCAGCCCGGTAAATGGGGGAGTTCTGGTGGGCGAGGCTGGTGGTTGTGTCCTAGATAACACAAAAATATTTTAGACGTGGAGATAGGGGCAATCACAGCTGGCATTATTGTGAAATACGAACGAGGTTCGAACATCTTGCAGAATCGACAGTTCCGATATTGTAGGCATCAAATTCCTCGTCGTGGGTGATACCCAGGCCGTGCAGGCAGCTTGCGTGCGCGTTGATCGAGGTTGATTGGGCGCTGCCTGTGTTCCTGTCGAGTACAAGGGGTGGTTTTGGGGCTTTTGAATTTTTTTTCATAGCGATGTCGCAGATGTTTTAATCGAAGGCGCACTTTTGATATCTGGTGGAGAATGTATTCACGACGATGGGCCTTTTCGCAATGTTCTTTAGGCCTTAAGAGTGCTTTCGATGAAGTTTTCTTTTGTCGTTGACAATGTTGAAGTGTATGATGACGTTGTAGTTTCTTGGTTTCGTCGACTTGCTTGGGGTTCGACATTGATCGTGGTGTGCCAGGATTCTTAGCGATTCCTCCGCAGGCTTCAACAACGTCAACCAATGCAGCTGTTTTTGGCGCAAGACAATCTGGGGGGATTCGTGCAATTGAATTTTCTGTACTTACAAACCGTTCATTGTTGGTGGTTACCTGAAGAGTACTTGTGTCATCAGAAGTCGCACCTGCGCTTTTGTTTTCATTGTTGGCAGTGAGATTGTATACTGAATTCACGTCGCTTCGATCTTGTGATTGATGAACACTAGACGCTTCTATAGAAGACTTTCCTTCACAAGATGCTGATTTTGAATGCTTCTGTTTTTGTGGAACTGCGGAGCTGAATACCAAGTCAGTTTGCAAAGTAGGCATGCGGCACGAAGTATTAAATGCATCTGAGTCATCAATAGTGGATTGAATTCTTTCATGCAGCGGAGAGTGAAGCATTGGCAATATTTGCGCAGATGAAAAACAAGGTGAAAGGTTGGAAAACGACCACGTGGTCTTTCCATGAGCATGTGGCTAAAATTCACCTGACAGGAATTGTAAATTCTTGCTCTGTGCTCGAATGCGCGAAGGCTGCTTTTGACTGCGATGACTGAGTTCGAATGCACTGAGAGTGTGTGTTTTAATCAAATCTTAATTATAGTTTTGGAACCAGACGATCATTTCTTATTTTATCTTTTGCCAAGACTTGTCGTTGTCGAATATCTGGTTGAGGTAAAATTTAAATGCCTCTCTGGTGACGTAGTCACTGAAGTTCGTAACCATTTTCCGTTCCGACCAAGATGCAGCAGTAGCGTGGAACTCGAACAGGTCGAACCAGTCTTGTACGGATCCATCGTCCGCTGCTTCGGTGTACTTGGGGATGGGAGGGTGAGTAGATGCTTCTGACATGATGCTGGTCGATGCGTAATGCTAGGTGCCTGTACGGTACTCCATGTATGCTCAGAGTGTCATGCGGAGGACTGCGTAGATGATAAGCTACTGATGAAGGGGCTGGCAGGTCTTCATCCTGTCGGCTCGTGTGACACTATGATGACTGGGAGACGTGGCCTGGCTCATACGCCACGTTTTTTTTTTTATATTGACTTCTTCCTCATCTATCTCTACCAACCATCACTTCATACATCATATATATATATATATATATATATATATTTATGGAACACAGATGTTAAGATTCATTTAGTGTTGCCATAAAATATGACAGACACAGAGACGCTTGCATTTGAGCTAAAAAACAAATAAATCATCCTACGTTTTTGCGCACCCACTTCCCTGTTTCACCTTTGCCTTCGTCTGCATAAAATAAGAACGTATGTTAAGGCAGGAGGCGTCGGGAGAAAATTGGCTTTCCTATAAGGAAGTACGTTTGAAACAAAAAAAGCTCGTAGTCTATGCAACTGCGTTGGCTACGTAGATTGTGTGAGCCGCAAAGAACGTTTTTGCGAGGCAAAACTACCTGTAAGTTTGTGCTTGTACAGCACACGACGCACCAACAAGAATGAGAGTGTTCATAAGCATGACCATATCAATGGTAGTTGGCTTTTGGGTTTCGGCGTTCAAAGGTACAGTGGTGCTTGTTTGTCTGCAAGTTTGGGTGATCGTAATTATGGTTAAATAGACAGATGCTATATGTAAAGCATGGGGCTACTTAATGTTCGAAGTTTACTCATTGGGGTCATCGGTTCCCTTCGTGCCTGTGACACCAAGCCTGGTTTTTCAACTAAATAGTTGGTTATGCCTATATGAGTTGACGCCAAGGTCACACCCACCGAAAGCAAACGGCTGAGTCAGCCTCAATGAAGCCAACCTTGGTGACAGAACAGCAAGCCAGCTACTGGGTCATTAGCCGGAATCATTGGGCAAAAACCGGATGGTTTTGACGGTGTGCTGCTTCCAGAAACATTTTTACAGATAATTCTCTCGAGCATCAGATTGGTCCTCAGTGACTCTAACGATAACAATCTACCCGAACTGGCTGAGCTATCAAACAAGCTGATGGCGGTATCATGCACATCTGTCGCTGCGCTCCGGAGTGAACGGTTTCTAGGTGAGCAACTTCACGGGATGAAGAATGAAATCTCGCGTCTCGTGGACTTCGTAGCCGCTTTCCTCACAGCAACACGGTCAGCCAATCTAAATTCCTTCCAGTCACTTATGAAACGTCCAAAACCATGTTGGTACAGCTGCCCAAGTCTTTAGCTACCGTGCGCGAGCACCGACGTTTTTGTGCACTAGCGCCATATGTCAGAGCCAACTTGCAAACAGGGCCTAAGTAAGCGCATGTTCAGGGAGCGTGCTCAGCTGGGCCACGGTGCAAGAATACTTTAGGTGAGTGAATGCTGCGAAGCGAGAGCTTGGTGGGGAGGGACCCATTATGTTCTCGTTTGAGGCATGCCGATCGGTGGCTTGCCGGACTGAGGACCATTAAGGTCCCTAAATGAAACAAGTTACCAAGGTAGCGGCAACTTTCCCTTTCCTCCTCGCCTGTGTTCTTGGAGCGCCCCCTAGAAGGTTGAAAACTTTCATGAAAAAGCGAATGTTTAGGTTCAGTTGCTATGGTGAATAGATGTCAATGAAACTAAACTGAACGAAATGAGTCGTAGAATAAACGGTTACATTTATTATCATAAACAATACGACACTAGAGCAAGTGGGATGGGCGTTAGTCAACTGGCAACGTTGTGCTGTTCTATATTTTGCACCACTAGCCATGACGTCTCACGTCGTACATCGTAGTTCGTCCAGTTATAACTAGTCCAGTTTTCCGAATGTTTGCCTCGAATGTCGTGCCGTAAACAGTGAACGCGCTTCTTTCTGGATCCTGCCAGTGATCACAGGGCATGACGTTGTGATGAGTGATTACAGACGGCTTGTGCACATGCAAGGAAAAACCATGGCCAGAGTGGTACGAACGCTTTGACTAGCAGCACTGTGATGACGTTTTTTTTTTAATGTGCCTATTTTGACAATCGCGATGCCAGGTGATTCTGGTGTGGTACGCGGATCTTCCCAAAAAGTGAGAGTTCTACTGGTGAGGTGTCCCGAAGCAGCACGTTTCGGCTCCTTTATTCCGCGTTTTGTTCAACTGGTCAAGCGTGAAATGTTCCTGAAGGTGCGTTAATTACACGCTCTAGCTGCTCTTTGTACGTACATGCGCACAAGCACTTGTAACAATTGACATGCACAAGACACGGATTAGACGCACTCCTGGCGTTTCAATAAAAACCGACAAATAAACTCGCTTCACAGATCCGCGTTGACGTACGTCGATGGAGTTGCGCGAAAGCGTTCGCGTGAAATGTGTCATAGCTACACTTCCCGGCGTGCTTCGTTTCGGATAGCATGAGGTAAGTTGATGAGAGAGAAACCGTTTTTGTTGTTTTACGGAAACCGAGCATTCTTGAAAAACTCGTATATGGCATTGAACGAGCACCGCAAAATAATCTTGGCTGACTTGGCGCAAACTAAAGCGTTCCTCTTTTTCAGTTTATGTCCTGGCAACGATTTCATCTTTGGTCACGGCGAAAATCCAGCTACAGCCATATGTGCATGCGTGCTCGTTTTGAACCTTTTGCAGAATATTAAATAACACCACCAGCTATTTGCAAGATCACGTGCAAGGAATGTACCAATTACAGACGCGGATGTTAGAGAAATGGAGGGGTAAGCGAGAGAGTGAGGACGATGACTCGAGAACAATGAGTGATGCTACCTTAGAAACGTGTTTCATCTAGGGACCTTAAGGAACATAGCAGGCTGTTGGTGAGTTCCGCAAAGCGTATCCGGCACGTGAGTGACGGTTTCCAAATCCGAGAAAACCGAGTAATCGTGCGATAGCAACCATGTGACACGCATAGAGCGGCGTCGCGAAAAAGAAGGTGATAAGAGAGGAGGTTGACGATGCAGCAAGGGTGTTGTGGCGACGATAAATGAGCACCGCTACTTTCATACACCACGGGGCTTCCCTACACTGATGAGGGGGGAGGGGAAGCCGGGGCAGAGTTTGTAGCGCCATCTCCCAGGCTCCAAGCGAAGCAGAACACTATCGGGCAGTGGATTGTCCCAGCGTTCGCTCACCTGAAATATTCTTACACCATGAGCTGGGCCCATTGTCTACTTGGCTGTTCCTTCGGGAGAACCTCGCCCTGGATTAACTAACTTCATATGATTCACGTTCTCTAGCTTATCTCATCGATGGGGGCGTGTGACGTATCTGCGGGTTTTATTTTCTGTGTCGCTTGCTGATCTCCGGAATAAGCGATACGGGCAAGACTCGCAGCCTTTTCGTCTGAAACGAATTCATGCAGGACGATGTTTTCACGAAGTAAAAGCCAAGCAAACTATGCACCCAGCTGAGCGCTTTTTCTGGGCATGCGCTATATCTCGCCCTGTTTGCAGCATGGCTCCGCTGTACGGCGCTGACGCACGGAAAAGTAGGCGCTCGCACACAGTAGCTGAAGATTGGGGCAGCTGTACTATCCCAAGTTTGCTAACGCTGCATGAAAATGCGCACCATCCTGCGCGCTCTCAGGAAACACCCTGGGCAGGTGCTGAGGATGACCAGTGGTGCTGTCATGTAAGAATGTCGCTCATCAATCTTCCTAGCCGACCTTGATAGCGGCTATAACTTTCTCGTCGACAGAGGCGCGGAAGTAAGGGCAATCGCAGCTGTGCCCCCGGATCACAGGCACCCAAACACGTCGCCTTTGAAAGCAGTCAGCAACACGGTCATTGCCACGTACGGCAACCACTCCGTAACCGTCAGTTCGGGACTTCTATTAGACGTGCGTAACACGACGCTATGATACCCTGTGTCGAAAGCTGATGTAAAGCCAGCCTTCAAGACATACGCCGCTCAGCACTACGCTGATCAAGCCAGCGGGCCCTCTTCGGTTTACTTCCACACTCAGTCAATTTTCTGAGCTGACTCGTTCAGCGTCCAGTCGTATCCTGGGTAAAGGATGGCGTGTTCCACCACATTACCACTACAGGGCCTACGGTTCACGTTCTACCACATGAATTATTGCTTGGAAAACTAGTAGAGGCGTGGAATAAATTTGACCACATGTTCCAACTGGGCGTCATTTGACCTTCTGGCATTCCTCGAGTATCTTCCCTTCACATGGTTCAATAAGCACTCATCGGGCAACTGGTGCGCTTGCGGGGACTACCGAGCGCTTGACAGTGCCACAATGTCTGACTGGTAACCAGTGTCATATTGACGACATACTGGCAGGCCTGCAAGGGGCCACAGTTTTTTTTTGAAAATTGATCTCATAGGGCACACCACAAGATACCTGTGTTGCCGGAAGACGCCCCCAAGATGGCTATCACAACAGCTGTTGGCTTATTCGAATTCGTGCGCATGCCATTCGACCTTCACAACACATGTCAAATATTCAAAAAGTTTATCAACTGTGTTCTACGAGACATCACTTTGCACCATGCCTACCTGAATGACTCACTTGTCACGAGCACTAGCCCAGAATACGAAGAGCATCTGCAGACTGTTTATCGGTACCTATATGAACACGGCGTTATTCCCAACGTGGCCAAAAGTGAACTTGGCGTACCTGAGTAATTTTTTGGGCGACAGAATTTTTTCTCGGGAGCGCGGCCACACTCTTCTAATTTTCGACGTCAAATTTTCGGATTGCAAAACATCGACAGCCAGCTCGTGTGTAAATGCGCCCTTATAGTAAAGCTGCCTCACGGAGCGCTTAAGGCGACGCCGATCTTTAAGCGACCTCCCTTGGTGCGAGGAAGCGAAAAGTGCTGCCAACCAAAGTAAGCAGGCTTTGATCAATACGGCTCTTTTTGCCTACCCACGGCCAAAAGTTCCCCAGTATGTCCTTCACACATTGCTATCGAGGCCCTACTGAAACCTATACTGAGCACTGCTACAACATGTTCGGGTGCGAGCTGCTCAAAGACTACTCAAGTATACACAACTTTTGGCATTTCTTGGAAGGCGTCCAGCACTTCATTTTGCCCGATCATAAGCCTTTCATCTATACTCCGCGCTCTTTGAGTTGGGACGGTGGCACACACACGGCCCGCGATCTTCACCTACTAGCATGGATCACGAGAGATATACGCCACGTAAAATGTAGTGACAACATCATTGTCGACGCCTTTTCGCAGTGTGCTGTAATTGCCATGAATGATCCAGGAGGAGTTAACTTCGACGCACTGGCGGTAGCCCAAAGAAAAAACCAGGAGCTAAAAAGCCTCCTGAGAAGAAAAACGGCCCTCAGGCTGCAGTGTTTGCAGATTCCGGGATCAGGCGACCGGATTCTTGGTGATACTTCCAAAGGCAAGACATGCCCCTTTGTACGTGCCACTTTACGTCACCGCATTTTTTTTTCATTTAACAAGTTATACCCTCCTTGTAAGAGCAAAGCTAGACAGAAGTTGCTCACAGCAAAGATCATCTCGCCAGGTATCAACCGACACGTGTGTTGCTAAGCAAGAGCATGCATGCCGTGTCAGCGAAACAAAGTTCGTCGACATACTATGACCCTGTTGGCAAAGTTTGCGCCTCTATACGGACGCTTTGATCGCATACACCTTGACATTGTCGAACCTCTGTTACCTTGTCATGAGCATGCCTAATTACTGACGTGATTCACGCGCTGGGCAGAGGTCATAAACATAGCCGATATCACTGTTGACATGGTTGCCTGTGCCTTCCAGCACCATTGGTTGCTCGTTTCGATGCACAATCCATAAAGACAATATGCCTTGAAAATTGGTTTGAATCGTCACTGTTTGCCAGTGTTGCACGTTTCATTATTGCTCATGGAGTTCGAAAAACCGCCTGCCATGCGATTAGCCACGACATGGGAGAGCGTTTCCTACGCCAACTCAAGTTTGCGCTCATCGCAAGAGAAGAGCGTGGCTGGATGGAGGCACTGCAACTCATTTTCTTATAAATACGGACAGCTGTCAAGGCATGCGTTGGCTGCAGCTTGGACGAACAGGTCTACAGACTAACACGGTGCATTCCAGGAGAATATAACACAGGCATTCCGCAAGACGGTGGTGGAGACACCGCAGCCTACGCCCATATAGGCTCTTAGGCATGTTGGGAAAAAAAAGCTTCAAACTTCGCAACCGCGGCGGACAGTACCACGCGTGTTGCACATGCCACCAGAACTTGCTTTGAGCAAGCACGTTTTGTACGCCATGACGTGGTTAATCGACCACTGGAACAACTTTACGACCGACTAATAAGAGTGCTACGTGGAAGTAAAAACCAGTTCACTATCGCCATGCGTAGTCTTCATGAAGTGGAGTCACTCAATTGATTTAAATCAGTGCGCATAAAAAATAAAACACCTTTTCACATGTGCCATCACCTGTTATTCCCATCTTTAGGACATTCCTCGTTCAAACACGCAGTGGACAGGTCTCCAAGGCACAACGACGTATGTATTTGCCATAATGTGATTCGTACTATGAAGGAAGGAAGGAAAAATAGGAGGAAGAGAATGGCAGGGAGGTTAACCAGTCTATAGACAGCCGGCTTGCTACCCTGCGCATGGGAGGTGGGTGGGGGATATGCAAGATAGACAGGAGAGAGGGAAGAGAGCTAAACACAGCACAGTAAACATCACACGCGCGCACAAATCGTCCAAAGAAATGTTTGCTGATTCAGTAGGAGTGGAAGTTATGTGGTGACCTCACGGTCCCGCACCAGCAGCCAGACAACGTTTCCTGTCTCTTTGGAGATATATGATTGCGCTAACTACCAGAAAAAGTAGCGGTGCGAGGGTACGCAAGCGATTCGTAGTGTCCGCACAATCACAAAAACAAAGTTGTACTTTCGGAGTCAGCTACTCAATACTCGCTTTCCTGTGCCGAATTTCAGCCGCGCTCGCGTCCGACACAACGAATGCTTTGTGAAAAACTAGATCGGGGGCCCCATTTCAATTTCGTTTTTTTTTCTTCTTCAAAATCTGAGGACAGAATAATGTGGCAGTGTGATTAATGTGTATAATTGGCATAGCCTTCACTTATGCATAGTGCTGCATAATTTTTCGTGTCTCTTTTCAGCCGCTTCTACATTTGTGCATTCTCTTGGTGATGCTTTACAAAATCGTCTATACAATTCCCCAGCAAAGCCCATCGACTCAAAAAATGCACCAGAAACATCTGCTGTAAAGGTATTTAATCGCAACTGGACTGACTTGTACACAAAAAGCATGGCTTCGCATCATCATCATCATCATCATCAGCCTGTCTACGTCCACTGCAGGACAAAGGCCTCTCCCATGTTCCGCCAGTTAACCCGGTCCTGTGCTTGCTGTTGCCAATTTATACCCGCAAACTTCTTAATCTCATCTGCCCACCTAACCTTCTGTCTCCCCCTACCCCGCTACCCTTCTCTGGGAATCCAGTTGGTGACCCTTAATGACCAGCGGTTATCCTGTCTACGTGCTACATGCCCGGCCCATGTCCATTTCCTCTTCTTTATTGCAGCTATGATATCCTTAACTCCCGTTTGTCCCCTAATCCACTCTGCTCTCTTCTTGTCTCTTAAGGTTACACCTACCATTTTTCTTTCCATTGCTCGCTGCGTCGTCCTCAATTTAAGTTGAACCCTCTTTGTGAGTCTCCAGGTTTCTGCTCCGTAGCTAAGTACCGGCAAGATACAGCTGTTATATACCTTCCTCTTGAGGGACAGTGGCAATCTACTTGTCATAATTTGAGAGTGCCTGCCGAATGTGCTCCACCCCATTCTTATTCTTCTAGTTACTTCAATCTCGTGGTTAGGCTCTGCGGTTATTACCTGCCCTAAGTAGACATAGTCTTATACAACTTCAAGTGCACTATTACCTATCGCAAAGCGCTGCTCCTTTCCGAGGTTGTTGTACATTACTTTCGTTTTTTGCAGATTAATTTTAAGACCCACCTTTCTGCTCTCCTTGTCTAACTCCGTAATCATGAGTTGCAATTCGTCCCCTGAGTTACTCAGCAATGCAATGTCATCGGCGAAGCGCAGGTTACTGAGGTACTCTCCATTAACTCTTTTCCCTAACTGTTCCCATTCTAGGCTTCTGAAAACGTCCTGTAAGCACGCAGTGAATAGCATTGGGGAGATTGTGTCCCCCTGCCTTACACCCTTCTTTATCGGTATTCTGTTGCTTTCTTTATGAAGCACTATGGTAGCAGTTGATCCCCTGTAGATTTCTTCCAGAATGTTTATATATATTTCATCTACGCCCTGATTCCGCAGTGTCTTCATGACGGCTGATATTTCTACTGAATCAAACGCCTTCTCGTAATCTATGAAGGCTATGTATAGTGGTTGGTTATACTCTGAGCATTTCTCGATTACCTGATTGAGAGTATGAATGTGGTCAATTGTTGAGTAGCCTATTTTAAATCCTGCTTGTTCCTTTGGTTGATTGAATTCTAATATTTTCTTTTCTCTGCTAGCAATTACCTTTGTAAATAGCTTGTATACTACAGAGAGCAAGCTGTAGTAACTGATATATAAAGCGTAGGCAGTGTCGTAAGCCATCAATATGCCTGTTATTTTTGCTAGAGTCATTGCAACTGGTTCCAGCTACCGGGTGTACTTAAGCACTTCTGCTTTGGTCTACAACACCACACGCAGCTCCAGTAACTGAGTGCTCCTGATAAAGAAAATGCAGCTGCCTCAACTGAGGAATATATTTACTAATGTGGCATCACAATTGTTTGCTACAGTTGCCCAACCATTATTTGCGCCCATTGTACGTGGTCAGTTTTATATGAAGTAAAAGCGCCATCTTTATAAGAACATGGCTTGGTCTAGAAGTGTGCGACGTCACTCGGTTTAGTATCAACTACCTATACTACCCTCTTTTCTGGATTCGAGGGTGCAGGCGATGTTGTGTTCTATGAAATGTCAGCACAATAAAAGCCAGAGCATTGGCTATCGCGATGTATCATTATACTACAGACTAGTCAAAGGCATAGAGTTGGAGCACAATCGGTCGAGGTAGACGAGAAAAAAATGATATATGACTTGCATTTATGTTCAAGCTATTAGTCACACATTCTGACACATAGTAGGCCTAGCGACCCAATCTGCCTGTGTAGTTGCGTAGAGCATCTGCTGCCTTCGATGATCTTGTTAAAAGTTTTTTTTATTGTTCGTCCGTTAGACATGTTTCCATCAGGCTATGTTCTCTTCCCGGTCCCCATCAATTTCAGTACCTTGTCACTGTTACCAACTCGGCTGAAACACTGCCTTTTGCAGAGGAGATTTTCAAGTGGCTGTAAACATGCATAGACAGTTTCGGATAGGATGCATGCACATCGCAGGGCTGCTGGTTACGCATCGAACACACTGCGAAAATTTGTAATCGAATCCACATTGTCCTAGAGAAGCATAACCAAATTAGAGCAATTACAGGGAATAAGCTGCATTTTTTTCAAGCTGGATTTCTTTCAGAGATGAAGCAACACTGTGACCAAATGTAAGCAAAATTATTAATTGGTTAGTCATACCGATGGTGAACCAGCAGCGTCTTGAGAGAAAACAAGAGTGGATATTTTTTCTGAAAAGCAATCCTTTGTTTCAAGAAGCTATAACGCGACAGCAGCTTTCATTCCGTCAACCTTAAATGTCTTAGGCGTAATCAGATAAGCAATGATTGCAGGTTACAAAACCCATCAATTTTAAAATTTGTGGACACATATTCGTGTGCATGTATGTGTGTGCTCATATATATGCGTGTGTGTGTGTAGAGACGCAGCAAACTTGTATTTTATATTTGCCCATTTATGGTAATCAAGCAATGATTGAGAGGAAGAGTATGATGACAACGCATGAGTTACAATAAAAAGTGACTTTCTTGTACTTTTCTAAGATCTGGATAGTGAACATGCAGATCTTTCCCATTTTTACACACTTCAATATTTTATTGGGTTTGTTGTCAACACTTTCACAGGGTATTGTTAATAGTGGAAGAGACGTTGTAGGTTCCAGTGTAAATTTATTATCTGGAATACTGCGAGCACCTGTGAAAATCATCAAGAGGGCAAGGGATCGCAGAATGTAATACCGTAAGTAGACGTTCTTTCATTTGAAATAATTTCTATATAAAAACGCAATAGGGAATCACAAACGATCACTCTGTTAACCGCGCATGCATTTTTCTGGCTTGTTTAGCCATCACATTTGGGTAAACACCACTAAGAATAATTTAAAGTGGTTGAGTGCTTTGAGCGCAGTTCAGTTTTGGTGACAGGAACGTCAAAACAATGTCGTTGGGTTTTTGGCCACAGGAGATGGGAAAATGGGTAACACTTTTCAAGAATTTTTGACGAAACAGGGCCAAAAAGAAACGCAGCTCTAAAAATTTTGTCGTTGTTCTTCCGTTTACGCATGCTGTTTGGTTGTTCGTACTATTCGTCGTAACACATGAATCATTTTCCGGCAGCGTGCGCCCTTGTGGTAATATAAGACAAGTTTTAAGGAAATGGCATTCTTTAGTGAGCAGCTACCCTTCAGGACTGACACCGACTATATTTTATTATCTTCCGTCACTTTTTTAGACTATATGTATTACACTCGCTAACAGTTCTTGTACTCGCAGCTCTATAAAACGAAATATTTTGTCCTGTCATACTAAAGCCGATATTATCGGGGACATTGTTAGGTCGGCCATATAACTAAAACATTTTACGAGGATATTTTCTTGCAATGGTGTTGCGTTACTTCTGTTGTAGGAAAATTATATACAATATACGACCTCCACTCTTCAAATAAATTCAGCAGGTGGTAGTAATAAATAGTATCACTAGTATTCTAAGCAGCTGTAATTCATTTGTATAGCAGTGGCGTGGCCACTCTGGCCCACTATCTGCAGAAAAAGTTGCACCTTACACGTGTTGGACAAAGTCAATGTTGTATTAGCCCAGTTATAAACAAGCACTTTCAAGATTGCGATACGATGTTTCGGAATTTGTCGCAAACAAATCACATTGCGCTATCACTACTGAACTGCGGCACGCTACTTAACTGCACACTTACATGGCATGATAAATCTTTTTTTGGGCTCTAAGGTTGCACGTATAACGTAAATTTCCCGGTGAAAACTGGTGTGCTACAGTAATTAAAAAAAGACGACTTCACTGGAAATGGCTGATAAGATTGGAAAGTCCCATTCCACAATAACACAGGTAAAAAATCGCGTTGTTTTTACAGTATAAAAAAGCTGGTTTGAACGCTTATGTAATATTCATGCAGTACGCTAAACGGTGTAACTGGATTGAAAAAAAAATCACAATATATGAGAAGTTTTTTTTGTATCTCAGAGGCAACTTTAAGCAATTCATTCTCGACACGCCAAACTTGAACACAACCCATATCCCCTTCCCCTGGATGCAGTGGAGTAAGAAAGAAATTGTGTTGCTTATATTTTCAGGACACATGTATTTGGAGCCGTCGAAGCGACTGCCGCAATTACGTCCACATCGTCAGAAGGAGAGCCCAGGTGTTACGCTTAAATCAGAGCTTTTCCACTGCGTTGCCTGGAAAGGATGACGTTATTATTCGAGTTCACATGTTATGTCAGCACATCTACATAAACTGCGCGTGATGTTTTTGTTTTGATGATTATCTTTATAATTCTTCGACGACTAACTGGCTCTGCTATATTTTTGCTCTATTGCTGCAGTTTTATTGGGAAAGATTAATTTTCTAGCATTATCTTTTCAAGCATGAATATGTATGTGCTATGTTCAACTGAACATATTTTTGAACCTTCTTCAATGTGTCTCTTTCATTATCTATTTTATGAGCGTCACAAAAATGGGTTTTTTTAACCACCATAGCGTGAATATAATCAAATTGCTTCGTGCGTTTTAGTCTTCCATTTGATATGGCCTTCATCATCACGGGCGAAAATTCACTTTGCACATATTTTAGCTTGTAATATTTCTGTATTTCAGTGTTTTCTTCGTTAGGACTATCGCAGAGAATTTAGTGAAAACTACTGAACTTTCACTTTCGCTCGTGTTTCAGTGTTATATTGTCGTGGTGTAATGTTTACTTTGTTTAGCAAATTAAATACAAATTTTAAATATTTGTCATCGTCGGACATTACTGCATAGTCTATTAAATAGGAGAAAAGAAACTTCTGGTACAACACTTGAAGAAGGCGTATGATTTCAATATTTTCTTGCTGTGTTGTCAGAAATAAAAGGCCATCAATTACACCTCCTTGTATATAAAATCGCCAATCAGCGATACATTCTATCGAAAAGAATCCAGACAACCACAAAACTTCATTGGCGTAAATGCTTCCCGAGTTATATTCGTGGAGTAAGTAAGAACATCGATGCGGAAATCGGAAAGAAGACGCCCTATTTAGATGTGGATGTTCCCGTTGGATCGAACAAAAAAATTGCGTTTGCACTCTGCGAATAATCAGAGAAATCATGAAAGTTATATTAGACTGCTTAAAAGACTTTTCATAGGGCTGTAGGAGCCCGCAAACGTATCCGAAGATATAGCAGTTGAAATTGGGTGCGAGTTTTGGCTGTTGTGCTTGCTGTGTATTTTATTTTAGATTTTTTATGGGAATTAGTGTTTGTATCAAAAAAAACTCGAAATGAAGAGACCGGTAGTTTGTAATATAGGTTAATTATCCAGGATACAGGGCTCGCAACGCCACTGTTTATTATGAAAACTTTGGAAACAATTTTCGGAGCCAAAAAGTCCGTCCGATTTTGAAACTATTAGTTCACACACCTCTCGAGGTGCACCTGCCGGTGAAGTTGGACACCCTGTGCACCTCTTGCCAAAATTGTCACACCACGTTCATAAATTCTGGGGTGAGCAAATTTCCTGCAGACCTGCTCCATGCATTGATCGGCGAGCAAATGCCCCGCCGTGGTGGTCTAGTGGCTAAAGTACTCGGCTGCTGACCCGCAGGTCGCGGGATCAAATCCCGGCTGTGGCAGCTCCATTTCCAAAGGAGGCGGAACTGTTGTAGGCCCGTGTTCTCAGATTTGGGTGCACGTTAAAGAACCCCGGGTGGTCGCACTTTCCGGAGCCTTCCACTACAGCGTCTCTCATAATCATGTGGTGGTTTTGGGACGTTCAACCCTGCATATCAATCGATCGGCGAGGAACAGCCCACTAGAGCAGTGTCGAAACAGTTAAAACAATTGTTCATTCCGCTGTTTTCTTCAGACATCTCCTGAACGTTTATTACCTCAATCTATGCAAAGAGCTGATTCTATTTGACCACGTCTCATAAAATATATGACGTTTTGGTGTGTCAAATGGCATGTAGACATGACTGACCTAACGTAGTATAATACAGAGTACCACACTTGCTGTATCGAGCCAGTTTGAAACTCACTTCTACCTTACAACAAAAAACAAACTGAAGTGAAGTAGAGCAGCCAGCATGTCTACATGGTATAGCTTCCCGTTTTCGCACATGTTCTCTCGTTACAGCTTCCGTACTATAGTATATATTGCACCAAGCCACCATTCTATGTTTGATTGGTGCAGAAGCTATAGAGACAATTGTGCCTTGGATGGATGGACGGACGGACGCACGAACGGACGGATGGACGGATGGATAGATGGGGATAAATGGATGGATGGATGGATGGATGGATGGATGGATGGATGGATGGATGGATGGATGGATGGATGGATGGATGGATGGATGGATGGATGGATGGATGGATGGATGGATGGACGGAGGGATGGATGGATGGATGGATGGTAAACTTTATTTATAGACAATTTTCGCAGTGGCGCACGGGCGCTGCCATGTTTGATCAAATGACCGCAATTGGCCTTACCACGGCCAGTTGCCCAGCCAACTCAATGGGCCAGCGAAGCGAGCTTGGCCGTTAACGCACGTAGCTGGGATTGGAAGGCAACATGGCCACACCTTTGCCGACGCGACCGTCCACTTGAATCTGAACTTGCGCTTTGTACTCGCCCAACATCTTCACAACAGTAAATAAATCCTGAAATCATATATCATTTCCTCTCATCTCACACTGGCTACAAAGTATCAGGAATGTACAGTCTTTAATATAAGTTTAGTTTTGTCTATTTAGCCATGCCTTCTGGGCCTTGTCATTATTAATTTGAGAGCTAATCGTGGAATTACTGCTGAATACCAACAAATACATTGCTCGCAAAGCTCCAGGCCGTATGTGTAGAGCTAATAGTTGTGTAGGTTATGAACTTATGAGCCACACCCCGCAGGACGACGACATGCGAATCACGAGGTGGAAGAAAACTGCATCCACAGGCGCCGCCATGTGGACTTTTCCGGCGTGTTCACGTGTGCGCAGACGCTACGGGGACACCGAGAATACGCCGCGACGTGGATGGAGACGCATAGAGTTTCCTAAAATTAACGAGATGGTACTCTGACGCTGCAATCGTTCAGGGGCCATGACAATGATGGGTAGTACTAGATTTGCGTAGTGTTTGTGCTTTGCGGGCTTCAAATGGACTTCGTGGCTTCGTTTTACACAGTGGTGATACAAACTTTAAAAGATACACAGTGTAAGATACACATTGGTGGTCCTGAGCTTACTAGTGAAAACTTTGTCACCTGCTTCTAGCGTCTCGCTGCGCGCCGCTGCTTCAAAAAGCCGCCAGCCTTCTTTTTCCAGCGCACGTGGTGTGTTGACACGTGCAGTCTAGCGTTGCACGGCACGTTTTGCTTGACGCGTTTTACTTGTCAATTGGTGTGGTGGAATTCATAAGAACTGGAAGCGACGCACGACTACAGCAGGTGTCAATCAACATGCAGCAATAATAGAAACCATAGACAAAAAAGTGCTGAAGAGCCTGTTTACTTTTATAAGAGACTTGGAGTTTTTTGCACACAAGTGGAAATTGCAGTCCAAAAAGCTGAGTGCATGCTTCTTGAAGAAAGGATTGAACGAAATGGTAAACATCACAGGCAATCCTGTAATGAAATGTTTCCAGTACCGGTGATAGCAATATCCTAGCGAAGCCATTTCATATGTTACTCAAGCTAGCTAAGCACCTTACAGGCAGCGAAGGGACGGCATTATGAGGTATGCAAGTTTTTAATGTTTTACCACACATTCTTATTTAATGTAGCATGCACAACAATTAAACGCGTTTTGTAAATGAACTACAATTACCAGTAGGTGTAATGCAGACATGCATATTCGAATCCCGGCCATATCTGATAGAAGATGGTGCACACGGATCCAGGAATCTTATTTTTTTATGCAAGCACATATTAGTAAAGCAGATATTGAAAACAGGGTTACAATACGTGGTACTTATTGCAGCTTTTAAAGAATACATGGTAACAATGAACTCAATAAACATGCTAATAAATCTAGTTGGTATGAACTCGTGCTCGTAAAATGACGCTACACAGGTCCAAATTAAGCGACCAAGCCTAATCAGATGATTATGATTATTACGAAGAGCACAATAGCTATAGTCCGGGGCCAGACACATGACGATGATGACGATAATGACGACAATTATGATGATGATGAAGATGATGATGATGATCTTTGTTACTCTGGCGCCCACCCACAAAAGGGGATTGGCCAAGAACCGTGTGGCAGGATTTTCAAGTAAAACGCTTATGATTTTACAGACACAGTATCTTTAGATTGACGAAGAATATAAAGGAAGAAAAGGCGAAAATCGTATGAGGAGTATATCTGAGGAAGGAATAATATTATCATTATTAATTATTTTTCTACACAGCTACACAAGGACACAAAAGAAAGAGGGAGAGAACTAGCTGGCAACTGCCACCTTGAGGGGCACAACCCCTGCTCACTCTTTCAGGAGGAGGGAAAAACAGAGGAAACAAAGATTAGAGGAGAGAAAGAGGAAAGAAGATGAAGAAAGGAAAAAAATTACGAAGACTTTGACGAGTATGAGTAAAAAACACAAATAAAAAATAATAAAGAAAAGAAAAAAGGAGACCACCTATAAACGGGTGGCCAGGTCCGTTTGGTTCATATATGTAACGAGAGCTCGGTGGCCCTGGTCGCGTCGGAAAGCACTACCACTCGGAAAGAGGTAGTCGTCTAGAGTCGCACACTTGAGTCCCAGGAATTTATATTCCTTATTCAACAGAGACCACTGCGCAGAAATGTGGGACAGTGCACTACGAGATGCTCAAGTGTTTCACAGGAGCCACAAGCTGCGCACAACGGGCTGTCCACACGCCCTTGACGGTGTAATCATTCACGCACCAGCACAGAGCTCACTCTTAGTTTGTACAACAGCGCTCAGGAACCACGAGGCAAGCCACGGCCACGAACACGGGGAGGGAACGATCCATTTGCCACACGCTGGTCTGGGTGCTGCTTTAGGAGGTGTCGGCGTATAAGCAGACGAGCGTTGTCCATCGTACATAGAATTCCCGGACAGTCACAACCATCATGGTTGCATCACGATGCATGGCGATCCGCTTCTTCATTGCCCGCAATACTCACGTGCGAAAGTACCCACTGCGCAGCTAGGCATACCCCACGCGACAGAATGCTGTTAATGGATTCCATGATGCTGCTCAGAATCGCGCTGTCGGTCTCCTTGATTGATTGATTGATTTATTGATATGTTAGGTTTAACGTCCCAAAACCATCATATGATTATGAGAGACGCCGTAGTGGAGGGCTCCGGAAATTTTGACCACCTGGGGTTCTCTTACGTGCACCCAAATCTGAGCACACGGGCCTACAACATTTCCGCCTCCATGCTGTCGGTCTCCTGGCTGGTGAGTCTGCTAAGGGCACCACGAGAGTCGGTGAGGATGACAACCTTCGATGCTGGCCACCCTTCTTGTACGTACTTAAGGGCGACATCAATCGCTGCTATCTGGGCCGTCACCGACCATGAGGGGTGCGGTATTTTAACGAACCACCTGATATCGGTTAAAGCGCAGAATAAAGCTGCAGAAGCACTCAGGCCATTGCTGTGTACAAAAGCGTCTATTAACTCTTTTGCATGGTCTTCGAAGTTTTCAAATAAGTGTGAATAGGCTAATTGGTATAGTTTCGAAACAGATTGGTTACACTGTTTGCGTATTCCTGGAATTCACAGATGGGTAGGGAAGGCACATGGCCTGTGCCCTGTCGATGTTGGCAACTGAATAGTTTCGCCGGAATTGCCAGTAAAGTCATTGAAAAAAGCCACCATTTTACCCATCCGAGAAAGTGGGCACTGTAAAAACCTGTTAAGGAGTGTCTTGCCATGTGGGGCTCCGTTCACACCTTCTATATGATGTAGCGCTATCTGGTCGGCTTGCAGCCTTAGCAGCAACTGGTGTGCTTCAGTCAGTAGTGGAATGAATTGTGCTTCACGAGGTACGCCAAACAGTACTCGGAGGGCAACACTATGAACCCGTTTCAGCTGAGACAATAAAGCAGGTGGTACATTCAAGACTGGCAAAGCATACATCATGCAAGAGAGTACAGCTGATTGGTAAACCTGTAGCGCCGTCCTCTGATCAATGCCCTCACACCAAGCAGTCAAGGCGGCTACATATTTGAACAGAGACACCAATTTTCGCCTCACAGTTTTAACAGCAGGGCGCCAAGAAAGGTGATCATCGATTATTACACCCAGGTAGCGATATTGGTGTACCCACTGTATCGGTGTGTCTCCGAGGTAAAGCCTGCTAAAGCTTCGACGAGCGCGTTGCCTTGGATGATACGCGATCGCAGCTGACTTCGCATGTGAAACTTGCAGGCCAACTTCCACCAAGTATTCTGAAGTTGCATTCAGGGCTCGCTTAAATATACCACGAAGACGTGGACTATGGTGTGATGGACCACTGACCCAAAGTACGATGTCATAAGCATTAATCGCTATGGCTATAGGAAAGTCACATTCTTGTGGTAATCGGCCTAGAAGTCCGCCAAGTACGCTTTTAAAGAGAAGCGGTGACAAGACGCTGCCTTGCAGGACGCCACATATAACAGCGTGATGTTGACTCTGTACTTCTCCAATGCACACTTTCATTCTGCGCTCAGATATAAAGTCACGGAGAAAGTGTAACAGACGACCTGAAATTCCTCCATTCATCAGTGCACAAATAATCACTTTATGGACACCAAGTCGAACGCTTGCTGTATGTCGAGAAATAGAATATGTGCTGAATGTCTACTTGCTCGAGCAGATTCAAGCGATGATGCAAGATCTGCTACACTGTCGAGAGCTGAATGGTGGCGACAAAATCCGCTCATGACATCAGGGAAGAAAGTGAGCTCCGGTAATCTGGCGTCCATACGAAATAGCACCATACATTCAATCAGCTTCATTACACTAGAAGTTAGTGATATTGGCCAGTATGGCTTCAGCTGTGCAGGGCGACCAGGCTTGAAAAATGGCTTGACCACAGACGATTTCCATTCAAAAGTCATCAGACTCGTTCGCCACACCTTGTTGTAGTCGTCCAGGATACGTTGATGAAAGACCTCATCTGTGTTTCGCAAGGCTTGGTATGTAACACCATCTTCGCCTGGGGCAGTGTGACGGTAACAGAGGCTAAGTGCATGACGCCGCTCGGCCAGGGTAAATTCTGCCTCATCCATCTCACATGGAGGTCCATATAAAATTGTTACAAAACAATGACTGGCGTTGTCTTTTGACAAAGGACAGGTGAAAATGTTGGCAAAATCTTCCGCAAGAATTTTCGGAAGCCGTCCAGCCGCAATGCACAATGCTGTAGTTGTGTTCTCGCAGACCTCGGGTGTTCGGAGAGCCATCTATATGTGCCATACACTCCAAAAACTACTCGTAATATGCAACGAACTACACAATGCGGCCCAGCCTCTTCGACGACGTTGTTATGTGTGCCACCTAATGGCTGCATCTAAGTGGTTATATAGTATCCAATCAGAACTTCTTTTGGAACGCTGTGCCCTCCTGTAAGCACGTCGTCGACAAGCACGTAGTCTCAAGAGCTTTAGGTCAGGGTTTGGCTTGTCTACCCTTCGCAGTCGTCGTACTGTAGCTTGCTGCAGACATTCACTCACTAACTTGAACACATTATTGTGTGATGGCGGCCCCGCAATCAGCTGATGGAACTTGTCCCAATTTGTCACTTTGTAGGCAGCACTCTGGCTGTTAGAAGATTTTTCTGGAACTAGCGAAATGAGCAGATGATCTGAACCCCACAGGTCAGCTTCGCTTGACCAAGTAAGACGCACATCTCTCGTTGATATGGCAAGATCAATGATGAATTGTTCCTTTCCTCTACCGACAAATGTGGATGAGCCGTCATTAAGGGTCTGCAGACCATATTTACCAATAAGCTCATTTATTTCCACTCCACGATTGTTTTGTGGGCGACTACACCAATGAGCATGAAGGGCATTGAAATCTCCACACAACAGATATGACGAGCCACACCGAGATAGCAGGCACTCCAGCAATGTGATGTCCGAAGATCGCGTTGGCCGAAAATATATGCTTGCCACAGTCTAGTTATGTTCCTGAGTATAATAGTAACTGCTACTCATTCAAAGTCGGCGTCGCAGAGGTCACTTGCGTCGATCACTGCGAAATGAACATCAGATCGTTTGTACAATGACGCTTTCGAAGCATTTCGTGGATGTGTGGTTTCTGTACACTGGAAAGATGCACACGTCATTACCCTGCATCGGGTATTGCTGTGAACGCCCACATAACCCGGAAGTCTGAGCTCATCATTTCTCCCATTGGTTTCTTGCAAAGCTATAACATCCGGCGGTTTCTTCAATGCAAGGAGCCTAAGAACGAGATGAGAATGGCGCGGTCGTAGAGACCATTGCAGCACATAGGGACGGGGTTTGCAACAGGTGTTCATGATGCTTCTAGTGAAGACTGTCGAGAACTGGAGCGAGAGCCTCCAAGAGCTGTTGTGCGGCTAATGCTGCTGGCTATCAGATGCGATTTGAGACAGAGGTAATGGTGGGTTTAACACGAACTATATGTAGATATATATAAAAAGGCACTTTAACATGACAATCGCTTTTTTTTGAAATATGTAGTCAAATACCGCAGAGCAGACGTCCGTGTTGCTATAACCAAATTTAATGCTGCCAAATGATAAAATTGCTGCCAAATTTAATCCTAATCCGAATTTTTCAAGCAGAGCTGCAAGGTATTTTTTCCACTTATATGAATATCGGCGACCGAATAGAAAGGAATGATCAATTGTTTTCATTTCTTCGCAAACCTGACATTAAGATGACGCTTTTAGACCTAGTTTATGCAAATAATAATTTAGTTGCGGAATTCTGCAACGCAATCTTGTATAAGTAACTTCCAATTGCCATGTTGCGCACCACTGTCTATTTCAGAAGCGTCCTAGATGTGCGAAATCTCGAAATTTATCCAATGAGTAGCAGTTGAAATCATGCAAACAGAGGTTTCTAAGCCTTCTTGCTGTCGCGTAAGCCGTATCAGTTGAAATCGGGATAAGGGAAGCGCTAAGGGAAACTGTGGCTAGTCCACCCGTCATCTCGTTGAGACACATGAAATACGCAGCTGATACCTCGCTGTGCTGCCTAGTCTTCATCCTCTACGAACATGTTATATCCCCTCATCTGGTATCATCGTATTTATTTATTTATTTATTTATTTATTCATTTATTTATTTATTTATTTATTTACAATACTGCTACTCTCCTTCGAGAGCGTGGCAGTTGGGCAATACAGTAATTTTTCATGCACACAAAAAAAGGATGTAGACGTAAAAGCATGCAAGCCTAATAACAGGACATGAGGATCATATAACCATTAGGCAGTACAGAAGTTAAACGTTAATTATGTTATTAATACACAATGTATGCAATAATCACAAGATACAAAGCACGTTATAGCCATTATACAGAGCCGAAACCATGCCGAAAGGCGATAGAAATAAAATACATGATTGAAGAACGGAACTTATGTTAGCATTGGTATCGTGAGGGAAAACATAAATGGAACAGTTGTGACAGGAATAGCAAGCACTGAAAGCATACTTCAAAAATAGCTCTACTACTGTGAAAGGAACATTGAAAAAGGTGTTGCTTTAACTAACGAACACCAGATCTGGACCGGTGCGCCTGCATGCGTATAAACTGTTATGCGCGCCCAGTTTTTTATATCTGTGCAATAAATTCTGATAGCGATTGGGAGTTGGTGATAGTGGCATCAAGTTGGTTCCATTCCGCTATCGCGCGTGGGAAGAATGAGTACTTAAACGTGTCGTTGCTACATGCGTATTCTGACAACTTGCGCGCATGTTTATTGCGAGTTTGCCGAGCCTGTGAAAATGAAAGGTTTTTGGATGAATCTATCTTGTAGTTATTTTTTACTAGCTGAAAAAGGAATTTTAAGCGAGCGTGTTTCGCTCTTGTGGACGGCGTTTGTAAATCTGACTGAGTTAAAAGCTGTGTTGGGGAATCTGTGCGTCTATATTTGTTGTAAATAAATCTTACAGCTTTCCTTTGTATTGCTTCTAGTTTGGTTATATTAGTCAGCGAATACGGAAACCAGACAGTGTTTGGATATTCTAAAACTGGTCTTACGAATGATGTGTAGGCTAGCAGCTTCGTTGGCGTTGTTGAGAGCGCTAGAGTTCGTTTTAAGAAGAATAGTTTGCGCAGCGCCTTCGAAGTTATATTAGCGATGTGTTTGTCCCATTTGAGATCAGAAGTATGTGACCACTTTGAATGCAGCGTCGACGATACTAAAACAGGATGTGAGAAGCTACCATGACTGGAAGAGGAATGTCATTTCTGCTGTAACCTCGTAACCTTTTCTCGCAATCACCAGGTTTTGCGCGGTGTAGAGCGTCGGTGTGCTTCCGCACTACGGACATATGTCTCTACATGCTGTGGGGTAGCACGCATGCAATCTGTGGGTGTTTATGTATGCGTTAGTTTCTTGTGTGGTGCTGGGTAATGTACCCGCAAATCTCTCTAATATTGCAGGATCGTTTTCTAACAGGGATCTATGAAGGAAGAAGAAGCCGAAGTGTGCGAACGCTTCCACTACTCACTATCACACCATCACAGAGGTCCGGCAGTTTGGCAAGGGAGGCATTGTCTGCTTTTCTCCTGACCAGCTCTGTGTCAAAGACTTACTTAAATGCTCGATGTTTGCTACCAATCCGGTGAGCGCCTTCATTCCTCCTCACCTAGCATGCGTCAGAGGTATTGTCCGAGGCGTAGACATTAACATGACTCCAGCTGAGGTCCTAGAGATGTTCTCTGAGGCAGGTGCAATTGCAGTTTATAGATGCTCACGAGTTGTAGAACAGACAAAGATCCCTACTGAGTCTGTAATTGTCACATTTGCCGGGTCGATTCGCCCCACTGAAATCAAGGCGTGGCCTTTAATATTCAGAGTCGAACAGCTGTCACCTCGTCCCCTCCAGTGTCAGAAATGTTGGCGCTATGGACACACTTTAAAAGGATGTAGGTCAGCTCCCAGATGCCGAAAATGTGGTGAGGCACATACTGCAAATGAATGCAATTGTACTGAAGAAAAGTGTTGTCTTTGTCATGAGCAGCACTGCGCAGATAACGCTAATTGCTCAGCCAAAGCGCGGGAGACTCAAATTATGGAAATTGTTGATCGCAGACGCTGTTCACGAAAAGACGCCATCGCTGAAATTCAGGCAAGAACCCAGGGATATGCTGGTGTTGCAGCCCGACATAATGCAACTTTAGAAGCTTCTCTTTCAGTGTCCATTGCAGACATGATTGAAAAAGCGATGGAGAAAGCTATAGATCGCCTGGCCACCACCCTTTGTGACTCCTTATCTCATATTGTAGCCACTCAGTTGACGCAAATATATGGGCCACAAAGAGATATGAAGGATACTTCCCAAGACAACGTAACTCTCCCACCAAGTGAAGCAGACGCAGAGTCATCTCCTTCAGAAGTACAGGCTGCAGGGCCCTCTTGTACAGACAACCAGAGGATAAGTGAAGACATACTAGAGGATAGTCAGGATTCTGAAGATATGGACATGGACATCAAATCCCTAAAGCGCACTCGATCACCTGTCTCCAAAAACACTGGCTCTTCAAAACATTCAAAAAACAAAAAATACCAGAAGGAGAACCTATCGAAGAGCGATTTTCTTAAAGACAGCATTTTAGATAAGGTAGTTGCCGAAACAATTCTGTCAAAATGATAGGTTCTATCAAAATTCTTCATTGGAACTGCCGATCTATTCATTCAGCTAGTACAGATTTATTGTATTTATCTTGTAAATTCAATCCAGACATTATTGCACTGCAAGAAACGTGGCTGTCAGCACATAATTCGTTTTACCTACCTAATTTCCGGTCTTTTCGCCTGGATCGCCCATCCAAAGGTGGAGGTTTAGCGTTCTTTGTCAATAATAAAATTAGTTCAAAGATCAAAACTTCGTACAAACGTATATCCCCCGAATGTGAAATTTTCGCCTTAGACATCACCTTGCCTGGATGCTCTCCCTTCTCTCTATTAAATCTTTACTTTCCTCTGGGTGTACAAGACACGCGATGTTTAGACATGGCTGTTAATTCGTGGTGCACAGAAAAAATTATGGTTGGAGATTTTAATTCTCACCACACTAGTTGGGGTTTTAGGACTGATCAATGTGGACAACGCTTGTGGGACTGGTCTATAGACCATAATTTATCATGCCTCAACGCTAGAACTCCCACATTTATCCGAGACCGATCCCGCTCTGCCTTAGATTTGAGTTTTATAAGCTCGGGTATTTCTAGCGTATCTTGGACTACTCTAGACTGCGCCACCAACAGTGACCATTTACCAGTACTGTTTGAAATTTCTTGCCCCATTATTCCATCTTGCTCCCAAGCTCGAACCTTTATCAATTATTCCAAATTTAAAAATGACCTAGAAGTTGCTTTGACTACTCCCACTGAAGACAACGATGAAAATAAAGCCATGAAATTAAGTGCGGTAATTAAAAGAACGTTCAAAAAAGCAGAATTTTCTATTGAGTCTGATACGAGAAAGCCTTGTAGCCAGTGGTGGAATTCTGAGTGCTCTCGTGATCATAGACGACGACAAGCAGCTTGGAAGCAGCTAATTCATAATCAGTCCCCCAAAAATTGGGCAGATTACAAGTTTATTGCTGCTACATTTAAGCGCACCGTGGCTAAAGCTAAAGAAGACTATGACAAAAAACATTTCGACTTTCTTTCCAAACCTAGAAATAAGAAAGCGTTATTCCGATATATGGGATCGCGCAAAATTCTGCCGTCTCTAGCTAACTCTGATTATGACAGGTTATCGACGGAAGAAATGACTAATTCGTTGGAGGCAATCGGAAGAGGTCTAGCTAACAGATTTTCGTCGACTTTGACAATCTACTGGCAAAAGTCCTCTATAAAGACTGACTACGAAAAAGTGACATTGTCCGAAATGTCAAGCGTAATTAGAAACTTACCCTCTTCGGCTCCTGGTCCTGACGGTATAACAGTTCCTATGATTAAAATTTTATTCCAGATATCACCCGGCGACGTCCTCAACCTTATAAACTATTCCTTAAGCAATGCCTGGATTCCACATGACTGGAAAATAGCTAGAGTGATTCCCATATTAAAAAAACAAGGGTCAGGTTTTAACATTGACAACATCAGACCAATCTCTCTAACATCTCACCTGATCAAAATTATAGAGAGAGTTCTCAATAATAGAATAAAAGTTTGGATGGCTGACAAGCTAATATTGAAACCATTTCAAATAGGTTTTCGTAGCGAATGCTCAATTTGGTGTGCTCATGCCGACTTAGAGAGCCGAATACAGCTTGCCCGAAAAAGACGACAATACGCGGTACTAGTAACACTAGACATAGCTAAAGCTTATGATAGCGTTGAGCACTCAATTTTATTGAACTCGTTACACGAATGTGACTTTCCGCGATATATTGTTGATTGGGTAGCAGAGTTTCTAAAATCGAGAGAATTTTATTGTGCAAAGGATGGATGTCACTCATCTAAATTCAAACAGCAACGTGGAGTACCTCAAGGGGCGGTCCTATCTCCGCTGTTATTCAATGTGTTGATGAGCTCAATTCCCATTGATCGAGATATCACTGTCTACATTTATGCAGACGACATTGCATTTTTCGTTGCAGACAGTGACATTTATTCTTTGCATCAAAAATTGCAAAAGTACATGTATTCTCTTGAAATTTGGCTGCATTCAATTTCATTGTCTCTAAACATCAGTAAAAGTGCGCTCCTGGTGTTCCCTATAGCAAATTCTATTCAAATTTCAGTACTTTATAATCAGGAACCGATTCCACAAGTAGAGTCTATCAAATATTTGGGCATCATTTATAACGAGAAACTTAACTGGAGCCCTCACATAGACTATATCGTGGCAAAGGCACAACGAGCATCAGGCTTATTGCGAAGGTTGAGCAACAGAAAATATGGGTTACGTAGACACACCTTATTAATGATATATAAAATGTACATGCGCCCAATACTAGAATTTGGGTGTATATTATTTTCGGGTGGCCCTACGTACAAAATTAAACCGTTAGTTCTATTAGAGCGAGAAGCGTTACGTTTGTGTTTGCGACTCCCCAGGTATGTCGCTATTAATGTACTATATCAGGAAGCTCGCATACCAACTATTCTTTGCCGATTCCGTATCCTAACTGTACAAACATACTTGAAATTTTACGGCTTATCAGCGAGACGGTCTGCATATGCCTTTATTAGTGACCCCGACGCCTTCTTCCTCGCTCACTGGCCACGCTTTCGTACTCCCCAGATTATTTTTGTACAAAAGAAACTGGAAAGCATAAAGGTGGATATCAGATCGGTAATTGGAACCAAAGCATTAAATCACAATATTACGATAGAATGTGATGAAATTTTTCCCCCACTATCTAAGTTTCAATCTTCGAGTTACTTAAATGACAGGTTAGAAGACTACATAGCTCATGCGGAAATAAAGAACATAATAGCCACAGACGCTTCTGTGAATAAAGAAAAGGCAGCAGTAGGAATCGTCTCAGATTACCTCGGTTGGTCATTCTCGGTAAGACTACCAGACTTCACTCCGGTTTTCGAAGCTGAGCTCTTGGCTATTATTTTAGCGCTACGAAAACTTCCTTCAAACGAAGAGAGTGCAATGATAATTACTGATTCTCTTTCGCTGTGTACTACTCTCACAGCTTCAGAACAATCAAGAGCTCTAGCGACATTACAAACATTAGTTCCACCTCATGTGAAGTTCCTGAAGTTAGTCTGGGTCCCGGGACACTGTGGCATACGGTTGAATGAAATGGCCGATTCACTATCTCGAGCCACACTTGATGGCCCTGTGATCTCGGTACTACCAGAATCGGAACACATAGTGTCGATCAGATATAGAAAATTGGCTATTTATACGGATATGATGGAAAATATTACTAAATATACGGACTATCAGCACCTTACATATCCCTGGAAACCTCAGTGGAGTCAATCTAAAAAGTTAGAAGTTATTTTAACCAAATTTCGATGTCGTGTCCCTCCATTAAACTTTTACTTGCACAGAGCTGGTCTGGCGATATCCCCCCTGTGTCCATTCTGTGAAGAAACGGAAACAATAGAGCATTACTTTATAACATGTAAAAACTATTCATTAATTAGGAAAAGACTTTTAATTGTTCCGTTTCACGCAGTAGGATTAAATTTAACTGCAGATAATGTTCTAAGTTTCGGTGCCTTTAGCTTGGGACATTGCCACAGGAGCGTATTCGATGCTGTATGCAATTTCATTCGAGAATCAAAGCGCATGTCATAATAATGCCTGCTTAAATATATTTCTGACGACACTTGTCTAATTTTGAATGAAATTTGCATATTCATTTGATTGTGACCGGGTGAGATAAGCTCGATTGTCTGGTCTACTCAAAATTTCTGTCTTACACTGTAGTATTACCTCACCTTTTCTCTTCTTGATTCAATCTTCAATTATTTGTTTAGTTTAATATTCTTTTTCTAGTTAATTATTCTTTTCTATTATATCATTAGTTTTTCATTTAGGATAAACCTTTTAGTATATCTCATATAGGCTACTTCTAGATTTCATGGCCAATCCCCCATAGTGGGTATGTGCCAGTGCGAAGGGGCAACAACAACAACAACAACTTCCACTACGGCTCCTGCTTTTTTCAACGTTTTTGCGACGCGACTTTGTGATTTCCACGTCATATTAGTGCAACGACTTCCAGAAGACAGAAGGGCTCTGCCGACACAATTTGGGCGCAGTGAGTGCTTGCTTCTTGCATTTTATTTCGCCTCCGCCATCATCGCTCGCCCACCGACAGCTAGCCCTGACGAGTGTTGTTGTTGTTCTCCTATTGTTAGTGGCGCATACCCACTGTGGGGGATTGGCCAAGTTCGAGTGGTTTTCAAATTTACTGTTCAGATTTCGACGACGTCTTCTGACGAGTGTCTTCTTTGCTCTAACGTGGTGCATGCTTGCTCGCGCGCCCCGTAGCTGCACTATCTCGCTGAGCGATGGAGTACCAAGTGACAGCGGAAGACATTGACCCTGAATAAATCACGCCAGACCAAGGCTGGCAGACCGCCTCGTGTCGCCGAGCAAAAAATAAAGGCTCCAAACGTGTGCCGTCATATAGCGCTTTGAAACACAACGAGCACAAGCCCCGCAACAGAGAAAATGTGAAGAACAAAATTATTCGAGCAAGCCGAATGCCTCACCTACCAAAGAACGACATCCGCATTATCATTAGGTCCAGAGGGGGTCTTATCGCTAGCGTTGGCCCAACGACAATCGCTGAAGCCATTGCGACTTTGGCAGGTATGAACCCATCAGAACAGCAAGCAGACACGCTCTGCCCCAACATTAAACAGAATATCTCAGTAGCAAGCACGCCGAAGAGAGAAAATGCTAATCGCTACGTGCGCGTTAAAGAAATTCGCATCACTGACAAGACCTATGAAGTTAGTGCCTACGAAGCGGCACCACATTCTACATGCAAAGGCGTCATTCGAGGGATTCCCGTGCAAGGCGGTTCGGCGGACATTGATGCGAAGATCGTCAATGACCGCAATCCACTAGCTTTGGCTGCCAAGCCATCGGAAGTACCACTGCAGTGATCGTGGCCTTCGATGGACATCGTGTGCCCAATTTTGTGCGATACGGATCGGTGCTACTTCAATGTACACTATACCGTAGATAGATATTTGCTACGCCTGCGGTCGGCTCGGCCATCGAGCGGACGTGTGCCCACCCTGGAGACGTTATCTGCAGAGGCTGCAGCGTGCCGAACACCGAAAAAGAACACCGCTACACACCAACATGCAAGCTTTCGGAGGAGCCCACCTCACTGCCAACAGGGAATGTAAAGAACGCTACCACATTCCAAACGTGGTGCGCCGACGACGATGGGAGCGAGCACACTCGACGTGACACAACAGTTACGAAGAAATGAACGAGTTCAACGCAACCGCTGACGACGACCAGGCCTCGAATCTTTCTACAGATGGTCGATCCGATGGCAGCCGATCCCGGTCCCGATCCCGGAGTCATGCCAGGAACCACACCATGCGTGTATCGAGGTCCCGGAGCCGCCCTCGGACCCATTCCCGCAGCGCGCGAAGTGGGACCCCAACCAGATCTATATCGCGAGGCTACTCCAGGTCTCGTTCTGTTGCACGTCACGGTTCCCGTTCAGGTTTCCAGCCCAGGTCACGCTCCGGCTCCCACTCTGGTTCCGGGCCTCACGCCGGTTCCAGTGTTCACCCACCCCAGTCTCACCGGGGTCTCGCGTCAACGATCACCTAGCCCATCGGCACCATCATCGCCAGACAACGCCAAAAAGAATAAGCAGGGACCTATAACTTGGGCGGACGCCGTCCAGAGAAAAGGAAACACTACAATACAGGTAGGGTCGGGTTCACTCCCAGAGCATGATGCACACACCACATCTGAGATAGCGATCTTAAAACACGAAAATGCGATGATGAAACAAACAATACGCAAACTCACAGTCGCAATTGCCGAACTAAAACTGACTAAAACGCACGCGCTGCTACGCCCACAGCCGACAACGACGACAATGCAGTCACCCCGTTGGAGCCGCAACCCGTAGGCACCGGTAACGACGACGGCGAGAGCGCACCCAAGAAATGCGCGGTCGCCCACGACCATCCAGCTTTAAAGGCAGAGTTAGACGACATTAGGAGCACGCTATCGGCGATTAAGGAAAGCCTTCGCTTTCTTGGCTAAAGCATGGCTCTCGTGCAGTCTACTCTCGCGGTACACGGTAATCGTTTTGGCCAAGTGGAGCAATATCTTGATCAAGTCGTCGCCCCTGCCGTTGCCGCCGGTAAGCCGTTGTCGCAACGTACAGCCGTTCCCAGTCCACCACATCACGCGGCCCTTATGCACTCGCCGGGTGCTCACGCCGACTCCTAAATACTTCAAGATGGTCAGGTCAATTGACGAGTTGCGAATCTGGCAATCGAACCGCAGGAGCTTCACCTACAGGAAAGTTTTCCTGCAGCAATACCTCCGTAGCCACAAAGCCAAACCTCACATCATGCTATTACAAGAGACTGTAGTACCAACCGCCATGGATAGATACCAATCGGGATGCACCAATTACGAACAATGAAATTACAAAGCACTTTTACTTGGAACACCGCATTTTTCCACCCCCACATCTGAAACTTAACCGACCGCAGGCATTAACCCTACGCCTATTACAGACACACACGTACCCAAACCTTGCCACGCTTCACGTTTATTATCCCGATGCAAGTGGGAGAGGTCCCTCAGGAGCTCTCAAGCAAGTGGGAGAGGTCCCTCAGGAGCTCACCTCTCGCCGACTAGCAAGAGGCCGTCCAGCAGGCCCACAAAGCGGCCGCCAGGTACTCCCTGTCGGTCCCTACGTGGGAGACGCCCGCTACGCGCTAAGCGCGTCCTGCAGGACTGAAATAAAGATTTTTATTCCATTTCATCTATGTATGTCGGGTCGAACTACAGGAAGCACAGAAAGGGAACACACCCGGCCCCAAACGATGTTAACTTTTTTTTATTACAGCTATCTTGCATTTGCCTGCCTCTTTGCGACGATGAATGCCTTTTGGTTCCCCACAGTCACGTTGGTGTCCCACCCTACCATTGTATTGTCTTAGTGCGTATGCGTAAATGAAACACTACTTGCAAGTCATTTCATTTTTTGTGTGTGTGAATTGGAAGACACCTTGAAGATATACCAGCTCGAATAACAATAATGCGTTTCTTCAATGTCCTTGCAATATGCACTATGTTGGCTTTTTTTTATGTGGTGCACTTATCTTTGCATTCATTTGCCGCACACGAGAAGACACGCCTCCTGCATAGCGTACGCCTAAGGGTACAAGTAATTCATTTACGTGAATAACGTCCACAATGAATTGTAGTCAACTTTTTTGTTAATTCGCGAGTATGCTTTTTCTGCACTGCATATTTGAACAAGTGATAGCAGCACCTGTCGTGATTCAAGCGTAGATGCTGCCCTAGTTGAAGGTACTGTAGCTTGTATCTTATGAGTGTATATCAAGAGAGCCGACTAACCATTCTTCACGTCATTTTGTAAGCGAACCAGGCTAAAACAGGCTATTTGCACTAAACGATAATACTTTACTTTTTCCAAATGCATAACAGCAAAGCTAACTTTACCATTTGGAATAGGGTATATTAACCCGAACTTGTCCTTAGGCCAAGAGGAATTGTAAGTGTGCACAACTTCGCCGATGATCCTTCTTTATTTATTTCCATCCGAATGACAACATTCCCTTTGTGCCGACGGCAACGGCGTCATCCACAGCCTCTCGCTTCAAGCCGACTTTATTTGCCACTTTGTACATGCACCGCTGAAACAAGCAAAATAACAAAGACAGATGTAAACCAAAACAAGTTCCACTAATAAAAATACAGTAGCTTGTCTTGGCGAAGTCACACCTCTGTTTCTTCGTATTACGTCCAAACATAAACAGCAAGAATACAGAAGAACTGATTACTACTCGCGAAACAAAGAATAGTTATAGCTTCACGTTTGCCCCCAATATACTAGAAAGTTCTTAGGAAAGTACTCATATTGTATGTCATTGTGCTATAGAAATCGTCTATTTATTTTAGGGAAATAAAAATATTTTTAAAGTGTATCATTTCATTTTATTGTTATTTCTTGTAAAAATCATCAGTTTCATTTAGGGAAAACAATTATCCAGGATATCATTTCTGCACTTGTCTCTCAGTGTGATCCTTATCATCGAACAAAAAGCTGTACAGCTGATTGTAAATTCTTCAACTAAAAGCGTATTGTTTATTGCTCTCTGAAAAGTACTGAGGAACCCAGTAGAGTGTTACAGAAAGCAAAGTGATGTTTTCAATACAAAAAACGAACATTATCATTCCGTAAACGCGTGAATTCAGAAATGGCGCAATAAATATGCGCTCAGAGCCATACATTAAGCCATGATGTTTCGCACATTGATGCTCACTGATGCTGACCAACTGTAAAGACTACATAGGACTACACTATAAGCTGCAATGCAAGCGGGAAGGCACTAAACTGCCTTGGTATTTGCCAAAGGCGAGCTGCACAAGTGAATACCGGTTGTATTTACAGGTCAGTGCAGCTATATAACGCCCAAGTTGTCCTATTTTCCCAAATAATGGAATTTAACTTAACCAGCTCTAGCAATATATACACTTGTGTAATGGTGATGTGCCGACATTATTTTTCGCAGGAAGATCATGCTGTCATCCAAAGATTTGAGACTCACTCACAAGTACATAATTCGTAGCATGTTTAGATAAACCTATCAAGTGTACATTTGAGCAGGTGCATCAATGTAATATTATTTAACAGATTTATATACCCTTAACCATAAATACTAACAAACAGCTGTATGAAAATATATGTGTTCTTTATTTTCAGTATGCAAACGAAAACCTCTTCAAATGTTCTGTATAAGTCACATTTCTTTTTCAATATGTTTTGAGTATGCGTATAAGTTAGATGTTTTTCAAATTCTGCTGCTAAGATATCATTTATTTGACACTTCTGACATCCTGTTTGAACACGAACAACTGCAAATGTTTGTGTTCAAACAGCATGTCACAAGTTTCAGTTGTTTAAAACAACCAGCGCATACTCTGGCCGTTCTAGATGTCGTTTACGTATGGTATAACTCTACTTGCTGCCTCTACGTTTATGCATCTTATTGTCGCGTCGATCCGCAATAACATTCTGCAACGAATCCAGATACTTCTAACAAGATTTTGTTTTACTGTATTTTACTTATTATAGTTCAAAGTTCAATTCATTTAAAATTACCGTTATGTTTTATAAAACTCTTAAGCGCTCGACAACGCTCATAATTGTGGCTAGACTGTGCAATATTTATTGTCCTCTGTGTTGAAACAGTCGACAGCACAGCGCCTGTTTCTCTAAGATGAAATTCTTCGTTTGTATACTTGTTTCACCGAAGTTGCTATTCTGGGGACAGTCAAGTTACACCATATTGTGAACTTTCGCAACGGTGACATTTTAATCCACTTATAGTGGTGTAGCAGCCTGCTAGTCAAATAAGGGCTCACCAACAGGTAGAACTTGAAAATATTCAGAACATTACCCCGGTTGCCAAGTCGGCCTTTCTGCAGGCCTTTCTAGGACACTATGTTTGCAAGTATGTTCACAATATTCTGTGGATGAACACTTTGCTGGATATTCAAGAACGTGTACACGTATAACCGCAGCAGGCATTCATTGCGAAATTGCGACAAAATTGTGCAGCACTATTTATTTATTTATTTATTTATTTATTTGTGAATACTGCAATCCCTACTAGGGATTTTCGCGGAGTGCGTTACATGAATTACATGAATGCTCAATATGCAGACAAATTTTCAAAACAGGAAGATAAAAACATGAACATGTAAACCTTTTATTCGTTTGGTATCATAGTGTAAGAAAGAATCCGGCTAGTTTATATTCGAAATGTCTGACGCCTTCAAGTAAAACTCACCAAACCGTCTCTGGCCGCAAATCCGTGTTCCCGAGGCAACTTCAGCTTCGCATAAAGATCTGAACTCTGCCCGCAAGAGTTAATGTGAAAAAAAAAATTGTCAGCTGCCAATAAACCACAATGGTAGTGCCACGCATCGCTATGCAGAACAGATGGTAGAAGGAAGAATTTTCGGTGGTCATTCGTAGTAATATCATCGCAATGTTTTGGCTATAAACCTGGCATGGTGGCAAAGCAAGGTCAGTGAATGCTCAATTAAGCTCGGGGTAACGAGTTAGAATACCGACCGAGCAGCTGGGGTTTGGTGGCGGCGTTTAACTGCAATGAACTTTTTGTGCTTACAGTTACCACCACGTCAAGGCACCCCAGGAAGCCGACGTTAATGCCGGTTGCCTTAGCAATGTGTGCCTCCAAATATTATCGTGTTTTGAACGTCTAAATGCCCCCCCCCCCCAAAAAAATAACGCTATATTAGTATGTTTTAGCTATGTAGCAATGGGCGCCACAACAAGTGCATTTACTCTTCCTGAACTTCGTGTGGCGCTTACTGCCGCTATAGTGCTTATTGCTTTTGCTTCTTTTTTTACTTTTTTTCATCGAAGAAAAGCTCTCAAGGCAAGAATTGTGCCGCAGCATATATTTGCTCTTAGTAACTAACACGGGCGAACAGAACGTGGTAGCAAAGGGATTCAAATATTGTGACTACTTAGCCACTTCTCTTATTTTGATTTAGTATTTCGCACTTTCCTATCAACTAAGCATCATACATACCTCATTCAGGGCAATCCCAGTGATACAATCAAGAACCTATAATCAGCAAAGATATAGAAACAATTTTTAAATTTGTCGAAGTGTACGCTATTTTACGTGATGTTCAATCTGGCAACATTTTAGCAAAAGTTGATATTGTATATCCATTTATATTAGGAGAATATGATGAAATTAAAAAGAAGCGTAAAAGGGAAGTAAGTTGCAACAAAGCCAAATGTGGTGCCATCTACTGTACTTATTAAATGCAAAACTTTTTTTTGCATTTTTCAGGTACTTTGAGAATTTATCTATCTATCTATCAATATATATATATATATATATATATATATATATATATATATATATATATATATATATATATATATATATATATATCTGCCTATCTGTCCATCTAGCCGCCTACGTCTTGGTGTCCTCTTGATCATACCCTGAATTGGGGTAAACCAAAAACAGCCTGCGAGGGTAAAATGGTTTGGCAACTCACTGTTCATGATTTCATTAACGTTAGAATCTCGTCGCCTAGGTCATCAAAAGGTTTACGCCAGACACTGGAACATACCCACCGCCGGATATGTGACGCTGGTATGCGGGTTTGTGCCAAAAGTGATTCACAGTTTATATCAACCTATGAATGACGAGAACACTTACTGATCATTTTAACGCGTGAGCAATAAAAAAAATCTTATATTAGCAGTGCTCACCTGAAGAATAAATATCAAGGTTCCAGAAGGAATGAAAGCCTAGCATTCTGCGCAGCCTAGCATTCTACCACGAAGTCACGCCAGGTGTCACAACTACTTTTCAAATGGACACTAATATTTGTGTACCGTCTATTTAGGTTGCAGTGCTGGCTATTCAATTTAATAAACAATACTAGTGTGCTCGTACGATGCAGCCATCACGTCAGGTTAATATCAGTTGTAGTTAAGCGCCATCCACTGAAGTTGATTTATGTAGCTCTGTCAAGTGGAACCATCCACCCGAGCAAAAGGGCAAGAATCTGCGCTTCATATCAGCATACCGCTTTCGATGTTGGCCATACCTATGTAGCTGTTGGCATCGTTATGCAACTATAAATGAGTGGTTATATAAACATAGGTGTTTTTTTAACGCATGTCTGCGCGTGCATGTGTTCATGTATTTAGCACCACCTGGTAAGATTTTGATCAGCAAAAACTGACAACACACTCATCTTTCAGACGCAAGCTTCGCATAACATTCCTTCCCAGAGTACGTGAGATCTTCCATTTTTATTTACTTATTTATTTGCCTAAAAGTACTATAGACGCCTAGAGACATTGCTCAAGGAAAGCAATCCAAGAAACTGCTTACATGTGCATTGTATACAGGGGGCATGTCTGAATACATACAAAAAGGAGAACAGCTCAGAAATTTTATGGTAACATATACGGTAATTTAGGGAACAATGTGTTATATGACATAAAACATAGAGAAGCAAGGAAAAGAACATTCTTTGAATAAAGGTCAATGACTCAATAAAATTTCACAGAATAAAATACGAACAATTTATTTTAGATAGAACACAATTTAACTTGACTATTGGGAAAAAATCCCAAAGAAATTACACAGTCACCAGAATGAAGGCTATGAGAAGAACACTGTGAAATTTGTGGCATCAAGCATTTTTTAACACATTTAGTAAAGACTGCATGTGTAGAATGTACCAAATGTGTAGTACTAGACAATTGAATTTTTTTGGTTACTTTCCCGTAACTTTATGCAGTAAATTCATGATTAAACAACATGATGAAATCCCGTCTGCCTCGGTATAACTGTGGCTATGGTGTTCCGCTACTGACATAAAAGTCGCGTGTTCAATCCCGCCTGTAGAAGACGCATTTCAATGGAATGAAAAGGGTAGAGGTTCGTGTACTGTCCGATGTCAGTGCACATCAACGAACACCAGATGCTTAAACTTTTCGGAGCCCTCCACTTCAGCTTCTCTCATAATCATATAGGGGTTCTGCGTTGTAATACCCCCGAAAATATTAGATAAGAAAGTCATCCAACTATAATCCTAAATAACGAACCAACATCGTTTGAAATAACCTCAAATACTAGCAACACTGATATTTATAATAGATTAGGTGCCATGGCAAGATACCTACAGTTGTTGGAAGCGGAACGAGTGAACCTTCTGCAGACATTCATAAGGAAGGACTCATCATATTTTATCTCACATGTGATTATAGCCTTGTATGCCGGGGGACAGGTTGAGAGGGTTGGAGGGGGTGGCGCAGCCGCTCTTTTAAGTCAGTTGAGAGGGTGTGCAATGTTTATGTAGAACCTTCGCCCCCTCTCTGTGGAGAAGCTTTCGCACGCTCATGCATCTGACAAAAAAATTGTAAAAACTGATGAAACCGTCGCAGTTGAACTGGGAAGAGGGCTCGGCCTGCAGGACAGGAACACTGAATAGTGCTACGAAGACCAAGTTCAGTGGGTCGCGCTTCGCTACAACAGGCGTTGGCCAGCCTTATGCCTGTGCCATAGGAGGACATTTGCAATGCTTAAAAAGTTACACAGACAGCGTTAACATTGAATCATATTTACAGTTTCGGAAAAACCCATAGCGGCACTCCAAACACAGTTAAAGGGGTCACGACATGGCCACCCAACAATTGGCGGTTTTAAGCGAAAAACGAAGATAGAGGGTAGAATATGCTTGTACACGTGTGAAAACTGGACTGTGGAAGATTATGTCAGTCCAAAATAAGCCGTAGAAGTATTCGGCTGTAGACTCCGCCCATCACCGGCGACTGCCATTTTGCCGTGGCGTGCGTGACGTCACAAACCGATGGAAGCAGTGCCGTCGTCTGCTACCAAACGGCACCTTCGGCACGCTGTCAGTGCGTTCACTTTGTTGCGCGTGTTGCTTGCCGCGTGGCCCGCACGTGTCGCATGTGTTGTGAAGTGGTACCGGTACCATCATCAGCTCGGGGCAATGATTCATCCAGCAGCAGAAGTGGCGACGACCTCGTGTACGCTGCGCATTTCGATTTCGACCCCAACGCCATCAGCTCGAGCGACCAAGAAAGCGTCGAAGATGGGGCAAATCCAGATGCCAACAAGCTCGGTGTTGTGGCAGGCGTTGCTGACGGCCCTCCGCAATGGTAAGTAGCTTTATTTCAAGCGTGTCAGGTTGACAAGTGAGCTTAACAACTAGGAAACGCTGCATTCGCAAGCACTCTTTGCCCTATGGAATTGGTAAAGCGCGCAGACTTTTGTTTGCTGGAACACCTGTATGCATGACTTAATAAGTTGGGGTAACATTACTTCGCTTACTGACCGTTGCTTTTGCATCTTTTGGTATACGTGCGGCATGTATGTGAACATTACCTGAAGCGAACGGCATTTACTCAGTGCGACGCTATGGTGACGCTAGTACTTTCCCTGCACTGTACGCTCTGGCACTCTACAGCGCAGCATGGGCGACGCGGTGGCATTGCTTCAACCACTGCAAGTCATTCAGTTCCCGGGGCACGTTTCACAATGCTGAAACAACTCTATTGCAAGCGCAGCTGACCACGAAACACGATCGCCATCCATACTGCACATCATGCAGAAGCTAGGGGAGCAAGTGGTTCGTTACGTCACGGCTAGCGAGCGCGCCTGTATTGCCCAGCCACTAGGCCGCTCACTCGTTTACTAAAAAAATATTCGATTATACATTACCGGCAAAACCCAATGCGCTGAAATTTCGCCAGCTTGTTTGTGAACGTACAAAGACCAACTTACATAACACAGATTATGGTTGTGAATCGGGTATATGGTATAGTATGGAATACTTTATTGAAGTCCTGAGCATGACCCCAGGACTGATGCTGGCTGCTTCGATGTTGGCACAGAGAGGCCAAGCCCCTCTGCCACCACACGGGCCCTCTGCACAGCCCTGAGTTGGTCCGCCAGCGCGTCAGTGGGCAGCACTCGCTGTCACCACTTTTCACTGTGAGAAGCAGCACCGGCCTTTGCCGAGCAGTGCCAGAGCATGTGTTCAAATCGAGCAAGCCCCCACAATTACTACAATGAATATATACCCCGCTGTCCGAATTAATTTTATACATGACGATCGAGTTGGGGTACGTCCGCGTCTGCAGATGTCTTAATGTAACCGCCTGTGGCCTGTTAAGTCTAGAATATGGCAAGAGGAATTCCCTGCGCTCTAATAATGTACTGATATATCATTGCACGTTAACATATGGCCCCTAAACTCCGGAACGGGACACTGAGACGCCTCAAGGATTTCACGGCACACTCATCCTCGTGCGTCCCTGTGCGCCACCTCGTGGAGGCTACGTGGAGCTCCTTCGAATGACTCCATGTGAGCCAGAAACCAAGTAATGGTATGCGGAGTGATGTCCTTACCCTGCAGCAGTCTTTAAGCCGGTTGGGTAATAACTCCACTCAAGAAGGCTTTCATTGCAGAGCGAGAGTCACTAAATACTAAAACTTCCTGAATCAGTGAGTGCTAGGGCAATAGCCACCTGCTCAGCGACCCCCTGAAGCTTTCGTATAAATGGAAGTGCCATTTCGGACGCTCCCTTTCTCATCTACCACCATAATCGAGTAAGCATCTTTCCCGTTAATCCATGCTGCGTCAACAAACGCAGACTCTTCCTTCTGATCTTTTGCCTCGTGCAACAAAGCCCTAGCTCTCACCATTCGCCTCCCTACATTATGCACATGGAGCACATTTCAAGGAAACGGGCAAACCATATTATTAGCCCAGATGTTCACTGTTAACTCGTATAGGCACGCACCATCACGAGTCGCCACCGACTCTCCGATTGATTGTAAAATATACCTACCAGCTGGCGTACCCATCAACCGCCCTCTCTGTGCGATACGCTGGGCCTCGGCAATTTCATCAAGAGTATTATGCAAACCTAGCCAGAACAACGTATCATTTGACGTACTCACAGACAAACCGAGCGCCGCCTTAACAGCTTTTCTGATTCAAGCTTCCAATTTGTCTTTCTCCCCTTTTTTTCTAATTTAGCATAGCAGCTACGTATAAAAATTGACACAATATAAATGCATGAACCAAGCGCATCGCACCTTCTTCTAATCCTCTATGTTTGTTAGAGATACTTTGGATAAGTCTCATAGCCTTCTGTGTCTTCTTGGTAATAGCTGAATAGTTATATTATTCGATCCATTTGATTCAATTACAAAACCTACGACACTAATAGCATCAACTTTTGGTAGCAATGAGCCATTGCTAGTACGAACTGTGATACAAGTTTCAGCTTCCGATAGCCGATTCTTCCGCCTATGGCCTAACTTCTTGGATTTGAATATTAAAAACACCGACTTTTCATAGGACCACTTGAGTCTCATACAAGCCAAACAGTTTTCCGTAAGCGTTCCCACGTCCTGCAGCCTAGCCTCAAGCTCTCCGTCACTACCACCGACACTCTATACCCTGACGTCGTCCGCGTAGATAATATAACCAATACCCTAGACAGTGTCCAGTACGTTAGCTAGCTTTGTACGATGCCCTTAACATGCCTCATGTTCGATTTCCTACCTCACATATTATTCTTTTGGGTGATTTTAATTTCCTCGACATCCATTAGAATTTGCCTTGTACCTTACCTGGCTCCAGTAATTCCGAATCCACCTCTTTTATTAATACATGCTTAGAGTTTAACCTTAGCCAGTTGGTTAACTCCCCAACCCGCATCACGTCTACTAGTTCTACCATAATAGACTTGGTGTTCACAAATAACCCTGATCTCATCCAGTTTCTGTCAGTCGTGCCAGGTCTCAGCGATCACTCTGCCATTCACTTTCTCGTACCGAACACGCCGTCAAAACTTAGTAAAACTACAAAAATAATCAGAGATTACGGGAGAGCTGAATATACACGTTAATAATGCTGAACTGGAGGCATTTTTACATGAATTTTTTCTAGCTTTTCTGAACACTCGGTAAACGAAAACTGGCTACGTTTTAGAGCTAAAATCGAAGAACCTACCGACCACTTCATACCGCGCTGTAAAATAACCGATAACACTCGGTGTGCTTGGTTCATGCCTACTTTAAGGCCGCTACTTAATAAAAAGAAGTGCATCTTTCGAAGTGCAAAGCTGTCGGGCAACATCAAAAGATAGGATGATTATCGTAGTATAGCCGACGAGTACGCACGCGCACTTTCACTTGCCAAGCGCTCATCTTTTGAACAAACGTTGCCTTCTTTGTTAGTAACAAACCCTCGTAGATTTTGGCAGGTAATTGGTGGAAATAACAAAAACAAATTGACCTAGTTTCAGGGAGCGAATCATTTATTAAAAGAGAAAATTGTTGCCTAGGTCTTAACAGTGTGTTCGCATCTTTATTTGTAAACGTGGAGCCTACCACTGTTCCTAACTTGTCTACTTACAACTACGATCTAATGGAGCCAGTACACCTTGATTGGGAGGGCATAAGGAAATTAATTGAAAATCTCAAGCCTTCTTCTTCCCCCGGAGATGACGGAATTAACGCCAAGTTTCTCAAAAACACCGCATTGTTTGCGTCCTTATTACTGTGCAGAATTTTTTCACAGTCTTTGGAATCCTGTACCCTGTCAAACGACTGGAAAGTGGGGAAGGTGGTTCCTCTTCACAAGTCAGGTAACACCAATGATCCTCACAATTATAGACCCATCTCACTAACTAGTGTGCCATGTAAGCTATTAGAACATGTCATTTACTGCAACTTAGTCAACTTTCTTGAGAATCATTCTTTTTTTACTAACTTTCAACATGGTTTTAGAAAAAGTTACTCGTGTGAAACTCAGCTCTTATGCTTTACTAATGATCTGTTGTCTGCTATTGATCGTGGTACTTTTATTGATTGTGTATTTATCAACTTTTCTAAAGTATTTGACACAGTTTGTCACGAATTACTACTTTTAAAATTAAATAAACTAAATCTTGACCCACACATCTTAAAATGGATCAAGTGCTTCTTACGCAACCGCGAGCAATTTGTGACTTCTAATGAATGTAACTCTCCTCCTACTGCCGTAACCTTAGGTGTGCCTCAAGGCTCTGTTTTGGGTCCCTTACTTTTTTTAATAAATATTAATGATTTCTCTCATAACATTTCCTCCTCCATTAGGTTATTTGCTGATGAATGTGTTATTTACCGTGAAATTTTGACCTCTAACGACACTGACACCCTGTAATCTGACCTAGACAATATTTCTTTGTGGTGTAATAATTTGCTAATGAAACTTAACACAAATAAATGCAAATCAATGAGGATAGCTCGTAACCCTTCAAAAGTTGAGTCCCCCTCGTACCTACCTAATAACATTCCCCTAAACAACGTTTCATCTTACAAGTACCTCGGTGTTAACATTTCTGACAACTTGTCATGGCAGGCTTACGTTGACTACATAACATGCAACGCTAATCGAACTCTTGGCTATTTACGTCGAAATTTTTCTCTTGCTCCAATTCACCTAAAGCGTCTCCTGTATAAATCATTAGTGCGACCAAAACTCGAATATGCGTCGTCTATCTGGGATTCTCATATTCACATGCTCATAGACAACATTTAATTCATTCAGAATCGCTCAGCACGTTTCATATTGTCCAATTACTCTCGAACTGCAAGTGTACCATTAATGAAGGCTCAACTAAATTTGTATAACCTCTCAATACGACGCAAAAATTCACGTCTCTGTCTCTTTTATAAGATCCATCACACTAACAGAACCCCCTCTGATTCACTGTTTTTCCACCAGCCTACATATCAGCACGCAATGACCATCAATACAAGGTTGGGGTTCCCTTCTGCCATACGAACCAGCCCTTCAACTCTTTCATCCCTAGAACATGTACTGACTGGAACCACCTTCCCGCATCGATCGCTTCAATCACAGACGCCAACGCTTTAAAATCAATTATTTTTGAAAGTGCATTACAATTTATTCTGATCCTGCTGTTTTGTTTTACTTCTTATTGATATTTGTTGTCCCACTCCTCTCTGTAATGCCCAGTGCCTTGAGAGTAAATAAATGAAATGAAATGAAACGAGTGGGATACAAAAGGTCTGTAATAAGAGATACATTTAAGTCTAGGGCCTCTTGCCACAGTGTCTTGCTTTTGGTTGTGCTATAGGCATACTTCCAAACATGATAGGGCACATTAAAGTCCCTTTCAATAAGAAATGGTGCATCCTTAGCGAGATTGGCTGCCTTGCTCAAGAGAGCTTTGAAACTCCATTTCGTGTCGCTGGGGCTGATTTGCAAGTTAAGCAGGTAAATGCTCTTCTGACTTGCTCTATGCCGACCTAAAATCACCTCGACCATAATATATTCAATTTTGCAATCCGCCATGTAAAGATCACGCCCAACATACACCAACCTTCTGCTGATGAGTGATGCGACCCCTCGGCCCTTCTCATTATCTTTAACCTCCACTTTGAAACCGGTAAAGGTTACGCCAGCCGTCAGAGTTTTCTGCAACATAACCTAAGGTTTCACATTGCTAGTTTTAACAAACTGCTGCCGGGACACCTTCCTGTGATTGAACCCCCTACAATACCCTTGCCAAATACTAAATGAACTATTTAATGTAGCCGCCATCTTGGCTATGTAAATTTGGCTTACTTGTGTTGAGTTTAATTTCACTAGGGGCTTGTCTTGCTGGGCCAGTGGCTGAGAGCTCTCCCACTCCATAGCAGGAACCACTGTCTCGTTAAGATATACTTCAATTTTACCTAATCTCTGATCCGTGATATTTTCTTCTTCTTCTATTCACTCCAATCTAATAATAATCTGATTTATACTTTCCTGCAACGTCGCCATCAATTCTTTAAGGTCACAACCTACCTTGGCCTGGACCCTTCAATGGCTGCTTTGAAGCTATGACTTTTTTTTGTTCAATCGTGCAATCCTGTCTTTATCCCGATTACAGCCCACAGGCTCTTGGCTCTGCTCACATGTTCGGCCAATGATGGGTCCACCCTTGTCCTTGTCACCCCAGGTGGTCCACCTTCCAGCTGCACTGCTGCTTCCAGCAACAGACGCAGAACGGTTCCTTGAGGCTAGAGTCCCATACGATGACTGTCGTTCCGACTTTGAACGGCGCCGAGAGCGCGAGCGCCTCCCAGAGCGTTGAGAGACGCTTGGCAGCTGCGCAGCCTCGACTGCTTCTTGTTCCGTTGCTAGTTCCGCCCTGGCTCGCTCCTGTCGACGAACACGCACGACGTAGAGAACCTGGTACCGTTGTATGCACTGTTCATCCACCGTAAGGTGTCGACCTCCACAAAGCTTGCAACAAGGCTCACAGTTATGGTTCTCTGCAGGATTCTGAGCACCGCATCCCCGGCTTTCAAGGCAATCGGGCGCAGGACAAACATCCGCCCGGTGTCGAAGCTTCCCAAACACATAGCGTACGTCGACTTGCTTTCGGTACAAATAACAACGGACCAAAGTCGGCCCATACCTTACAAACTTGGGGACTATTAAGCCATCGAACACAATGATTACCAAGCCGTATCCTCGATTCTCTTGACGACGAGAGCCAGTGAATTGCGTTCATTTACGATGTTGCGCTCAAGTGCAGCAGGCCCATTCATAATGTCCACATGCGAATGACCCTTTACACGTAGAGTGCGGGGCAGTCTCGTATGCACTGACTTCAAAAGTCTTGTCCGCAACTCTTACTGACCTGATTCTGACATGGCGTTCGGCATTGCTCCTTTCTGGCATACTAGCCACCAAAATATTTTCTCTGAAGTTGGGGCAAATCGTATCTTCTTCAATTTGCTCAGTAGTGAGGCCTGCCGCCTTGACGATAGCTTTGCTCGCAGTTCTAGAACCAACTTTCTCCAAATTCAATCCACCCCGTGAGCGAATTACTATCTTTATGTGCTCTTCCGACATCGGTGGCATTCGTGACGCCTTCAGAATGCATTGCTTAATTACAAAGCCTCTGCGCCGTACATCTGTGCCCCGCCGTACAGCCAGCTTGCCTTGTACTGTCATCAGCTTGTAAAAGCTTCGTCAGAAGTCTTGATTTTTGGTTTGACACTGTCAGTCATCCTATATCTTCAGTAAATTCTCAGTAAATTCCTCTGCTGACAGCACTTCCCCTTCTACTTGCATATATGCCATGCCGGACGCGCGCGTCTCGCCACGTAGGGCTGCGAGACGCTGTGCCTAGCGCTTGGCCTACGCGGCGGCAGCACAGAAGTTGAGATAATGTCCAGAAAAGCAGTGGCCCACCTCAAATTTTTGATATCTACCGAATCCTGTCCTCTTCACGGATAGGATGGTCTAAAATATGCACCACACAGTGACATAATTGCAGCAGAAACATTCGCAAAAGACGGAGCTGAAGTGGACGCGTCCGCTCATTTCAGCGACCGCAGCGTCTCCCCCTCAAAAATTGGGTGTCATGACCCCTTTAAGGTTGCCGCGATATAGGGCCATTGTAGGGTCTTTTACATAAGCACCTTGAAGCATTGGCGTAGCTCCTTGGTATAATACTTGAATACCATGCAGATTGCACAGATTCACTTCCAGCTCTCGGAGAGAGATTGCGACTTTCCGTTCTTCTCATTTTGCCATCCCCGACAAAGGTGCCGAAACCTGCCCCGCATGCAGTATACATACAGCCTCCATAAAGAGATCGCGTGAAGTTTTGTGAATGTCTCTTATCTCCATTCTTGGTTTCATACAAACTGTTCATCACTTGTGGCTCATACTCAGATTTCTTGGGGCCGTCGTACGCCAGTAACGGCCACGCGTTACAGAAGAAAGGGGTTTTATGACGTACGTGACAAGTATACTGTTATGTCCGGTGTTGTCGTCGGCCCATAGACGTACGCGTTGGTCGTGGTAGTGCAAAAAGCTCAGACAGCCTCGAACAGTTAAAAACAAGTTTATTCCTATTCGGATGGATGCAGTGGCCGAACTGCTGGGGGAAACGACAGTGGCTCGTTTTCGCCGAGCGGGGGAAGGGAAGGAGTCAACATCTGGAAGCCGTTTCAGCAACCGGTCCTTCGCGGGTTCGGAGCGCTCGTTACACAGGGGTGCTTGGAACACAACATCTCCTCCCTCCTTAGTTTGTCGCTTGGAAGAGAAGCCTCCGCTCGCTGGGTGTCGATTCTCTTGTGTTCAGGGCCGGCGGGCGGCGGGACGGGCGGCGGCGCCGATTCATCTGGTGCGAGATGCCAGGCTAAGTGGAACGAAGCTTCCGTCGAGGTGGCTGCTTGAATGGGAGGTTCCCTTGGCAAATTACCTGAATGGCGTAGCTGATTAAGGTGGCGGCATGTGGCCTTTCCACCAATGTCGACGAGCCATGACCGCAAACCTATGCGTTTGAGTGCCGTCGCTTCAACCCAGCCGGGCTTTCTGTGGAACTGGCGGGCGTATATGCGCTGTCCACTTTCAATTCTCCTGCTATGCGGGAGCTTTTCTTCCTCCGACGGTGCTTTCGCTGAGGGCTCCGGGACAATTGCTGTCAGCTGGGTTCTCATTTCTCGTCCGAACATCAATTTCGCTGGCGTTTGATCAGTAGTGCTTTGAACAGTGTTGTGCTGTCTGAAGAGAAAGCGCGCGATGCGGCGTTGCATTGTCCCAGTCTGGTCTTTAGTAAGGGCGCGCTTTAGCTCAGCCACGTAGCGCTCGGCTTGTCCGTTCGTAGCCGGGTGGTAAGGAGCTGATGTAACAGACGAGACGCCGTTGTCGCTGTAAAACTTGAAAATCTCCGTGGACACAAACGGAGTGCCGTTGTCCGAGACCACCTTGCGCGGTAGGCCAAACGTTGCAAACAACGACCACAGAGTGTCGATAACTGCTGCCGATGTCGTTGTAGCCATTTGTTTTACCTCCAGCCACTTGGTGTATGCGTCTACAATCACCAGGAACGAACACCCTTCGATAGGTCCAGCAAAATCAATGTGCAGGTTGTGCCAAGGCGTGTCTGGTCTTTCCCATTCAGGAATAGGGGCTCTTGGCGGACATCTGTGGTTGCATTGGCAAGGCTGGCAATCGTGAACTGTTAATTCTATATCATGGTCGATACCAGGCTACCACATATAACTTCTGGCGCACTTTTTCATGGCAGCAATGCCTCGATGACCTGCGTGTACAAGCGACTTGGCTTGTTCACGAAGTGCCGCTGGAATTACAACTCTTGATCCCAAGTTGACGCAACCGCGATGAGTGCTCAACTCCGCAGCTCGCTTGCGGTAAGCGTTGAAGTGTTCACCCTTTAGCTTCTGCACGTTGCCTTCTTGTATAGCTGCGTAGACTTCTTTCAAGACAGTGCACTCCTGCGTTGATGCTGCTACCATGTCAGCTGTTAGCGGAGGGTTCGGCAGCGCCTCGAACATGATTATATCACCCGGCGGGGGTGGTTCATCTATTGTGGTGTCTAGCGGCAGGCGGCTTAGTGCGTCGGCGTTCTGGTGTTTCTTTCCCGTGCGATGTACGAGTTCGTAATCGTACGCCGACATCTTGATGCACCATCGTGTCATTCGCGGCGACAATGTCTGTGGCATTGGCTTCTGGGGACCCATAATACCCAATAAGGGCCGGTGATTTGTTATGAAAGTCACTTTCCTGCCGGCAATGTACTGCCGAAAGTGATCTGCTGCGTAGACGATGGCAAGTCCCTCTTTATCTGCTGGGAATAGTTCCTCTCTGTCTGCGATAGGGTGCGCGAAGCAAAAGCGATCGGGGCTTCCCGTCTCTGGTCGTCAACTTGGGAGAGGACTGGTCCCACTGCGTATGGTGATGCGTCACAGGCTAGCAGTAGGGGTCTCCTTTCGTCGTAGTGTCGCAGAACAGTAGATTTGCGAAGTAGTTGCTTAAGGGCAACAAATGACTCGTGGTGGCGTGGCGACCAAGACCATGGGACTTCTTTCTGCAGGAGCTGATATAGATCGTTGGCCACTGTAGCTCGATGTTCTAAGAACCGGTCGTAGAATGTCAATAGCCCCAAAAACGACTGCAGTTCTTGCTTGTTAGTAGGCGCTCGTGCTTCGGTGATTGCACGCACTTTGTCTTCAGTGGGATGGATACCCTGCGCGTCAATTTGATGTCCAAGAAACTTCACTTCAGGCACCGCAAAAACACATTTTTCTTTACTGATGCGCAAATTAGCATTTGCTAGCCTTTCCAAAATGAGCTCCAAGCGTTCTGTGTGCTCTTCATTGGAGGCGCCACCGACAATAACATCGTCCAAGTAGACGCAAACACCTGGGATCCCACTAAGTGTAGACTCCATAAATTTCTGAAAGGTTGCTGGCGCTGCAGATACTCCGAATGGTAGCCTTTTAACTTTGTAAAGACCCTTGATAGCGTTTATTGTGAGCAGTTCAGACGTTGATTTGCTCACCTTCAGCTGCTCGTAGGCTTGTGTCAAGTCCAAGGTGCTGAAGACTTTTTCACCATGAAGCGTGCTAAAAACCTCTTCCGGTGTCGGCAGTGGGTAGGAAGATGCTTGTGTCGCCAGGTTGACAGTGCTCCGGTAGTCTCCGCAGAGGCGTAGGGTACCGTTCTTCTTTCGGACGACAACGAGTGGTGTCGCCCATTCCGAATGTTGCGTTGGTTCGATGATCCCTTGTTCCTGCAGTCGGTCAAGCTCATTCTCGACTGACGTTCGTAGGGCGAAAGGCACGGACCTAGCTTTCAAAAATTTCGGCGTCGCATCCTCCCGCAGCTCCAGTGTGACTGGAGGTCCGTTGTTCCCTGGTATTTCTTCGGAGAAAACCGCTTTGTACTTATCATGAAGCTGCTCCACTGACGGATAACTGAGTGTGTGGTGAACCCCGCCAATGACCACTCCAAGGGGGGTGAACCAATTTCGTCCTAAAAGGCTTGATCCAGAACCGTGGACGACTAGCAAGGGGAGCTGATGGGTCTGCCCGTTGTAGTGCACGTCTACGTTGGCACAGCCCAGCAGTGGAAGGGAATGTCCGGACCACGTTCTCAGCTGCGTGTCGTCTTGCTGGAGAGCTGGCGCGTTCTCACGCCAAGTAGCGCGAAAAGTGTCCTCGCTGATGAGCGTACATGCTGCTCCGGAATCCACCTCAAACCTGATAGGGCGCTGGTGTACCATAATTTCAGTTGTAATCTTCGGTCTCGTTCCGAGGTTCACAACGGCATTTAAGTCATATAGTGCCGATGACGTTAGTGCTGTTCGGCTTGTGCCTTGCGTCTGGCCCTCTTGTGCATCGACATTGTTGTTCCGTTGCACTGAAGTCTTCGGTCCGAGCCGTTTGCGCTTCGAGATGCATGCCCTTTCAATGTGTCCCAGTTTTTGGCAAAAATTGCAGGTCGCTGTCTTGTATCGACATACCTGGGGATTGTGCATGTCATCGCATCGCCATCAGCGCTGTGTCTTTCTGCTTGATTTCGCCTTAGACATGGAATGACCTGACTGCTGACTGGTGTGATGCACCGGCTCGACGTTCCGTCGAATATCCCTCTGCTGGTGACCGGCGCTCTCCACTCGTTGGGCGATGTCGTAGGCTTTGGAGAAGGTGAGACCCGTCTCCGCGAACAGGCGTTGTTGTAGGCCTGCGTCACGCAGTCCGCACTCACACAAAACGGTCACGCAACATAACGTCCAAGGGGAGCATAGTGGTGTTAGCAGGTGTGGCAGTCGATCCTCCCTCCTGCGCAGTAGCTGCAGCTGTCGCGGTCAACGTCCCGAAATTGCAGTCAGCAGCGAGCTTTTTGAGAGCCGCTACGTATTCGGCCACTTTTTCGCCTTCCTGTTGGTCTCGCCGTTGGAAGCGGGCTCGACCGTAGACCTCCGATGGCCTTGGGTCATAGTGCTCTTGTAGCGCTGCTACGATGTCGTCGTAGTCAACGGCTGCTGGAGTGCGTGGCTGAATCAGGGCACAGACTGTGTCGTATGTCTGCTCCCCACACAGCGTTAGCATGTTGGCCCTCTTCATTGCTGCATCAGTGATGTTGTTAGCCTCGTAGTAAAATTGCAGGCGCCCAAACCACTATGACCATGATGAGCCGTTGAATTCGGGTAGCCGATTTGGGAGCCCGTGCGTAGCCATAGCTTGTAGCTTGTCAATATCGTTGCGTAGCGTTGGTCCAAATCCACTTCCTCGTCGCCACTGTTATGTCCGGTGTTGTCGTCGGCCCATAGACGTACGCATTGGTCGCGGTAGTCCAAAAAGCTCAGACAGCCTCGAACGGTTAAAAACAAGTTTATTCCTATTCGGATGGAGGCGGCGGCTGAACTGCCGGGGGAAACGACGGTGGCTCGTTTTCGCCGAGCGGGGGAAGGGGAGCAGTCAACATCTGAAAGCAGTTTCAGCAACCGGTTCTTCGCGGGTTCGGAGCGCTCGTGACACAGGGGTGCTTGGAACACAACATATACCACGCAAGTAATGTGACGACTGTTCCTCTATGCAAAGTCTAGAGAGTATCAAGTCAATAGGACGGCCACGAGAGCACCCAGACATAGGCAGCTAAGAAATGGATCGCTGTTAAAAACGTCTTTCACTAAGTCACGCCAGGCTGCGCGATAGCAGAGCTGGTAGGCATCTTCCTGGTACTGGCATGGACAGGCTTCGGCCCTCTCACTTTTTTCTCTCCGGGCTTGCGTTATAACGCATTGTACATCACTATACCTGCGTTCTTTTACAAGCGAAGCGTCGTACCGAGTCGTTCCTGGTCAGTCGACCGCGAAAAATTGTGACCAGAATAACGATTACGCGCAACGTAAAGTTCGTACATCCCGCTTCTCACCATCAAATCACTGAATATGAAGGCAACCGCGAGCCCAACATCAAATGCTTGCAAAGCAAAGGCAGCGAGTCAAAGATCCCGAGTACGTACAACCATAGAGTTTTTTTTTTTGCTAGAGCTGGCCCTGGTGCTGCTATCGTAAAGTGACCATGGGAATTATAGGTATGACATGAATTTACTTAGCTTTTGTGCCTGCTTGCGGTGAAAGCACTTGCGGCTTTGTTTATTGCTGTGTTATGGTTTCCTTTCGCAAGAAAGAACAAACTGATTTTGACTTAGTGACCTGATTTCAAGTGGTAAGCATAAAAACTTGAGGTATTGAAGCGTAACTACCAAAGATATCTCGCCGATTCTTGCTTCGCGAGAAAGCAGCTTCAAGCCACGCGAGGCCCGAATGAACGTAAAATAGCAAGATCAGGCAAATTCATGTACTACCCATGTATCCCATACTCGCTGAAGGGCCATGCGTTGCAGCTCCCATTGACACTAACGCCGGGGATCAATCTAATGTACATTTAGAAAACTCTCTCTATTGCAAGAGGACGGAACGGGAAGTGCAGCATCGACTGCGAGGAGACCTCCGAAGCCATTGCGCATGACTACGTGCTTGTAGACGTATGAGAAGTGGGAATGCTTGCTTAGAATACGTTTTTTTTATCTCTAGAGCACGGAAATCCGCCTGATGTATCACGCTATGCAGGTGGCTGTGCACGTATGCGTGTGTGGAGTGGTTGTGAGCGCATATCTGATGTGATGAATATTGGAAGACATGACAAGATACGGTGGCATTATTTTCGTGCTTAAAAAAGACACAGCAATTGAATGGCTGTGGTAGAACACATGCTTGCCACACAGATGACCTTCGTTATATTGTCACTCGAATCAGATACTTCCTACTGTATTTTCAAATGCGAAGCAATTCGTAGCGAACTTCGGCGACTTTGAGCATATGTATATATATATATATATATATATATATATATATATATATATATATATATATATATATATATATATATATATATAATATATATATATATATATATATAGGCAGGCATGGTGGTTGAGTGGCCGTAGCGTTGCATATAGTCCAGTAGATCCTCCGTGAGCGGTCACAACGTGGTTTATTTCGACGTTTCGGCCTAGAGTCTGATGAAGGCCAGACTCTAGGCCGAAACATCGAAATAAACCACGTTGTGACCGCTCACGGAGGATCTACTGGACTATATATATATGAAGAAGTTTTTTAATTGGCCAATCGTACTTGGGAAGAGCAAAATCACAACTTAGCGGTTGTCTTAATTTCATTACCAACGGTTTCGACCAGTGCACCGGTCTTCGTCAGGGTTCGCGAACAAGTGCGCACAAGTGTCACCCTGACGAAGAACGGTTTGCCGGTCGAAGCCATTGGTAATAAAATTAAGACAACCGCGAAGCGAACTTGTGTTTCTTATATATATATATATATGTAGAAGTGTACATATATATATATAGAAGTGTACATATAGTGTATATATATACACTCATGCGGCAACATGCCGTGTCATTCCAGTGGTGTCATTCCAGCGGTTTCTTGTCGAGCGGTATTATAGGCAAAGGTCACGTACGGCAATATCTGATTCCAGTTTTTATGTTCCGTGTCTAAGTACATGCTGATAATGTCCGTGAGGGTTCTATTGAGACACTCCGTCAGTCCGTTTGTCTGTGGATGGTATGCAGTTCTTCTAAGGTTAGCTGTACCGCTGAGTCTGAAAACCGACTCCAAAAGCTCTGCTGTGAAGGCAGGTCCTCTGTCTGTGATCAGTGCTGTCGGAGCGCCATGCCTGAGGACGATGTTTTCGATAAAGAACTTGGTAAGAACTTGGACGATGTTTTCGATAAAGAATTATGCCGCTGTGCCGCGCGGCATAGCTTTAGTCTCCGCATAATGGACAGGTAATCGGTGGCCACAATAATCCATCTGTTCCTTGTTGTGGAAGTTGGAAAGGGACCCAGGAAAGCCATTCCAATCTGTGTGAACGGCTTCGCTGGTGCTTCGACTGGATGTAAAACACCGGCTGGCTTGCTGGGAGGTGCTTTGCGTCTTTGACAGTCGGTGCAAGTTCACACGTGGTGGTTAACAGCAGCAGGTACCTTTGGCCAGTAGTGCTTGCATCGTAGTCTGCACAATGTTCGGGTGTAGCCTAGATGACCAGAAGTTGCTTCATCATAGCACGCTTCCATAATTTCTTTTTGAAGAGAGGCAGGCACGACGAGCAAGTACGTGTTGCCGGTTGGTGAGAAGTTTTTTTTTATATAGAGAACATCATTTTGCAAGCAAAAAGATGGCAGTCCCTTAGCAAATAATCATGAAACGACTGTACGTCGTCCTTCTAAATATTCAATGAGTGGTAACAGCTTGGGGTCACGGCGCTGCTCCCGCGCAATTGTGGCCATGTTGACAACTCCCAAAAATACCGCGTTGATGTTTTCGTCATCGCGAGTGACGGTCTCCACTGGTGACCGTGAGAGACAGTCGGCGTCGGTGTTCCTCTTCCCATATTTATAGACGATGGCCATGTCGAGCTCTTGAAGCTTTAGGCTCCAGCACGCCAAACGGCCAGATGGATCTTCAAGGTTGGTGAGCCAGCACAAAGACCTTGAAACCTTGAAAGAGCGGCCGTACAAATATGAACGAAATTTGATGACCACCCAGACCACGGCGAGACACTCCTTCTCGGTAGTCGAGTAGTTCTCCTCCGTGCGAGAGAGAGTTCTGCTGGCATAGGCTATTACTCTTTCACAGCCGTCTTGCCACTGCACATGAATGGCACCCAGACCTACATTGCTGGCGTCTGTGTGAAGTGCTGTAAGGGCTTCCTCGTCGAAGTGTGCAAGGAATGAAGGTGTTTGCAGGCATTGTCCTAGTTCATTTAATGCAATTTGCTATTGTTCACCCCAAAACAAGGGGATGTCCTCACGTGTGAGTCGTGTCAATGGCGCCGCAATAGATGAAAAGTCCTCGATAAATTGCCGGTAATAGGCGCACAACCCTATGAAGCGTCTCATGGCCTTTTTGTTGCGTGGTGCAGGAAATTGCGCTATGGTGTCTATTTAGGCCGGGTCAGGTTGAACACCCCCATGACTGATGGCTTGGCCTAGAAAGCTGAGTTCGTTGAAACCAAAATGACATTTTCCCGGTTTTAAAGTAAAGCCGGCCAAACGTATGGCTTGGAGGACGGTGAATAAACTGCTGAGATGTTTCTCGAATGTTGCTGAAAATACAATAACATCGTCCAGATAGACCAAGTATGTTTGCCACTTCAGGCCTGATAGTACGGTGTTCATGAGACACTGAAAAGTGGCTGGCGCTGAGAACAACCCAAAAAGAAGCACCTTAAATTCGCAAAGGCCATCGGGCGTCAAAAAGGCCGTTTTTTCACGATCTCTCTCGTCGACTTCTATATGCCAATAGCCGCTTCGGAGGTCCATTGAAGAGAAATTGCGCGCATGGCGCAGCCGATCGAGTGAATCGTCTATGCGGGGCAGTGGATAGACGTCTTTCTTCGTGACTTGATTCAACTTGCGATAATCAATACAGAAGCGCAAGCTGCCGTCTTCTTTCTTGAAGAAAACCACGAAGGACGCCCAAGGACTTTTCGAATTTTGTTTGACTTCATCTGCGAGCATCTTGTGTACTTGCTTCTGAATCTCCTCGCGCTCTTTCGGAGCCGCACGGTAGGGGTTCTGCCGAAACGGTCACGCGTTGTCATCAGTAATGAGGCGGTGCTTGTTCAATGGTGTTTGCTGGACCTTTGACCTACGCGAAAAGCAGTCTTTGAATCGGCGTATAAGTTCAAGCAGGCGCTTCCTATCAGAGGGCGGTAGCGTGGAGCAGATGCCCACCGACAAAGTTGTCGAGGCGGGGACCGTCGCGTCATATGGTTGCAAAGCAAAACAATCCCCGTTGGTCTACATCGTAGTAGTAGGCAATTTCGGTACCCTTCTGGATTAGACGGCGCTCGTTGCTGAAGTTTGTGAGAAGCACTTCTGCCTGTCCACCAGTAAGCGCCAGGACGCCCCTCGCGATGAAAGTGCCTTACGTGAACAAAAGAGCGACTATGTGCTCCGCTGTCACATCTTTATAGCAAGACCAACCACTGGACACTGACACAAGGCAGCAGGATCTCGGTGGGAGTGTCACATCATCGGCTATTCGCAAACGGCCGCGTGGTTCGTCGCTTCTGTTGTCGGCATCATTGTTGCAGTGCATGCTCGATGACAAACGCCTCTTTTATGAATTAATCTACTGTTGTAGGTGTATTTAGTACGAGGCCCGAATACACTGGTTCTTTAACACCCTGCATTAAGTGACGCATCTTCTACGCCTCGGGCATGTCAGGGTCAGCTCGTCAAAACAGACGGATCATACCATCTGCGTACATGGCAGCTGTTTCATTCGGTTTTTGCACGCGGGCCTCAATGAGTTGCTGTGCGCGATCCCGTTGGTCCGAGTTCAAATATGTAGCGAAGACCTTTCGACGGAAATCTTCTTAAGATAGGAATGTAGCCTCGCGGTTCTCGTACAACGTGCGAGTGCTATCTTCCAGTGCGAAATATGCACGGCCAAGTTTGTACTCTTCGCTCAAGTGGTTGGATACGGTGACTCGTTCGAACTGTTCAAGCCAGTTCTCGACATCTTCATACTCTTCCCCACGGCAAACTTCAGGAACGCGAGGATGTTCAAGAGTCACCTGCGAGGGAAGAGTGGTCTGCGATGGCAGCATAACCGTCGATGTCGTAGGAGCTGCCATGCTGGAAAGAGGCGGAACAAGTGCGGACTCCGGACTTAGGCCTAGTAGGCGCCGACTGAATTGGTGCGCTAGAGTTATGACGAGGGACTGAGTCTCTAGACTAGGTGAGTGGGTCCGAGCAAGACTGTCCAGCATCTGGTTGTAGACTCCAGCACCTCCACCAGTGTCACGACGTCAAAACAGAGGTCTTGTCGCAGACATTTAGACACCACAAGCAGGTCGGTTTTTTAATAGAACGCGCGAGAGAGTTCTTCTTTTTCATCCATTTTATTGTCCTTCATAGCACATGCACGACTGCCATTGTCTTTCTTTTTGACAAGCATGCGACAATATAAATCATGGCATTTTACGCTCATAGCGTGCTCGTGGTCATTTCGCCAGCCTCACATATACCTAATTTGGTGTTCCGTGACGTCAATAGACGATGAAAGCAAATGACACGTATAAACATGACAATCAAGACGTGGACGTCAAGGCTGGCATAATTTACGTCTGTTTCGTAACGTTGTGCGGAATTTAAAGTGATGTATCACCGTTCATCAATCGTGCTTCGCATATCATCGATTCCCACCGAACGTGGGATCTGTCATTCTTTTATTTTATTTGTATCTGCCTCAAATTGTCGGTCAGGGACAAGTTGATTTTTTTTCGCTCACAACCAGTGACACTTATCTCGACATGGACGCCCAAATTTCTGCGAAACAATCTTTTTAACGCTTTGATATTGAAATGAACGTGCTGATCTGATACTGATAGACAAAACTATTTGGTCGTCTTCAGCAGCTTTCTGGACACACCTCAATCTCCACTTGCAAGCTCCGTCAGCAGAGTGGTGGCGGACACTGAACTAATGCAGGGCAAGGCCCTCCTTATGGTAATGTAGATACATGAGCATCCGCCGGGGATATGCCAGCGCGTTATATCATTATTATCCTCAGCAATGAAGCTGTGACATATAGTACCTGCCACACTCAGTGATCCTTATTGCAAAGCAGCCATATGACTTACCGGCTTACGGTCATTGTCGTCCCATAAATGCATGCAGGAAAAGTACGCAGCGCATGACACCTTGGCAACCTGAAATTAAAACGCCGCCAACGATAAGAAAGACGCTGCTTTATTGGCGTAACGTCCACGTGAAAGTACATACACTCAACAATAAGGGAAGTAGAAGTTTTTTCAAAGGTTTGTTCAGCTACTCCATTCTTTTGAATTCCGTTTTTTTATTACTCACATTGACTGAAACAAGAAGTTCTAATAAATGCCTTGGTAGTTGGCTTTTGTTTCACTTCTTACCGCTATGTCTAAATCCTAAAGCAGTATGTCACTAACGGAACTATTGTACGCGCACACGCCACTCACAAGAATATAGAATCGATGCAATTGAGCAAGATTGTCTTGATTGTCAAGTCACGAAAAGTCGCAGCTTCACCACAAAGATGAAGCAATGAATGCGATAGCAACCTATTGGAAGGTCGCGCGCAGAATGGCAAGCAGATCGAAGCGTGCCTCGCGTTTCTCGCGCACAAATAACGCACAAAACATACTCACAGGTACAAATTAACGCGAATAAGCGTCTTAGTTATTATTTCGTTGTCCTAAAAGCGCACCCTATTCGCAAACGGAGACTGTCCAGCGACTGCAGTGGCCTTTGTGCGCCCGGTAACTACAACATAATTGTTCCAGTGAAAGCTCAAGGCGTACGGTTGTTTCCACAGTGAGGTAAGCAAACGCACGCGTGGAAGATGAGAGCGCGCACCGCCGCGTCGTGACGATGTGGCGACGCGCCCTCATCGCGACATCTCGCTGGTATTTCCAAAAACCCGAAATGCCAATCACTAGCATAAAGTGGTAGACATAAATAGCGTAATCTATGAAGGCTATACATAGCCTTCATAGATTACGAGAAGGCGTTTGATTCAGTAGAAATATCAGCCGTCATGCAAACACTGCGGAATCAGGGCGTAGATGAAGTATATATAAACATTCTGGAAGAAATCTACAGGGGATCAACTGCTACCATAGTGCTTCATAAAGAAAGCAACAGAATACCAATCAAGAAGGGTGTAAGGCAGGGGGACACAATTTCCCCAATGCTATTTACTGCGTGCTTACAGGAGATTTTCAGAAGCCTAGAATGGGAACAGTTAGGGATAAGAGTCAATGGAGAATACCTTAGTAACCTGCGCTTCGCCGATGACATTGCATTGCTGAGTAACTCGGGGGACGAATTGCAACTAATGATTACGGAGTTAGACAAGGAGAGCAGAAAGGTGGGTCTTAAAATTAATCTGCAGAAAACGAAAGTAATGTACAACAACCTCGGCAAGGAGCAGCGCTTCGAGATAGGTAATAGTGCACTTGAAGTTGTAAAAGACTATGTCTACTTAGGGCAGGTAATAACCGCAGAACCGAACCACGAGATTGAAGTAACTAGAAGAATAAGAATGGGGTGGAGCACATTCAGCAAGCACTCTCAAATTATGACAGGTAGACTGCCACTATCCCTCAAGAGGAAGGTATATAACAGCTGTATCTTGCCGGTACTTAGCTACGGAGCAGAAACCTGGAGACTTACAAAGAGGGTTCAGCTTAAATTGAGGACGACGCAGCGAGCAATGGAAAGAAAAATGGTAGGTGTAACCTTAAGAGACAAGAAGAGAGCAGAGTGGATTAGGGAACAAACGGGGCTTAAGGATATCATAGCTGAAATCAAGAAGAAGAAATGGACATGGGCAGGGCATGTAGCGCGTAGACAGGATAACCGCTGGTCATTAAGGGTAACTGACTGGATTCCCAGAGAAGGGAAGCGGGTTAGGGGGAGACAGAAGGTTAGGTGGGCAGATGAGATTAAGAAGTTTGTGGGTATAAATTGGCAGCAGCAAGCACAGGACCGGGTTAACTGGCGGAACATGGGTAACAACATGGGAACAGGCCTTTGTCCTGCAGTGGACGTAGTCAGGCTGATGATGATAAATAGCTTGCCATTTGAACGTTCATAGAGGTGTTCCTTCGTGGCTCAGCAGCTAACGCCTCGCGCTCACAATTCAGAGGTCCGACGTTCGATTCTGTGCATCACAGTCTTTTTCTTGATTATTTGTTCTCTGTTACGTTTAAATATTATAGAGACGTATGAAAATACGGTGAATGACGGCGACGCGGGCACCTGCAGCAAAATGCAGCCGATAGTGTCCTTATATTGCTAGCGCAATAAAAGTTTCTTCCCTGTAGTCATAGGAAGTGATGCAGCGACCCACTTAAGTCATACGGAGAGCTGCTAAATCTGCCACATATATCTCTCAGTACAACTTTCACGAAAGAGTAGTCATTTTGAAAATGGGCGATGGCGTCTAGATAGAGAGAACGAGGGCCAGGCAATGGCTATAACAACTTGTTTTCTCAGCCGTGCTCTCTCTTAAAGTTTCAGTAAATAAGCTGCGACTGTCTTGTTAGACGTCTCATAGTAGCTCGCTAATGGCGGATCCGAAGGTCACGGCAATCACATTTTGTACGCATGTCAGCTCTTGTGCGCTGAAAAGAATTCCGACTCCTTTCTCTAGCGCCTGTTCATTTGCCCTCGTATCCGAAGTGACCTATACTTGCCCATGAGCGACATTGCGCTGCAATACTCTCGCCGATTAGTTTTTTGCACTACGAAGCGCCGTCTTGGCAAGATGGCGATGCTATTTCGGTCGTTTAGACCACGCAGTTTGAATTTTCAGCTTCGTGTGCTGCCTTCCGCCATTTTGCTTGAACCCCAAAACGACCGGAACCAGTATTTTTTACTAGAACGAAAGCCCTCAAGAATACGAGGCGCTCGCGACTTCACCGCTAGGGGAAAGGTGCATGCCTCGGCAGTGCTTCGCACCCCTCACATCACGCGACCACTGATCTTCCCCCCGTCGCTATGACACGAGTAACGTCTAGAGAAAGCCTTGATCGGTTGCTGGAAGCATGCCAATGACCTAACCACTGGCGCCTAGTGCTATTAAAGTAAGCGTCGTCACAATTAAGTGCTACACCTATCACTCTCGTCAGCTGAGAAGCACGGTAAGACCGAGAGAGAAAATGGGACAAGCCAAAGCAGCTTCTTCTACACCCTGTAATTTTCTTTAATACAGCACGACGCGAAGTTCTTGCCGCAGCATGGTAATGTCGTTCAAGTGCGTTGTTACTTCTCTATCATACATCTCACACCGCGAAGTTGTTTACTGAAGCTTCAAGGCTTTCCACCAAAAGCGCAGGTTCGGCTTAAAACATTTCATCTATGAGGATAGCACAAATATTGTGAAACTCAATAAACTGTAAACTTCCCGTACGTGCACTTTTAGTACACTGTTGACAATGTGACACGTAGCTTCACGCCATATTTGCCGCCAAAGTCTCAGGTATCGCCATTACTATATTAACTCAAATAGCTACGCCCCGCCGTACGGTATACAAATCGTGCGAAGAATTACAGAGCCAGTGTAAAGCCTGACGCTATTCATATTTACTTGTAGTCTGATGAGAAAATTCACTTCAGCTTCATTCGGCATGGCAGCCAATTTCACGTTATCGCACACCGCTTACCTAGCTTTTATTGATTCACAGAGCGAATTTCTCGTTTTACCCAACCATTTCATGTATTTATTCGTTTCACTCATGATGGTGACATTTTTGAAAGTTCGTAGACCCTTGTTTTTAATGTACCTGGTCCATTTGGAGGCCACGCTCAAGGTTCATGCTTTTTTGCTTTTTGATACCAAGCGTACATACAAAGACGTCCACAAATTTCAAGTTCTAGACAATTCAATGCGTCCAGTAGCGAGCACAAAAGCTATATTGTTAAAATGAAGTTTTCATTGATTGATTGATTGATTGATTGATTGATTGATTTCCTTGTAACGTGCGAGAGTTTTTCATCAAAATTGCGATGCGACGATGAGCTCTCTTGGCCATCCAGTGAGATTTTTCCAGGTTACATTGCTCACGCTGGGCAGTATAGGCTATTGGATTGCTCGTAGGGCGGCTCCTTCAAATAATACAAAAGTCGGAACTATGGAAAAGCTTTATTCGAGAAGTTCTTCACTGCTGCGCAGACAGCAGCAGCTACCTCTGACAAGCATTCAATAGCTTTGGACAGGCATTATTGACGACAACGATATGACAATCAACCAGCGCAACTTCTTCTGAATTAGACAAAACAGATGGTGTTGAATGATTGAAGCATGCAATAGCGTAAGGCAGGAATAAAAATTGGGCTGTACACCATTAAACTGTAAATGAAAAACGTGAAGCGCTTAACGCACGCCTATAATACATTATAAAAACATTCGAGGCTCAAATAAGCTATTCAGAGTGCACATGCAACAATTCGGTGACATCAAAAGTTGACGAAGAAATCGTCAAACGTAGCTAGGCAAAACATGACTGAACTAACGACATGACCTGTAAGAGCCATAGTAGTCTCTGGGATTCTTAGAGGTTTTTGCATGGCTCAGAGCCATACAGGGATCGGTATGGTTAGAGTCATCTGCACATATGCCTGGAAGAACCGTTTATGAATGCAGAGGTTGCAATTAACGCTTGTATGCTGCAGTCGCTTAAAGCTATAGGCTCACTGCCTAGCTGCGTTAATGGATGCTACTTCGTTGGCTTTACGATTCCTGTCTCTCCTGTGATAGAAATGTGCAAATTCAGGTCAACGTGTAGCTGTCGTGATACGGGGCATTGGGGAACTTATGAAGAAAGTGCGTACCTACCTGTTGCAGCTTATGTGGTGGGATAGTTTTGGCGTAGGCTACTAGTTCCTTCATGCAATCCTGTGCCATTTGACCGAACAGAGCCTTCGCACGCATAAGACGAGGTCCGAAAGCTGCATTGAAAATTTTCGACCATTGAACAGGCTAACTGCAGTGAGGGAATGCGAAACGCTACGCTATTTCGAGAGTAAAATCTGTTGAGAATAGCGCAGATGCAGTCATCACGTGAACAGGAGCACGGACAACCGATCGATGTGCTCAACCCGCCTAATTGCGGCCGCCAAAGTCGATCAACCCCACAGGGTTTCTTACGGTTGACAAAGGGACAACATAGGATGTATAGAAACTTTGCTAGAACTGCTGCTTGGGTGAGTTGGTTCATAATTATTTAGACAGACTTATCAGCGCAAAAAGACAGAACTTTAAAAAAGAAACGCACACACAGTGCTGTGTGTACGTTTCGTTTGTAAAGGTTTCGTGTTTGATAGCTGATAAATCTGTCTAAATAAGTATGAAAACTAATGAAACTCAATTAAGGCAGACTTCGTGGCGCTCGGAAAACTACTCGGCGACTGGACGAGCGAATGCCCGAGAACCATGAACGGACAGCTAGCACATCAGATTCGTAACATACGACTGTGCGGGCAAACCCGTTCTTGAATTATTTTATTAGATGACACATTATTTCATTACCATCCACTTTTGAACTGCTGAAAGAATGCCAGCACATACAACGTCAATTGCAACGACGATTCGTGGCAGACGCTGTTGAAGAGGACGCTGCTACGGGAAAACAATAGTCTTAACACTTTATCCTGCTAGCCCTTGCATGAACGTATTCTTGCGAGGCATAACTGCGCTTGCATTGCTTCACCTTTTAGTTGACTCCACGCAATGCAGCAGTTTACCTCTTCAAACACGTTTCACTCCACCACCATGACGTCGATATTTACATCAGTTTTGCTCAGATGCAGAAGTAGAATTTGAGGCTGTCACATTGCATTCTCACTCGGTCATCTTACATCCCCAGGCTCTTACCTGACTTCGTGCTGTTTGACTACCACTGGAACTTGCACTAAAACGCCCAACGTACATTCATTATCGCCTTAATCATCATCAACATCATCAGTTCGAGCAGCAGAACCATCATGATCAGCATTGCGAACAGGAGAGACGTTTTACGGCTGTATATATACAAGGCCCGTTTACGTTCGTCAGGTATGTGACAGCGAATGCCAGTAAAAATATGCGAAATAAAAGTTTGAAAACTTAATTGAAAATTTAGTACGCAACAAGCAGGTGTTATGAGGAGGGTAGGCCAAAACTGTTAGGTCTGCTTGAGGAGCCGCGACCCTCCAGTAAACAGGATAGCAAATAAGCTTTGGCCATGAACAACTTAATGAAAAATAATGCATGTTTTCTATTGGGGTTTAAAAGGAAATAACATGGCATACATATAAAAAATGGTAGTCACTTCGTTATATTACTTTAAAGTAAATCTGAGGTGACCATATTGTGAGTAACTTTTGATATATGCGAAATGCCTGTTGGAGTAGATTTCACCTGGCGGCCGTAGCAATTCCCATCACACGTCATTAGGCAGCTTTTTTTCTGTGTTCAACAAAAATATTAGCTAGACTATTCACAAAGGAATCGGATGTTTCTTACGTGGAAGCTGTGTGTGGCAGGGTGACCCGTGCTTGATGATATATAGCACAATTCCCAAGGTGAATATTAGATATACTTTTCCAAAAGTTGACACATTCATGGTTATCGTCTACAATGTCGAGAAAAGTCCACTGGGGTAACCTAGAAGTAAAATTGATAGCGTGAAAATAGCAAACAATTCTTATTCTATAAAACATTGGTCGTACTGAAACGTGTTCTGGGGCAAGTCAGTTCATGCTCAAGTAAGGTTGAGGACGCAAGCCACGCAGATAAAGATAGTCTCTATTTTGTCACTTCTTTTTTTACAGCGGAAGCTCTTATGACTATCAAACTCGGGTCACACGCGGTTTCGTAGTTGTACGCCGCCGTCAGTGCCCGTAACCACTATCATAAACTAGGGAACAAATCTTAGTACCAAGGACACACTGGGCCTCGAACCCGGGTCAGCCTCGTGCCAGCCCAGTGTTCTACCACTGAGCTTCTCTGGTGCTTGGGACTTGTTTGCAAACTTGCCTTAGGCAGGCTTGATGTAGAGAAAAAATTGTGTTAATATGAGTCGTAAAGCGCTTTAGAACAGCAAAGGAACAACGAGGCGTCACATAACGCGAATCGCGTAATGAGTGGGTCGTTCAATGGTCCAAAACATTACAAAAGCTTGTTTTTGATCACTGTGGTGCATAACCACATCAGGCATAATTCCTCATCGTCATCAGCCACTGAATGAATAATTGGCACTAAATTCCTTGCAAGTGTTTAGTATATACAGCGTTTCTAAGAAGAATGGCGAAGCCCCGCCGCGGTGGTCTAGTGGCTAAGGTACTCGGCTGCTGACCAGCAGGTCACGGCTTCGAATCCCGGCTGCGGCGTCTGCTTTTCCGGTGGAGGCGGAAATGTTGTAGGCCCATGTGCTCAGATTTGGGTGAACGTTAAAGAACCCGAGGTGGTCGAAATTTCCGGCGCCGTGCACTACGACGTCTCTCATAATCATATGGTGGTTTTGGGACGTTAATCCCAACATATCAGAAGAATGGCGAAAAATAGCATTGAGAATGCTGGTCTACTACCTACAAATTATTAATAATAATGCTGTAGTGGGTACCCAGCAAGTGTGCTTGCAACAGTTTCCCACTCACTGTTTAGGAAAGGCTCTGAAAGGCTGCTCTTTCAGCTTTCGCTGTGACTGCTGCGTATTCCACGCAGGCCTGGCGTTTTTTTTGTTTTTTTTGTCCACGTGGGTTGCGGCCTTAACCACACTTCAGACAGAATTGGTCGTTCAGGCTTAACAAAAAATATTCTAATTATTCGGTTCAAGCTATACTGATGAACTTACCACTGTATAATGTAAAACTGCCCCACCGCGGTGGTCTACTGGCTAAAGTACAAGGCTGCTGACCCGCAGGTCGCGGGATCGAATCCTGGCTGCATCTGCTGCATTTCCGATGGAGGCGGAAATGTTGTGGACACGTGTGCTCAGATCTGGGTGCACGTTGAAGAACCCCAGGTGGTGGAAATTTCCGGAGCCCTCCAATATGGCACCTCTCATAATCATATAGTGGTTTTGCTACGTTAAACCCCACGATGTAAAACTGTACCGGCTTAGTAAGCAACTATAAGCATCAAACTTTGAGCGGGATTGAACTGCCATATTTTTATCTACTTTTCACAAAATACCAGCTGGTGTAGTAAACATTCCTTCAGTTTCAGTTTCAGTTTATTCATTCATTCAAAATACAAAATTCGTAGAATGTAGTTTGCAGACGAGGGTCCCAAAGTCAAGCGACTGCAGTCGGACCCTCGGTTAACAATAACAATAAAATTATTAATTATAACAGCACATAAAATACGCAACACAAGTGAAAAATAAACAGTGACCTTACATAAAATAACATCAAGTAAACAAAAAAGGCAGTCAGAATGCGACACAAGAACAATAGTAATAAGTTATACAAGTAAAACATAATCACGCCATAAAGCAATAACCAAAATTTGCAAAGACTTACCAATTTCCTGCCCGGATACATAAGAATCGTTAAGTAATCATAGTTGTCAACCTAGTTATGCAAGAGGAAGTTTTTAAGTTCACGTTTGAATGCATGAAAAGATGATGATGATTTTAGTGTATAGGGCAGGTTATTCCACAGTTTATTGACCGCGAAGGCGGACGTCATTTTGCCATAATTGGAGTTACACTTAGGTAAAAGGAAGTTGTGACTTTGGGCGAAACTAGTGCTATTGGTGTTAGTGAGTAAACTAGCATCGATTAAATCAAACACAAGCTCTTTGTTAAGTTGTTTATATAACAATATGATTAAGGTAAAATTAAATAAGCCAGACACAGTAAGAATACAGTTAGCCTGAAGGAGTGGGGTAACTTTAGAATAAAATGAACTGTTGGTAATAATGCAAATGGCCTGATTCTGAATGTGCTGTACAGACGAAATATGAGTGTTATATGTATTTCCCCATGATGTAATGCCATAGGTGATGTGACTATGTATGAAGGCAAAGTATAAAGGCAATAAGGCTTCAAGTGAAAAAAAAGGACGAGATTCGATGAGTGATCTTATACCAAATGCTGTTTTTTGTTTGACGTAAAGAATATGATTGGTGAACTTCAAATGAGGGTCTAATTTTACGTCCAGAAAACACACACAGTTAGACGCAGGAATGAAATGATTGTCAATGAACACTTGTGGAAGGAAAGGTAGCATTTTTTGTGATGTTTTAAAAACCATGAACTGAGTTTTGAGCGCGTTTAAAATTAAGTTGTTTAAGCGACACCATTCAACGACATTAGTCAGTTCTTTGTTCAACATATTCATCAGAGTAGGTAATGATTTATGCCAGATGGAAATGGTCGTATCATCAGCGTAAAGAATAACTTTAGAATCTTCAAGGCAGTCAGGCAAATCATTAATATAGATACAAAACAGTAAGGGTCCAAGAATAGAACCCTGTTGGACCCCTTGACTATTTTAACCTTAGAATTAACGCCCCCCAATGCAGACTGATTGTTCACGATCAAGAAGGTAGTTTTTTATGAAGGTCAAGGAAGGGCCAGTGATACCCAAGGAGTCTAATTTGCTAAATAAAACATTATGACTAATGGTATCAAAGGCTTTCGTGAAATCAAGAAATACAGACCCTGTGAAATTACCGTTGTCGGTACGTTTTCAAGAAATCGGTTAATGATAGCAATGCTGAATTCGTAGAAGTACCAGCCCGGAAACCGAATTGCCAAGGCTTTAGCAGCTTAAATTTTTGAGGTACTTGTTAATACGTTTCAGAAGTAATTTTTCAATAAGTTTGCTGATGGAAGACAAAATAGAAATAGGGCGTTGGTTACGTACATCTGTCGTATCACCTTTTTTGTGTACTGGGATTACCTTGGCTTTTTTTCAGTGAGCTCGGAAATATACGATGTTTAAAAATGACATTAATTATATTGCTTAAGACTTCTGAGATGTCTGGAGCAGCAAGTTTTAAATGAAACGCCGATACATTGTCTAGTCCAGCGCTACAGTTTCTTTAGACTCAGGATTGTAGAATAGATTTCGCCAATGGTAACAGGAAATAGAAAGAATGAATGGATACAGCGGGTAAGGGTGTACGAGGATACTTTAGGCCTATCATTGTATATTTCATAAAAGTAATCACTAAAAGACTCGGCTATGTCAGAGGACTCAGTACAGATTTGTTGTTTATACCTAATTTTATCAATTACATTACTAACCTGATGTCTGTTTAAAAAGTCATTGAAAAGTTTCCATTTTTTCTTTGGGTCATTTCTTGCTTTACAGAATTTTTCTTCATAATAAAGTCTTTCTGATTGTTTCGGCAGTTTATTCAACATCTTACTATATTTTTATACCTAAGTCTCAAATTCACATTAAATGGCTGTTTTTTTTTTGTTTTCCTGTAGGAATTATCTTTTTTCCGCATACTAGTTAACAAGCCTTGAGTTAACCAGGGATTACGTTGAAACCTATATATTTCTTGCATTTAACAGTTTCAGTGTTTGCATGCACAGCATTAAGAAATAGGGAGCAGAAGTTGCCTAGTGCTTCTTCAGGATTTTCTAAGGTGCTAATGGAAGACCACTCAGAGCCTTGAATTGCCTTGATAAAGTTTTCCTGATCGAAGGTCGACGTGAAATGGCACGTGTTAAGGCGAGGTAGATTTACGGCGAAAGTTACAAAGACAGGATGATGATCAGTGATGCACACATCAATGACTCCTGCGCTAGGGGTTGGCGAAAAATTGCTTAATACGTGGTCATTGAGCATGCTTGTTCCAGTGGGTGAAAAGCAAGTAGGGGATGAAATTAGGAATTCAAGCCCGAAGCCAAGAAAACAATCACTATATGCTATGGTGCTGTTGTCATCTGTATCCATTAGGTTAATGTTGATATCACCAACCAAAACAACTTGCTTATTTTCTGCGGTGATAATGTCGAGTACCACAGCTAAGTTATGTAGAAAATGCGGAATAGACGAAGATGGAGAAGGGTAAATGCATGCAATGATCACTTTATTTAGATTAACAGAGGAGGGGAAGGCAGCCTCGATCCATACAGATTCGCAGTTCGGAATATTCAAAGATAGGTCATTCCTGCGCTTGTACTTTATCTCGGGTGATAAAAATATGGCCGAGCCGCCGTAGCGACCCGAATCGCGGCGACAATATTCAAAGTTAAACGATTAAAATCCGTACAGATTGCCATTACAAGATCCTAGCCATGTTTCAGTAATACATAAAAATGAAAAGGAATGACAGAGTAAGTCAGTGAATCCAATAATGTTATCGTAGTTTTTTGGCAAACTACGCGCATTGATGTGCAGCAATGAACAAGTAGAGTTAGCAAGGAGGGATTTAGTTTCCTCGAAAGGAAGCAACGACATGATGATACACGACGAAAGCTATGAGGTGGCAAAAGCGAACCGAATTTGTCAACGTCGTGTGAATAAGTTGAGATCAGATTCCATAATAATCCAAAATACCCTGCTGTCTTCTGTCTTGCGGGCCTTGATATGACAATTCTCTCTCCAGAGGAACCGCCATTTCTTTTTTCTTTTTTTGGAACAAGCGCTTTACTAAACAGCTTTTTATTGGCAATAGTAAGATGTTCATTGACAAAGACTGGATTGTCATTACTTCCGGATAGTCCTAACTGGGAAGCACGCAGTCGCGCCTTACGCCTTTGCAAAGGAACTCATTTTTCTTCTCGCGTGAACAAAAGCGCGCGATGATGCACTTGTCAGCTGTTTTACTGGCGACGCGATGAACTGCATCAATATCTGTCGATGAAATAGGACATTCAATCACTTGTCAAATGGTTTTCAAAAGAACAGCGCAGTCCTCGCCTGTGTACATGGAACACCTTTGATTTCAATGTTATTGAGCCCACTGTATTGCTCCATATCTGCAATCTTTTTGGTTAACTCGTCATTTTCTGCCCTCAGGGCTTTTCTGACTGCACCAGCTCATCTACAGATTTGCGCACTGAATCATATTGGTCACTGATGAAATGTACACTATCGGCAAGTGCAGAAAGATTGCCTAGTCCCTGATCTTATCTTCTAATTTTTCGATATTTTAGACACAAGATCATCAACAAGATTGTCAAGTTTAGCATGAAGCAGGGTCTCAAGGTGCTCGATTTTCTTAGCAAGTTCGGTGTTAGTAGGCATGCTGTGCAAGCAAAACCAGACGGCAACACTTATGAGCAGCAGCCGCATGTGAGTAGGCAACACGAGCGGGGGTAATAGTACAAGAACCAACCTGTAGCGGAGAGAACAGAATCTTAGTAGACGTCCGAATCCTATGGCCACTGCTCAAAAGTGGTTCGGGTGCGCTGGGGACTTCCTTATATAACCTCCGATGAGGCCAACGCAGGCGCAGGGGTGACCACGCGCCGTAGCGCTCCACGTGCGAATGACAGGTCACTAAATGTCGTACAAGACGATAATAGCGAGTCGATGTCGATCTTCCAGCAGTTAATAAACGTCAGTTCCTTGACGTTTATTAATTCGGTGCGTTTGCTGCACTGTTAAAACTTATGCGAAATGGTGGTGCAATGCTTCAACGCCGGAGCTGTTAGGAACAGTACCTAGTGCCTGCTTCTGGAATTTTTTTTTACAACACCTTCATAGCAAAAGTAAGCAACTGCTAAATTGAAACTTCATCGTCTGTTCTCAGTGTTTTAGCATCCTCATTTTTCAAATAGATACAAGATCACTGAAAGCTGCATCAATAATGCAGCACCAACTTTCTTGGAGCTTAATTTATGGCCCGCTGCAAGAAACACGCCAAGTGATACTCTGCAAATAACACTGAGGAAAAGGCTATGCGCCACTGCACGGACATAATTGCAGCGCAAAAAAGTTGTAATGTACGTTTCGCAACTGAACATTAGAGGCTACGTTAGTACGACAGCTAATATATACTGTGGAGGTTTACTGGTTTGAAACGTATTTCAAATAACTAAATAAATATAGATTGGGCCAACGCTTAGCCTTCAAAATGATGTAAGATATTAATTTTATCGTAGTTCATGAATTATTCGTAATATCTGGTGGAAATAATTATGTGTCGTTGCTAGTTTTATAGATTTATAGGTATACCTAAGCCAAATATAATAGGTGAATAGTACAGTGCTCTAATCTCGGCAGAGCGCGCAGTACAAAATGATAAAAGAAACCTATTCCAGCATACCTGTGAAGCGGTATCACTTGTGATAATACACAAGGCTGGTGATGATTATATATGGGTTTTAATGGTGCAAGGGCCATACTTGGCCAAAGAGCGCCATGGAAAATGTGGATAAAATGCCAATGGCGCATGATTTGATGCAATACGTACAGGATATGAACTATGATATTGTTTCGTGGCTGTAAAAAGGCCTGAAATTCCGCGCCTTGAGCTGGGTTAAAACATACAAGTATTTCAAGTGATGGAAGTGAGGTGAAATGTGTGTAGCGGAAGTGAATGACAGTGTTCGTGGTGATAACACTACATTGAGGAAATGAGATTAGCACGAATGCCTCATCAATGCATGCCCTTGAGCCCAAGGGCCACGAGGCAGGCGCTGTCTTTAATGGAACCACCACAGCCTGGACCTCTTTACAGAGGTCGTGCTACGGATCACCTCGGAATATGCAGTGAAAGCTATCTATATCTTTTAGAAACATGAACAGCGATTCGAGCATAAAAACATGATCTCTACCAATGAACATTGCTGGATGTATTGGAAGTTTCTGTCGGTAGGGTACTAAAAAGTGGTTTTTCCTTAGACAGTCTAGCTCATTGCACTAAACAAATATATGAAAAACCGTCAGCGGTTGCCCACATCTCTCACAGATAGGTTGCTCACCGCCAGCCAACAAATATGCATGCGTGCTGTGTGTGTGTCCTATTTGTAATCTGGTGAGCATTACTTGTGTGTAGCGTGATTTGGATACTGGTGGCAAATTTCCAAGTATCTGTTTTAATACATGTAATTTGTTTTGTGTTTCTCTATCCCACAGCCGCTGCCAACACACCCTGAGCTCCCGTAGAAAGAAGGGCTTCAAGGTCAAGCGCAGGGACATCTATGGATGTATTGGTAGCAGCGTTGTTTTGGGCAGATGCAGCAAGTTTATCCGTCAAGACATTTTCCCCAATCTGACGGTGTCCTGGCACCCAGAACACTACGTTATGCTGTTTGAGTGCGTATACTGTGTATAGGAGTGAGTAAAGAGATACAAGAACGGAATTTTAGTGTTTTTTCAGTGTTAGGAGGGCTTTTAGCACGCTTAGAGAATCTGTGTATATCACTGCGCTTTGTAGTTTTATTTGTTTATTGTGTTTGACAGCCGCAAGTATCGCATGAGCTTCTGCAGTAAAGATGCTTGTGTTAGGATGAAGAGTACCCGCATCTGAAAAAGATGGGCCAACTGCAGCGTACGAGACAGAAGTGTGTCTTTTCAAGGCCTTGGTGTAGACTTCGGGACAACTGTATTTGTGTTGGAGTTCATGAAAGTTATGTGCGGATGTGTGCAACAGGTGCATGCTTTGTGACTTCCGCAAAAGATATGTCACAGTCTATAAGCTGCCACTGCCACAGCGGTAGATATGCAGCAGGAGAAATCAAACAGTGTTCTAGAAGTGGCACATCGGTTTCCTCAGCGAGGCCTCTCACACGAAGTGAGTAGGGCTGCCTCAACGAAGGACGGCTGTGGAACAGGGCAGAGTAAAACCGATCATTGATCGTGAAATTAGAGGGGTGTTCTTTGTCTGCGTTCACCTTGAGGTAGTACACAAAAGATGCGCAACATCTCTGTAAGTAGAGTGACCACTCATTCGATTCTGCATACAGGCTTTCCACAGGGCTGGTGCGAAAAGCACCCGTAGAAAGGCGGATGCCCAAACGGTGCACGGTGTCCAGCATCTTCAAAGCACTTTGAGTCGCAGACTGATAAACAACGGCCCCATAATCTAAGCGGGTGCGAATGAGGCTTCCATACCAATTCATGAGACGTTGCCTGCCACTACCCCATGTAGAACGTGACAACACATTTAGAACATTTATGACTTTTACACATTTTGTTTTTCAATTCTTGGTGTGTGGTATGAAGGTCAACTTGTTGTGCAAGATTAGGACTAAGAATTTATGCTCGGCACTAACAGACAGACGTTGACTGTTCGGTTGAATGTCAGGCTCTGAGTGCATGCCTCTCTTTCGAGAGAACAAGACACACGTGCTTTTTTGTGGGTTCAGTCGGAATCCATTTTTTTCTGCCCATTTGGAGACCTTCTTTAAACCTAGATGAACCTGCCACTCACACATCGCCAGGTTACATGACTTCAACCCAAGCTCGACGTCATCGACATATGCACAATAGAACATATTGCTGGGGATGGACAGGTGCAAGGAGTTCATTTTGATAATAAAAGTGTATAACTAAGTACACCACGTTGCGGTACTCCCGTTTCTTGGACAAATGTTTGGGAGAGAGCACTGCCCACATGGACACGGAATGTCAGATTGGATGACTCTCTATTATGGAAAGCATTCCACCACGCACACCCAGGTGAGACAAGTTTACTAATATGCCAAAACACCATGTTGTGTCGTAAACCTTCTCGATATCGAGAAACACAGAGGAAGTATTGTATGTGGACGAACGCGTCTCGGATCTCTGCCTCAGTGCGCACCAGATGGTCGGTGGTAGGGTTGACAGGCGGGCTAGTTGGTACGAATTCATAATGGAATAATTGGAAGCGCAAACTAACGCTTGTTTGTTTCTTCTCTTGTGTCCCGTTGGTTTGCGCTTCCAATTATTCCATTATGAAGATGGTCGGTTGTAGATCTACCCTCTCTAAACCCACACTGGAATCGATCGAGCGGATTGTGTGTTTCAAGGAAATGTAAAAGTCGGCGGTTTATTATCTTTTCAAAATGCTTACAAAGGCAGCTTGTAAGTACAATTTGCCTATAACTCGAAACTGAGGAAGGGTCCTTGCTCTGTTTCGAAATAGGGATAATAATAGCCTCTTTCCTGGAAGTAGGGATGATGCCAGAAAGCCAGATAGCATTGTATAGGGAGAGTAAAGTTTTTCGCGGTTTGATCGGCAGGTTTTTCAACATTTCATACGCGACACATTCGTAGTCTGAGGCCGAATTACTGCATGAGTTTAGTGATGTTTGTAGCTCAGCTAAGTTGAAAAGCTGGTTGTATGCCTCGTATATTGTGCACTTGTATTCTAGTTTCTTCTTTTCTATCCTTGCTTTATATCTTTGGAAAGCTTCAGTGTAGTGTGACGAGCTAGACACCTGCTCGTAGTGTGCACCGAGGAAGTTCGCTTGATCTTCCAGGCTGTCACCCTGTGTGTTTACGAGTGGGAGTGGGTGTACTCGTCTTCCTGCTACCCTGCCAACTATGTTCCAGACTTTAGCCTCTTCTGTATACCAATTTATCCCTGATAAAAACTTGTGCCAGCTTTCTCTTCTGGCCTGCTGACGCGATCCCCCTCATTGAGAATTTATTTTCTTAAAGCTGTCAAAATTTTCGGCTGTTGGTGAATTCCAAAGCAACCTCCATGCCCTGTTCTGCTCCTTTTGGGCATTCCGACACTCAGGCATACCAGATGTTTACCGTATGCACTTGGCTGCTGCGTCGGTAAGAAAAGCTGTGAATTATTGCACAGCTTCATATATGTTTAACTTACATATCTCAATCCAACTTAAACGAGCAGTGTTATGAAACTTCCCAGTCCGCTTTGTCTGTCTACCATCTGGGAACATGTGGACGATCTTTTTCTAGTGGTGTACTTAGAATGATCGGAAAGTGATCACTTCCGAAAGGATTTTTTATCAGTTTCCATTGAAGCAGGGGTACAAGCGATAGTGACACAATGCTGACATCTGTGCACGAGTAAGTTTTGTTGGCGAGGCTAAAGTATGTTGTTTCTTTCCTATTCAACGACAAGCACCCGAAGAAAAGGGGAAAGAGGCCTTAAAAATTCAATCATCCGGTTTCAGCTCAACCTCCAAGATCCCCTTTTCCCCGGACATGGCAAAGACACGCACCGCTAGGCATGGGAAAAAATCGAACCCCCCCCCGCCCCCCATGAGCTCGGGTCCTTGGTGTAATACACAAGGCATTTATACTGCGCGCAACTGTTCCTCTTCAACTTCTCATTGTACAGGTGCGTTTATCTGTTGCTATTAGGCGCGACACGTGTCCCCAGCTGTGTTAAAAGTCAGCAATTATTTTTGCTTTCGCAACCCTTTTTCACACCACGCACACAGAGTCAATTGAAGCTGCAGGGACAATTTATTTCATGGCACCCGAAGTCACGGATCTTTTGAAGTAATCATCCATATCTATTACTTCTGAATAAGCGAGCAGTTACACGTTCTCGCTAAGAAAGAACGGCTCTTTGTAGAGGCATGAGAATGAAAGCATTGTGATGAAGGCTTCTAAAAGATGCACAGGTGAACTTTGGGGGGGGGGGGGTGCCGTTTGCATACGATGGTCATTAGAGACCACAATAATTAAGGCAGAAGCACCTACCCATATCTGCTCAAGTATTTATCAAGTTTCCCCCATTTCTACCTGGCATGTAGCCAGCGACGAATACGCTCCTCCACCTCTTTACCCAAAAATGATATCTTTCTAGCACAAGCTGTGAAGAACTGCATATGACTGAGTCTAATCTATACCACGTTATTTTTGAACACTCAATAGTCTGTTGTAACAAAAACAAAAAAATGTCATAATAAGTTAATTTATATGTATTACACGTAATGATCTTGACTAAAGTGCCTACAAATCTTTATTCTGACGTCATTGAAGTTCTGCATCTCATGAACAATAAAATACCTCTTCAATGAGCTTCAAGGGACCCCAGTGAAAAGTTCGTCAAAGTGAATGTTTGCTACTCTGAAGCAGTCATGTTCTAACTTGTTATTAGAAACTAAAACAAAATTATCAATTATCAAAATGAAATGTGAACACTTCTATTTGCAATGCTGCTTTCTTAACTGTTAATTTTTGCTTATTTTGGCATTGTCCGGTAAGTGATGCCACTCTTTCTTGTCGTATATGGCATAAGAGTGACTTTCACGAAGTCATTCTTCTTTCGATTTCTAATGGCTAACAACCCTGTTTATGGCTCCTGTAGTAGCGAGGAGACATTACTGCCGGTCTTCTGCGACTGTCCTCGCTGCAATCTTTGGAGAAGACCAATTGCAGTTTCTCTAGCTCCCACAGATCACAGGTCAACAGGAGACGAAACCATTCTGCAACGTAGTCTTAAAAGTCATTGCGGGTAAACGCTATGATGGCAGCGCTCAACTTTTTGAACTCATCTGAGTTTCACAAGTGGCATTAGGGCAATGGATTTAACTTGACTGAGGTGTGTACCTTGGTTTGTGCATGTTGTCGCATCTCTCTACCTCTGTAGTTATACCCCACCATTTTCCCCTCTGATAGAGTATTATACCAGCCGTCTAGATTTCTTATCATTCATACTTTACTCTTCTATTCTTTCCATCTGCTTATATAGCATGTTTCGAGAAATGTAGTAATTCTTTGCTGAAGCTGTGTGCTTATACCTGGACAGGTCAGGAATTGTGTCACCGAGATGAAGCTTCCATAAAATGTATCCGACTCAACGGTCTGCTAGGCCACAGCGTACTTTGGTTTCCTAGGTAGATAAATGTTTTTAGTTAAAAGTTTTTGTGCTTTATTTACACGAGTTGCCTCTTACTCTTTTTAATTTTTTTCTTATTCCTCAGGTTGGACTCTTGACGTAACATCTTGAGTAGATGTTATGTCACATGTCTCAAAGCAAAAGTTCAGATTGGCATAATCTTCCTAATTCAAAGTGCTGCCTCTACCCACTTTTTAGGACAACGCTTGACCAATACGACCTGATAGACATTGGATAGTGTCCGAATGTATGTTCGTAGAAATGAAGGGTGCTCTGCAATAATTTAAACTGAAGCGCGCTTGCATCGGGTACTCAAATAGATATTGTGGAGTACTAAAAAAAAAGGTCCGTACAACTGCGCACTTATATTAGTGACGTTCGTTCAGGTGGCATTTTAGTGTATGTGTATTGTATTTCTAAATATAAGTTTGTTCCCGAACTACGAAAACGCGACTGGTATTAGTTTTTTTGTGTGTGAATAACCCGATGTTTTGGTCCTGTGCTAAAACACAACCGTGAATTTTCCAAAAGTTTACATTGCAGAGTAAGCACTAAAAATTTCAGTCACTATGGAGATTACCATCATCCAGATTTTTCCTATAACGTGACATTACACCCAATTTCAACCCTAAATGACTCATTGATGAGATATGGGGTACTGCTAACGCATTTCAAGGGGCTCCGCTAGCTAAAACTTGTTCAAACGATCTCACCCTGCCACCCTACCCCCATCTTGCTTTCATCGCTGACAGGTCCCATCGGGAAGCTAAATTTTAAGACTGCTGCCCACCAGTGGAGGTCAGCCTAAAAAGTTTGCTTTATAGTCATGAATGCGGTCATATTCAGTAAAAAAAAAACATCTCGTGACACCTTCTGTTTTACGTCATTACTTTCACGGAACGTGCAACGCGTACGATACCTTTCAGGATATGCTGATATCTACGTCAGGACATGTCGCTTGTTGGCGCACATGTCTGTACTTGTTCTACATGTACATGTAAGTACAGACATGTACTTCGACTTATGTCGAAGTACATGTCTGTACTTCGACATCAAAGGAAATGAATGGTGACATTACAATAGCCCCAACAGTGATGCAGGGGGTGAAAGGAAAATTGCATGACGGCTTGACAAAGACCTTCATTTCAAGCCTAGCCACATCAACGTGAAATTATTATGCACTATACAATCAGGATCATGCTATTTCGCATTTTCAAACATATACAGATTGTTCAAACAAAATACCAGTATGTCGCATAACCCTGCTTTCTTCGTATGAATGGGAATAGCTTATATAACATAAAAAAGCGCTTTCTGTGTTCTTCGTGTTAAAAAGAGTCATAAATCGCTACATTGAATAAACTTTACTGTCTAATGTGTTGTGCGGAGTATCTCGTCCCATTTTGCCGAAGCTCTGCAGTCAATTATTTTATGCTTCTGAAAACGTAATTCGTTGGAACAAGGGCGATAGTTGGGTGTGTCACCTCTTCTGTGTCCTTTGATTGTTCATGCTTTCTATATCTACTATTCGAATAGTATAATGGATGGAATGGGACATGTTTAAAATACTTTCGGGAATGCCCATAGTTTAAAATGGGTTACTACTTACAGTATATCGAAAACGCACTCTTCGTTATTTCTAGCTGTTTCCTTATGCGATGAAGTCGTTCAGGGCAGAATCACGCGATGCGGCGCCAGTGCACTTATGAGTGTTTCCGGTGTATGCGTATTCCTAGCAATTGCAGTTAAACACATACATTCCGAGATACTAGCACTACTGATACGCTTCTACATCACTAACAAGCAGCAACCTACGTTTCGTTCTGTCTACAGCTGCAAGAACTTCGCGCTAGATTGTATAGCAGAGGACCAAATTTTTGTAGTGATAGATGGAGTTTGTGACTTTTTCCGGAGAATTTTCCTGCTGTGTGTACTTATTCCCTCAAAGTGCAAGTGCGAATCGCACGACAGGCGTTCAGAGAGACGTGGATGATCGGAATGATATATTACGAGTGTCTCTCGTGGCGCTTCAAGCATAAATATTCCTCCTAAGCAGGCAGGCGTTCAAATTGACGTGGATGACCGAAATTATGTATTATGAATGTCTCTCGTAGCACGTCAAGCACAAATATTCCTCCTAAGTGTGGATAAATGACGGTTTCCTGAGCACGAACTCAAGCAAGGTGCACAAATAAGTTTAGGAAACCTTTCGCGACGTTTAATTCGAGCGAGTAATCCAAGATGGCAATGAGTATAGCATCCTTACAAGGAATCAATACGCCTGGAAATAATACATATTCCTGAGGTTCAATGTCATAAAACCACAATATGATCATGAGACGCTGTAGAGAAGCACCCCGGAAATGTCAACCAAGTGGTGCTTTTTATGCGCTTGGACATCTCACAGTACCCGGGCCTCTAGCAATGTGCCTCCATTGAAAGGAGCCGAGTGCAGTAACCAGTGCTCTATCGCAGTGCACTCTAGATGGAAAATCTGCTGCATATTTTGTTGCACGTATTGTAGAGCCAATATAGGCATACTGGAGAAAATATACAGCGAATCTGCAACTGCCATCGTCATGCATAAGGAAAGTTACGAAATCCCCAAAAAATTGAGGATCTTTAAGCTTCGCCTTGAACGCGATAAGCTTCGCCTTAAGCTTCGCCTTGAGTTGAACGCGATAGCGAAATCCGGCCCCTAGCGCGCCCTTCAACCGCTAAATGCATAGTTGCAATAATATGTTGTGTCACACACACACACACACACACACACACACACACACACACGCACGCACGCACACACACGCACACACACGCACGCACGCACACGCACACGCACACACACACGCACACGCAAACACACAATAGGTCGTACAAGCATGCGCGCAAACAGTATACAGAGGTTTTTGATCTAAATCGAGAATCGCATGGCATCCGAGGTACACGCCCTCACAGATAACAGCACATTATGTGGCGTTCACTGTTTGCTTGATCAACGCCTCTGGTAAGGCACGATTTGTTTTCCGCTAGATGGACATAGTTGTCTATGGTTAGAGCTATTTGAAACTTTCTGTCTGTTTTTAGCGGCGATAGCTCCACTTTCCCGGCCTTATTTGACGTAGTTTGAGGCTTCCCAAATGCGCCTACAAATCGCCGAATGAGCTCGTTTTCGTCCTGAAACCTGTCGAACGAAATGCGTTAAAGGGGCTCAGAAACACTTTTTCAGGAAACCATGGATTCAATTCACTACAAGAGCTTATTGCCTCACGAATTGAGCACCGCAAAAGTTTTAAGATTCCGTCCAGTGTGAGTGGAGTTACAAAGGTTTGTCGCATGCTGCAATTTCATTATCTCTTCTCTCGTCTCGACGAGAGCGCGACGACAGCGCTGGAAGCTAAGCAGGTAGGGGTGGCAGGAGAAAAGAAACTATTACGCCTCTTGACCTTGAGCACTTTCTTTTTCTTCGAATGCGCGGCTTTTTTAGCGTGATCACGCACGCACGCATGGACAAGTAGCGGCCTCCCGCGGCGATCTCGGAAGCTTTATTTTTCGGTCACAGACGCACAGACGATTTTTCGCTCACAACCAACGGGGCTGATACCGACGGCGAGATTTCTGTGACATGAACTCTCTAACGCTATCACGTTAAGACAGATATGGTGGCACCACCCCTGCAATTCATTTTAACGCGATAGCGTTAAAGAGCTCGTGTCGCAGAAAACCCACCGCCGGCGTTGGCCCCGTTGGATGTGATCGAAAAATTTGTCACCAGTGTCGGCATCATGCACTGTATATGTATACGTATCTATATATATGAAACGCAAGAACACAAAATCCGGGAAAAGAACTCCAGTGCGTGGATTGAACGCGACCCTCCGTGTCATGAAGGTGAGGCAGGCGTTAACCACTGAGCCGTCGAGGGGTACCTCCTCCAACGATCAAACGGCAAGCTATTCATATCTACCACTTACCACTGTCGGCGGCCATCTCGGGAGGGGGGGGGGGGTGACTATCGTGTTTTCCGCATTATCAGCAAGATGGCGCAATGAGCGCGGCGGCTCTCATCTCTCACGCGTACGTTGGTCCGCGTAGAGGAGGGGAGTGGACTATTTCTCGCACGCCCTTATCTCGCGGTGGGGAAGATCATACGTCTAGGCTGTCGTTGGGCTTGCACTGGAACGATTCTGTTGTAGTTACGGGGCGCACAAAGGTGACTGCAATTGTTGTACAGCCTCTGTTTTCTAAAACGGCGCGCTTTCCAAACACAGCGAAGTAACAAACTCAGACGCTTATTCGCGTGCATCTGTATTTGTGAGCACGTTTTGTGCGTCATTTGTGCGTCAGAAACGTGGGGCACGTTTTGATGTGCTTGTCATTCTGCGCTTCACCTTCCAATTTGTTGCTATCACGTTCATTGCTTCGCCTTTGCGGCAAAACTGTCACTTTTTTTCGCGTACTTACTTTGATGTCCTTCATTAGATTTGGCGCCAAACGTTCAAAAAAAGCAGAGATTGCTTGTCTGTTGAGCAGTCGCTGGTTTCCCCAGGACTCTTCTAGCACAAAATTGATGACGTGCAATGAGCGCTCATGCCTTTATCTCAAAGTCGCTGTACTCGCAGAAGCGAACGAGGTTGTGTTTACAATCTTCCTCTTCACCCTCTCGATCCAGATGGGAATCAAATCATCGTCGTATTAGTTGTCTTCCGAAACGGCTGAGTACAGATCTGTGTCCTTGGTGTCACTGGGCAAGTTTCCTCTCATCCTCGCAGTGGTCGGCCGAGATGACTGCTGGTCAGGCGGTCCTCCCGAATGCCCCGCGTCCATGGTTGCAAGACGTAGAGGTGAGACTCCAGGAAAATCTGAAGGTTTCACTGAAACAATGAGAGAGCATAGATAAGGGCGTTTGGGTACCCGAACCCTTCATCGTCGTCGTCTGATTTAAATAAAAAAGCCTCAAGGGGTCCAGCTGCTGAGGCGTACCTGCTGAACCCTCACTGAACTTTGTGTTGGGGCAAAGCTTTGGATTCTGGCTACACGAAGACAAACACAGCTGAAAGAACGAAGATTATATAAATTCATGTGCTACCCACAATTCTGATTCTGGCTGAAGCATCATGCGTTCCAGCTTCTTTAAACGTCAGCGCCAGAATTCCCTCTAGTGTTATGCAGAAAACTCTATGGATCTGGCTACTCTGCTTTTCTTACTCAGTAATTTTTATTATGACATTATTAAAAACAAACATTGAAATAATGCTAAACTCGCGCACGAAATGTGTCCATTCACAAAAGCAATATTGACAATTCAATGAAATGTTTTCGTGCCAGCAAGTAGTATGTTCACCATCAGAAAAACTGAGCAGTTGGACGAGACACATTGAAAAAAATCACGAAAAGGAGCGGTTGTTCTCGTCGTTCCTTTCATTGCGTCTCACACTGCTGCACAGTTTTTTTTTTTCTGAAGCTGTTCTCGCACCAACTCGTACAACTTTCACTGCTTTGTACAGGGCAATGTTCACGCACACGAAACAAAAGAAACTTTAACCATTTACAGACCGCATCTTGCAGTCATTTTTAGAATGTAACTCAATGTTCACTCAGAATTTATTCTGTAGTGATTATAAAACAAAATGCATATAATAATAGGCTACACTGACAAAATACTCTATCCGAAAATTCACAGGTGTACTCTACACGAATAATTTTTCGCGGTGCCTTTTATCAGCATGCAATTGATATTTCACTGCAGTCATCATTTGGTTTTTCTTCATTACTAGTGCAATGCTTATTACGCCTCTGGCTACAACGGCAGTTCAGAACAATTACTAATATACTACTTGCTTTTCAGATTCTCGCTAGAACGCTTGTTTGAGTGTTAGTTCCAAAAGTTGCATCTTCCATGTTAAGCTTGCCGGGATTTCTTTACACAGTGGTCGCCTATTTACACCATTAGGTACTGATGCACATTCTCTCTTTTCCGAGTTGATCATTCTCTCTTTTCCGAGCATCCGAGTTGACTTAAGGACTTCAGGCTCTGGTTGATGCGATGATGTTTCGAATGCTAACAATGGTAACGTTCAGGTGAACCTCTGTATTAATGAGGACGTGAACTCATTTGATGTAGAAGTGGACGCGCAACTGACTAAGCAATATTCTGGAAGTAATGTTAACTGGATGGACCTGAGTAAAAAGAAGGACACGGAAGCATATCCTGTACATGTGGATGAGCACATGACTAAGCGAGAAGAGAGCAGTTATGCCACTCGGATGGACCTAAATAAAAAAACATTCATCATATACCACGGTACGCAGGGAATCGATGTTTTTCAAAGCATGCGGATTAAACGTGAACTAAAATGTACGTTAACCCGACATGACAGCTGTATTATAGGGGTACATATGAAATGTGTATCAATTGAACTGCGAGCACTGCAACTCGAATTGACCTTTCAGGAAAATAAGGGTCTATTTGAAAAGTGGTTCCAAGACCAGGTGTGGCTCTCTGGTACTATATTTGATTCCCACGAAAAATGCTGGCGTTTTATTCTTGCTGGGATCTTGACATTTATTTTTCGCATTGATGAAATCAACGCTGCCGATGTCAGCTTTTCGTTAATGCTCACGCGTTGAAATCGCTCATGCGTCTTCTCGACGTTCCTAGGTAAAATGTCTTTCACCTGCGGTATACACCCGCGTACGTGTGGTATATACCCACGTGCAGTTATGTGGCACTGTCTGGTTGGTGGAAAGTGTTTGGCGATGTACGCGACACTATTCTGACATTATTGACGCCATGACCAGTGAGTTGTACTCGTTAAAACTTTTTACCCTCCGGTTATAATTTTGGTTCACCCGAAGTTCAGGGTGTGATCGCGAAAGCACCCGGACGAAGGCAGCTAGACAGACAGACAGACAGACAGACAGACAGACAGACAGACAGACAGACAGACAGACAGACAGATAGATAGATATATAGATAGATAGATAGATAGATAGATAGATAGATAGATAGATAGATAGATAGATAGATAGATAGATAGATAGATCCAGATAGATAGATCCAGATAGATAGATAGATAGATAGATAGATAGATAGATAGATAGATAGATAGATAGATAGATAGATAGATAGATATAGATAGATAGATAGATAGATAGATAGATAGATAGATAGATAGATAGATAGATAGATAGATAGATAGATAGATAGATAGATAGATAGATAGATAGATAGATAGATAGATAGATAGATAGATAGATAGATAGATAGATAGATAGATAGATAGGATAGATAGATAGATTAGATAGATAGATAGATCGATAGATAGATAGATAGATAGATAGATAGCTAGATAGATAGATAGATAGATAGATAGATAGATAGATAGATAGATAGATAGATAGATAGCTAGATAGATAGATAGATAGATAGATAGATAGATAGATAGATAGATAGATAGATAGATAGATAGATAGATAGATAGATAGATAGATAGATAGATAGATAGATAGATAGATAGATGTTCAAGGACCCGAAATAACGGGGGGGGGGTCAACTCCCTCCACGCCTAGCCGTGCGTGGCTGAGCCTTGTTAGGGAAAAAAGAAATCCTGAGGGACGAGCTGACACCAGGCGATGGCCCCCCGGCAGAAAAAAATACACTCCTTTGGCCCTGGCTTCACGTAGGCGACACCCCTGGGCGGATGCACCCCAGGGAAAACCGGCATTCGCTTTTTCCTATCCCCCTGTCTGATCTTTTTATTTCCTGTCCTCTTTCCCATCTGTCTTGACTTATGGTCTCTTCTGTTACTACCCCATTTTTATAGGTGGCTTGGGTTAACGTTGTGCACCTATCCAACCTTGGCCTACGCGCATTCAGTTATAATAGCGATGTACGGCTGGCACCTGCATGATTCTCATATCGCGAATCTTGCAGCGTCCCCTCGTTGGACTTCGTGGTGGGTGGTTGCCATCGTTACCGAATCATATTTTCTTACCACGCATGAAGCCTTTCCCCTCCTGACTGATCGCACCGCTTCGAAGCGCGTACGCACCGATGAACTGACTTTTTTTCAGCCGACCCAAGGCAGTTCATTATCATGTTGTACATAGTGAGAAGCCCAGTAAGATAGCCAGAACAGTGTCTCCTTTTGTTGTATCGCGATCACTGACCACCACGTTAGGTGATTGTTATTGAATTACAAAAATGGCTAGTCGAGACCTTTTTTTAAAAAGTCCGTGACAACACTCGATTTTACAAGCTTAAAAACTTTGCAACATTTTGTGACATTCCTTTCAGTGTAACACCCCGTCGATCTATATACTCCGCACGTTGAGTTGTTTCCCACACAGACCTCTTCTAAATAACAGAGGCTAAACTCCTTGAAGGCTGCAAATAATAGAATGTGAAAAGTGTGAAACAAATCATCATACGAAGAAACAATAAGGAGATTTCCACGAAACACTTGGTACTGACCTTTGCCAACAGTGAACTACCGCAAACAATAGACACTGGCTACACTAAGACACCGATCAGATCGTATATACCAAACCCTCGCCGATGTTACCAGTGTGAAAGGTTCAGCCATGGTTCTCAGAGCTGTCGTAGGCGACCTGTATACTTGCGCAAAATGTGGTGCCCAAGGCCATGCCTCGGACAAATGTAATGAAACTCCACACAGTGTGAACTGTGACCATCCGGCATATTCGCGTTCTTGTATACAGTGGAGAAAAGAAAAAAAAATATTACACTGAAGATCCACTAAAAATATCTCTTTCAAAGAAGCACACCGAAGGTGTTAGGCCTTTTACGGCACTACCTATGCTGATGCGGCGCGTCAGGGAGCAGCATCGCATCACCCTCTGCCACTACCCAGGCCAACGCAAAGTGATCCACCGGGTGTGGCGGCCGTCCCGTGGTGGAAGCAGCCAAGTCTGCTCCCCCTACGAAGCCACAGGCTCAGGCGACTGCGGGCTCGTCGGGTCTATCGACTACGTCTCGCTAGGCGAGGTCGCAAATACGTAACAGCAGCTCGCGTACGTGGGTGTCTAGTGCCTCACATAAGGTAATGGACGCAAACGCGGTACCTCAGGTGCCGGAAGTGTGAAGTGGCTCCCTGGAGCGCACTAAGAAAACCAAGAACCCAATAACAGGGCCTGATGACGGCCCTGCTACTTAAGCAACAACTTGCCACTTAAACAGCCACTTCATTTTCGTAGACACAGCACTACTTTCCACCCGATATGGAAACACAGACTGTACAATGGAACGACAGAGGGCTTCTTACAAACCTCGACGACGTTCAAGAACTTCTACACAAACTCTCACCAAAAGTGCTGTGTGTACAGTAAACAAACTTAAAATCCAAACACACCAACTTTCTACGTAGTTACATCATTTTCTGAAAGGTTCACAATAATGCCATGGCATCATCCGGAGGTGTAGCTGTTAAAATTAAGCAATGAATAGCATGTAAACACTTAAAACTCCAAACGACTCTTGAGGAAGTGGTCGTTCGAGTGGTGCTTCTAAATAAACTCGTTACCATTTGCTCTGTATAAATACCTCAACATTTCCAACTGCACAAACACGAATTCTAGTATTTGATAGATGAACTTCCCGAACCCTGTCTTGTCCTAGGGGACTTCAATGCACATAATAGTCTATGTGGCGATTCTCAATGCGACGCGCGAGTGTCGCCTAAACGAACAGTTCCTTTTCTTTTCCGGCGCCAGTCTCCTGAATCGGAAAGAGCCTACATATCACAACCTTGCTAACGAAACCTACTCCTCTATAGACATAAGCATCGCATCCCCATCGCTTCTGTCCTTACTTCAATGGAAAACCATAAAAAAGCCTTACGGAAGAGACCATTTCCCGGTAGTTTTGAGTACACCAATATCATATGAACGTCCTTAACATGTTCCCCAAATGGCTCACCAGAAAAGCCGATTGGGAACAGTTTCGAAAAGATACCCTCTTAAACTGGACTGACGTGTGAGCGTTAGGCCTAGAGGCTGCTGTTGACTACTTCACAGTTTTTTTTTAATTGACATTGCCATCAAATTTATTCCTCAAACAAGTGGACTATCTGGCAAACGACTTGTCCCTTGATGCTGGAATGAGTGTCGAAGAGCGCATAAAAAACAAAACAAAGCGTGGTGATTGCTCCGAGAATCACTAACGGCCGAGAACCTCACAAATTTTAAAAACATAAAATCACAGGTCAAGAGGTCCTGCTCACAGGGAAGAAGAAAAATTTGGCAAACTTTTTTATCTGGTATCACATCATATATAAATGAGGGTAAGGTATGGAACAGGGTGAGAAGGGTGGACGAAAAACAACCATATGCGCTCCCTCTGGTGGGCACACAAGACGACAGCTTGGAAGGCCAGGCTAATCAACAAGGAGCATACTTCGAGCAAGTCTCGAGCTCGTGACACTACTCTCAAGAGTTCCAACCGTATAGGACTAGAGTGGAGAAGCAGAAACTGGATACTAAATGTACAAAATAAGAGGCATACAACAAAATTTTCTCCGTGGCTGAACTACACGCATATCTAAACTGCTGCAGCACTTCCACTCCGGGATCTGACCGTGTTGTCTATAAATGTTGAAGAACCTAGCTCTCGAAACGCAAAAAACCTGTCTTTACCTCTACAAAGCTAACTGGTTGGCCGGTGACATCCCTTCTAGCTAGATGGAAAGAGGCAATTATTATTCCCATTTTGAAAGAAGGCAAGAATCTATCTTCCGTTACGAGTTACAGGCCCATCGCACTAACAAGCAGCCTATGCAAACTTTTTCAAAAAATGATAAATCGTCAACTCGTACGCTTCTTTGAAACAGACAGCCTACTTGATCTGTACGAGTGTGCGTTCCGCGAAGACAGATCCACCATTTACCACCTGGTACGCATCGAGGCACAGATCCGAGATGCTTTCCTCCACAAGCAATTTTTACTATCTGTCTTTCTCGATATGGAAAAAGCCTATGACACCACATGGCGCTTTGGGATTTTGCGAGACCTCTCACGGTTAGGTGTCCGAGGCAATATGCTATGCTGAACATAATTCAAAGTTATCTGTCCAATCGCACTTTCCGTGTCCGAGTGGGAAATGTCTTGTCTTGAACTGTCGTGCAAGAAACGGGAGTGCCCCAAGGCGATATCCTGAGCAGCACACTTTGTCATTATAAAAATGAATACCTTGCATACTACCTGTACTCCGCGAAATATGTTATACTGCACATACGTCGACGACGTGCAGATAGGTTACAAATCATGCAACCTCGCAATGTGCGAGCAGCAGATTCAGCTTGGCTTGAATAAGGTAACCAAGTGGACAGATGAGAATGGATTCATCCTTAACCCACAAAAGAGCGCCTGCGTTTTATTCTCAAGAAATAGAGGTCTACATCCAGATCTGGACAACGAATTGCATAGTCAGAGCCTACCAGTGAAATCCGTGCAAAAATTTTAGGCATCGTATTAGACAAGAAGCTAACATTCATTTCTCACATTAAACATCTCAAAAAAAGTGCCTGAAAGCAATCAATGTTCTGAAAGCAATCAATGTACTCAAAGTTTCATCGAGGACGTCATTGTGCATGCAGGAATAGAAAATGCCTGATCAATCTTCATGAAAACGTCATATTCACACGCCTTGATCACAGGGCGATAATTTATCAGTCTTCAGCACCAAGTGCCCTGTATTGGCTTGATCCTATCCACCATTTGGACAACCGCATTTTAATGGGTGCTTTTCGCGCCAGCCCCGTAGAAATTTTTATATTGAGTCAAATGAGTGGTCGCTTCATCTGCAAAGAACTTACTGGTCCTTTGTGTACTTTTTTAAGATGAACGCAGACAGAAGCACCCCTAATACTCCACTTTTAAGGATTTGTCGAGTTCCACTCTATTTCAAAACAGGCCTTCAATGAGGCAACCCTACTCAGTTTGCCTGAAGGGTCTAGCTGAAGAAACTGGTGTGTCACTGGAACACAGTTTAATGGCTTTTGAAGTATACTTTCCACCATAGCAGTTGCAGACTATAGATTGCCCCCCATTCTTACTATACAATTCAGATCACTGTCATTACTTTATTACTTCTATGTTATACCCACTTTAGCGCGAGAAATTTTAAAGCTTTTATACAACCAGCCCAACATATTCATTGTTCCCATCTCGTCTTCTGACCAGGCGCTGTTTGGCCATCAAATGGCCCTTGCGCCACAAAACACCACTCATCATCATAGATGCTCAAAGGGCCCGCACTACGCTAAGAAATTCTGCGTATATGAAACATCAAGATCAAGAAAGTTAACATGTTAGAGGCTTTGTATTCTCAGAAGTGTTGAACGTTGGAAGAAGAGCTGCATGAAATAGTTCATTCTCTGTCGTTAAATTACGTGAAATTCAAACATAACAAAGAAATATTATTATTATTATTATTGTTGTTGTTGTTGTTGTTGTTGTTGTTGTTGTTGTTGTTGTTGTTGCTGCTGCTGCTGTTGTTGTTGTTGTTACGCGAAGGTGACCGATGGATTCGACCATCGGGCGTCGTTTAAACGGCACTGGCCTCGCAAAGTACATGGGCGTCTACAATATTTCGCAACTATCGAAATTCGGCCACCACAGTTGGGATCGAACGCACAACCTTCGGGCCTACAGCCGAGCACTGTTAACACTACGACAACGCGGGAGAGCCGCTCCTCATCGTGTGACGGCTTTAGGAGGTAGAATCTGAACCACCGTGTGGGGTATTTATCAGTGTAAAATAACATGGCTATGGCAATTCCGTTTTGGGATTCATTAGTTCGCAACGATGGCCTACTGTTCGTACACACTACAGTGGACAGTCATTCACATACGCATGGAGCTGTCCGTGGTGTGGCCAACTGCCAACTCTCACCCACATTATGTTGGAATGCGAATCGTATCTCCAAATTTTTCGGTTCTCTCCTATTGGGGACAAAATCTCGACTGAGGCAGTGGGAGACCCAGATTGCTAGCATGGATCGGGAAGTCTAGCTGGCTTTGCTCGACCAAGCCCCACGAGCCGCACTGCAGTGGAGCCCTCGACTGAGGATCCTACCCATTTGCCCAGAATTGTTTAGGAAAGTAAAAGAAAAATTCATCGTTTTCACTTAGAGTATAATGCCATATCAGAGTTTCTATCGATACGTTATTATACAAGGTTCTCCATATAACTACATAAATAAATTCAACTTATCTCATTATGATGCACCACTTCTATAATTTTGCTTTTATCGTGATAATGTGTGATTACATATTTTTTTAAAGAAACTTCATCGCAATTTAAGCGGTTTTTTTTTGCAAGAAGGCCATCTGAAAGGGAATCTATACTGCTCATAAAATCGCAGCTGCTTGCCTAAAAGCAGCTGTGCGATTTCCAGCTCTAGTAGCAGTGTCGCCTCCCAGAACTATGAAGATGCGCAGGTTTGCCTATAACTGCTGGACAAACGACATTTATTACCTCCTGAAGTGCCATTCTCATTTCACGGAAAAAATACGCGCGGAAAAAAAACTGTACTGTTTCGACGCTGTTTTATCGCATTCACAGACGGGCAATCTATATAGATGACCAAACAGATTTCCGCTTACACCTGTCCAACTAAAACAACTTTGCGCCGAACACGAAACCCTTGCGAAGGGAAACGATCAAAACACGAATCGCTTCCAGTTTCGAATGAGCCAGCTAGAAATATATTCTCGCAATATTTTCATTTCATTTGTGAAGACTGCCTATTTTGCAGAACGCAGCACAACTGAGTCCCTGTGTCCTGAGAGAGAGAGAGAGAGATCAAAAAAATACTGATAGAAAGGTGAAAAGCCTGAATTACAGTTTGCCCTGGCATGCTACTCTGGACTGGGTGGTGGCACTTGTCGATGTACCACCACTCATTGCTAGAAACACGGAAGTGGAAAGGCACACCATGCCATATCTGCCTTCAGTCACGGCAGCCACATTGTTTAGTGCGCAACGATGGCCTACTGACCCAGTCATTAGCTGGGGCAGTTGCGCCACCCAAAATTGAAAAGTTTACGCGCCTTGCTGTGGGTCTATAGCAGCCCCCTGGTTAGCGGAGCGGTCGTCTGGAGAGAAAGATTAAGAGGCGGCATGTGCTTACAACGACTCGGGAGCGTCAAAAGGACGCCAACGAAGAAAACTCTTTGTGTCGTGTTAGTAAATTTTTCTCGACTATACCAAAATCAGCACGCTTCCACGATAAGGCACTATAGGTAAATTAAAAGGTGCATAAGAGAAAATTTGAAAGTCACCGCCACTTTTGAGTTTCTGTACCAATAGCCGTGACGTCATAGCTCCTGATGGTGTCTAATAGGGCTCACGAAGTTTCTAATCGCTGAAATTGCGAATGTTGTATGCAGTGGGTGCCATACACTTAACACACTAATTTGAGAAAGTTTTCGATCAGCAAACCCATTGCATAAATATTAAAAAATACACTTTGCCCCGCCGCGGTGGTCTATTGGCTAAGGTACTCGTCTGCTGACCTGTAGTCACGGGTTCAAATCTCGGCTGCGGTGGCTGCATTTCTGGTGGAGGCGGAAATGTTGTAGGCCCGTGTGCTCAGATTTGGGTGCATGGTAAAGAACCTTAGGTGGTCGAAATTTCCAAACCCAGCCCTCCACTGTGGCGTCTCTTATAATCATATGGTGGTTTTGGGACGTTAAACCCCCCTTATTAATAAAAAAATACATCGTGAAATATGTGACGTCCTGCGCAGAGATTTCAGCGTGAAATTGAAACATATATTGATGGCATCGATTTCTCCATGCTATTAAAGAGGTACTGACAACCTTTTTCGGGGGTGAGTTTACTCTGCCATACAAATCTTTTGTATGCAGAGGCGGCTCTGAGCGAGTGTCACCCTCAGAAAATGCTGATAAGGTATTTTTTATGATAAACTCAATTTTCACGCTGTGCAACTACTGACATCGACACTAACTCGATGTCAGGCTCTAGTACTAATTCAGGTGGCTTCATGCAGCAGTCTGGCTGGCTGTGATGACGTCAAACACCCAAAACACAAACGTGGAAACTTCCGCATCACCTTCTCGATTGTCTGTTCGCACCGTGCTGTCACTGTCGTCCAGCGCACCTGCGAAGTGAGGCAGCAGAGTGTGGAACAGTGTACGTGCACGCGAATACAAGATATACGCTCATCAGACGGCAAATTACTCATTTAATTTTGAATTTGTCATCATGGCGCCAACATGTTGCCCTGTGATGTTTTGCGCCAAAGAAACGTGGGAAAATAGGCGCAAGTTCCACAGATTCCCGTCTGATCGGGCGCTGAGGCAAGCGTGGGTCGACTTCGTGCGTCGCAGCCGAGAGTGGGCGCCAACCAAGCGGATTTTACTCTGTTCGCTGCACTTTCATTCGGACGCATACAGGTGTGACTTGCGGTTGCTGACCAACTTCGGATCGTTGGCGAATAATCAACCCAACGTTGTGGCTTTCCTGCCGCGACAGCTTCCATACGTACGGCGCGCAGCAGCCGAAGGAGACTATCGAAGAAGCGATGCGCGGACAAGCATACGTCGCGAAAACTTGCGCGTACACACGCAACCACCTGGTGGCGCTTCTCGCACCATGTCTTTACGTCAGGATACAGTAGGAAACGAAAGTATCTTTCGAAACCATCCCGTAATTAATTTTTCAGGGTGCACTCGCGCTTACCGGTAGATTTCCTACGCAGTCAGGGACAAGTGAAAAATTCCGCGTGAACCATTTTATTTGTGCCTGTGACGGTAAAATGAGGGACATTTGTGTTTCTAGAGTACACTTCATCAGTCTAAATTAATTCCTATTCTCACTTCACTGCCTTTTAGAACTTTTTTTACCTAATATTGTTACGGGGAATAAAGTATACACTGGTGAACAAATGTGTACTGGCGAATATACTGGCGTGCTACTGCGTACGACGCTGCTGCAGTCCGAGCACGTTCCCGTTCAGCACTTCGTCGTCGTCATCCTCAGGCATCTACTTAGCCCGTGACATTACCCGCCGGCGGCAGAAGCACCGTCCCGGTGCGATCAATTCTCGAGGCGTGAGAAGTATGGCTTAAGCCGTGAGACGTGCACTATATCGGTCGGGACTGAAGCTGGTACTGACGTGGTATGGAGTGGAGCTATCTCATAGGTCACGCTGGTGACCTTGCGTATGACGCGGTAGGGGCCAACGTAACGGGACATTAGTTTTTCGCTGAGACCAACACGACGTGATGGTAACCACAGCAAGACGAGTGACCCCGGAGAGTACTGTACGTCGCGGTGCCGGCGATCGTAAGCACTCTTTTGGTTAAGCTGCGAGGCACATAAACGATCCCGGGCGACTTGGCGGGCGATGTCAGCTCGGGCCAGGGCATCACGAGCATAAGCAGTCGATGAGGCGGCGTCAGATTGGAGCATGGTGTCCATGGGTAAAGGCGGGTCATAACCGAACAGTAGGTAAAAAGGGGAAAATCCAGCTGTATCATGACGTGAACTGTTGTATGCGAAGGTAACGAAAGGTAAGTGGATGTCCCAATCTTTGTGATCCTTGGAGACGTACATCGCTAACATATTCGTCAAGGTACGGTTGAGGCGTTCCGTGAGGCCATTGGTTTGCGGATGGTACGCTGTAGTGAACTTGTGGTGGGTAGAGCAGGATCGCAGGAGCTCGTCGACTACTTTAGATAGAAAACAGCTGCCGCGGTCGGTGATCAACTGACGAGGAGCACCATGACGCAGAATGATGTCATGAAGAAGGAAATCGGCTACATCACTAGCGCAGCTGGTGGGGAGGGCGCGTGTAACGGCATACCGCGTTGCGTAGTCGGTAGCAATAGCAATCCACTTATTACCGGTGGCCGACACGGGAAAGGGTCCTAGAAGATCGAGGCCGACTCGGAAAAATGGCTCACCTGGTACTTCAATGGGCTGGAGGGTACCAGCAGGTCTCAGAGCAGGTGTCTTGCGGCGCTGGCAGAGGTCGCATGCCGCAACATACGTCGCACAGAACGGTAGAGGCCAGGCCAAAAGAATCGGCGGCGAATGCGGTCATACGTGCGTGACACTCCTAGGTGTCCAGCGGAGGGGGCATCATGCAGCTGGGCCAAAACGTCTGAGCGAAGATGCACAGGAACAACGAGTAAAAGCTCAGCACCATCAGGGCGGGTGTTGTAGTGGTGCAAGATGTCGTTGTGAAGAACGAACAGTTGTAAGGAGTGGTCAAGGTGAGGAGAGTGCAGACCATTGATAATAGCACGCAAAGAGGGGTCGCGGCGTTGTTCAGCAGCTATGTCGGTGAAGTTGGTAATTGAAAGAACGAGGGCCTCTTGCTCATCTTCCCTCGTGTCAGAGGGATCGACTGGGTAACGGGACAAGCAGTCGGCATCCTTGTGAAGTTGTCCGGATTTATAGGATACGGAAAAAGTGTACTCTTGTAAGCGCAGCGCCCAGCGACCAAGGCGTCCCGTAGGGTCCTTGAGTGAGGAGAGCCAGCAAAGCGCATGGTGGTCCGTAAAAACTGAGAATGGTCGACCATACAGGTACGGTCGGAATTTCACAATGGCCCAGACGAGAGCTAAGCACTCACGTTCTGTGATGGAATAATTTTGTTCCGAGCACGACAACAGTCGGCTTGCATACGCGACGACGCGGTGCATGCCTTGTTGCTACTGCGCGAGCACTGCGCCTATGCCGTGGCCATTGGCGTCAGTACGAAGCTCCGTGGCGGCAGATGGGTCGAAGTGTGCTAGGACTGGTGGATTGGTGAGAATGTCAACGAGCGACGAGAAGGCGTTTGCTTGCTGTTGGCCCCAGGTGAATGCGACATCTGTTTTGAGGAGGCAGGTTAGAGAACGGGCTACTTCAGCGAACTTCTCGACAAAACGACGGAAATAGGAGCACAGACCCAGAAAACTTCGGACGTCCTTGGCTGAGCGGGGTGTGGGGAAGTCGCGAACTGCTCGGACTTTCGCAGGGTCTGGTTGAACGCCCGCAGCGCTAACAAGATGGCCGAGTATGCAGACTTGGCGTTGCCCAAAGCGGCATTTGGACGAGTAAAGTTGCAAGTTGGCACGTCAGAAAACATCAAGCACTGTGGACAGACGGGTAAGATGGTCGTCGAAAGTAGTCGAAAAAACAATAACGTCGTCAAGATAGCAGAGGCAGATGGTCCACTTCATGCCTCGAAGGAGAGAGTCCATCATGCGCTCAAATGTCGCGGGGGCAATGCATAATCCAAAAGGCATCATCTTGAACTGATAAAGTCCATCAGGAGTCACGAAGGCCGTCTTCTCTCTGTCTTTGTCGTCCACAGCGATCTGCCAGTAGCCTGAGCGAAGGTCTATTGAAGAGAAATATTTGGCACCGTGCAAGCAATCGAGTGCATCATCTATGCGCGGTAGGGGATAGACATCTTTCTTGGTAATATGGTTGAGATGGCGGTAATCAACACAGAATCTCCAGCTATTGTCCTTCTTTTTAACAAGTACAACGGGTGAGGACCAGGGACTAGATGAGGGTTCGATTATGCCTTTATCAAGCATTTTATCGACTTCTCGCTGTATAATAGCACGCTCCGGGGCTGACACGCGATAGGGTCGTCGGCGAATGGGTCGAGCGTCACCGGTGTCGATGCGATGGGTTACCACAGATGTCTGGCCCAAATTACGGTCGCCGAAGTCAAAGATGTCCTGATAAGAAGCAAGCACACGGCAGAAAGCAGAGACTTGTTCAGAGGTGAGCTTGTCAGATAGCATTGGCTTGAAAAGGTCGGAACAGGAACGTGACGAAAACGACGTTGATGAAAAAGTGGGTGGCGAATTGGTGGTTAGAGCGGAAACTGTGTGGTCGACCAGTGGTGTAAGATGCGCAAGTGACATGCCGCGAGGAATAACTTGCGCTGAGAGGCCGAAATTGAGGACGGGAAACTAAGTTCGGTTGTCCTTAACGGTAACCACCGTGTTGGGGAGTGCAACATTGCGTGTCATGGCGACGTCAGAAATCGGGGCAGCAACATAATCACCATCGGGTACTGCAGGATATGGCGAGAGTTGGACTTGGACTGCGGCTTGCGGCGGAAGTCTAAGGAAATCGACAGAGCGTAGACGAGGTGGGCTGATAGAGACGGTCTCCGAAAAGGATGGTAGTTCGAGCTGAAGAAGACCTTTGGAACAGTCAATGAGCGCAGCGTGTGAAGTCAGAAAGTCGAGTCCAAGGATTAGGTCATGAGGGCAATTTTCCAGTACAGCGAACAGAACTGAAGTTTGATTCTCAGAAATTGTTAATCGCGCAGTGCACATTCCAAGCACAGCAGGAGTACTCCCATCCGCTGTACGAACGGTAGGTGCAATCGCAGGCGTCAGAACTTTCTGGAGGCGGCGGCGGTGGTCTGAGCTCATCACAGATATTTGTGCACCGGTATCAATAAGAGCAGTTATAGGTAAACCATCAACGAGAATTGTAAGGAGGTTGCACCGCTGGTCGGGAGTAATCAGAGGATTTGCAGTCCAAGTCGTGTATGCAGCGTCACCTCCGGGGGCTGCACCGGCTAGTTTTCCGAGCGACGGTCGTAGGGAGACCGAAAACGGTGGGGTTGGGGCGAGCGGCACTGACGACGCACGGGCGATGGCGAGCGGCTGGTCCGACGTTCTGGATTATGCTCTGCACTTGTCTCAGCACGGTGGGACGGGGCATAAGGTGCACGTTCAGAGCGAGGCCGCCAATCATAGAAGCTCGGTCGAGGGGATGAGGTCCACCGGCTGCGGCAATGGCGAGCGATGTGTCCTATCCGATGGCACGTGAAACATATGGGCCGATCATCATGAGTGCGCCATTCAGCTGGGTTTCGTCGTGGCGCGAACGTGCGGTTCGGAGTGGCAGCCGCAACGACTGGAGCCGAGTTGGAAGTAGCAGGGGCATTTTGATGAGGTGGCGAAATGCCCATATTCACGATCTCTTGGCGAACCACGGCCTGTATCATTGAAACAGCATCGAGGTTGTGTCCTGGCGCGCTGACGCTAGACATAGCGGGAGCCATAGCCTCGAGTTCCCGACGGACTATTCTGGTGACGTTTTCTGGCGCTGGTGGTTGGTGTAGTGTGGGCAAATCTTCGCAAGAGGACGTAGCCGCCGTGTTGGGAAGGCGGTCGAATCGGTGAACTATGCGCCTACTTTTTGCCTGTTCGAAGCGACGACATGCTTCGATGACCGACTCCACCGTCGAGCAGTCCTTGCACAGGAGAAAATTGAAGGCGTCATATGCAATTCCTTTCAGGATGTGTCCGACTTTGTCCTCGTCGAGCATGTCCTTGTCGACCTTGCGGCACAAAGCCAACACGTCCTGGATGTACGCGATGTATGGCTCTGTGGATGTCTGGGCATGAGTCACAAGCTCTTTCTTTGCGGCCACTTGACGTCCGATGGCTTTCCCAAATAGATAGCGCAATTTCTGCTTACAGACGTCCCAGCTAGTCAACTCTTCTTGATGTGTCTCGTACCAGAGTTTTGCCATGCCATGCAAATAGAAGATGATGTTCGCCAACATAAGCGTCGGACCCCAATGGTTGCTGCTGCTGACGCGCTCATATTGAATCAGCCAGTCATCGACGTCTATGCCACTTGTGCCGTTGAATGGACCTGGGTCACGAGGTTGCACCACAGCGATCGGCTGCGGGGCTGACGGATCTTGTTGACATTGAGTAGCCTGGTCAGTCATCGTGGTAGCTGCAATGCACCGTCCGCTGCGAAGATCCAGCTCGTTGGGCTGTATAGCGAGTGGTACCCCGCACCTTCCACCAATGATGTTACGGGGAATAAAGTATACACTGGTGAACAAATGTGTACTGGCGAATATACTGGCGAGCTACTGCGTACGACGCTGCTGCAGTCCGAGCACGTTCCCGTTCAGCACTTCGTCGTCGTCATCCTCAGGCATCTACTTAGCCCGTGACAATATGAGCAATGGAAATAACGTAGAAAGCATTATTATATCTGCATATTTATCGAAAAAAGCTGTTTGAAAAACTGGACGGAACCGCTAGTAAATCAAGCTTGTCGCCTACTAATACCAGGCCGACTTTTCTGCCACTGCGCCTAGCCAGATTATGTACTTTTCTACAAAGAAGAGAACCATTATTCTTTTATATTTAGAAAATAATACTCGGGCTAAGCAAACAGAAATCCACCACATAAAACCAGTCTTGATGACCCTGGAAGGCGGATTCGATGCTCTAACCACTGAGCTATCACAGTGGCCTGGAAGGCGGATATGTGTCGCATATTCAAAATTATCACATCCTGGAAGACGTTTTCTGTCGATCGCAAAGGTTCTGCATTTCCATCGATCAGTCATGCTTCCCAAAAGTTGTGCAGAATAATGCGAAGCATTACGCTACAAGAGAAGCTCCTGTCTTTCGTCCGCGTCGAAATACCTGATGTTGGAAAAAATACCTACAGTATTTTGTCTGTGTTTGCTGTGAAAATTCTCAAATTAACACTGTGGGACAACAGTCGACGGAACAACGTTCAGCAGTTTCTCGTTTTGTACGCAGTCTACAGTTGGCGTTCAACGCTACAAAGAACATCGGTCGTTTGCCCTGTTTTCGCAGGACCATAGCGGTGGCATTGCACTTACGCGTCAGCTTCAGCTACGGGAGGTACCCGGTTCAATCCACAGTGCCGCCTGGCCACCCTCCAATTTTATAAGGGTGGGCTTCGGAACAGTGACCCTATGGCCGGTAACGAAGCTTACTCAGTCTGGAGGATCCTAACCTGTTGTGCGAGACCCGGTGTTTTCACAGGAAAAGTCCTACAGCGCATCCTACCCAGAAATAAACTGTCGCGGCTTCGCACTAGTCGAGGCAAACCTTAAGGAAGAGCGCAAATAGGCTGTCTTTCGTGTTTTAATTTTAAATGCGAAGCATTTCTTAGCATACTTCAGCGACTTCGAGCATATCTATCTATCTATCTATCTATCTACCTAGCCGCCTACGTTTGGGTGCTCTCATGGTCTTCCATTTAACTTGGCGTGATCCAAAAGTAGCATGGGAGTGTAAGATCTTTTGGCGAATATAACGCGGCGGTCAATACTTGAATAATGTCGTAATAACGTCGCGTACGTCGTCAAACACTTCCCGACAGACAGTGGCACATACTCAATGGAGGGTATGTGCCACTGGTATGTGTATGTGCATGCCACAAGTGATTGACACTTAGTATCTGCCCAGGAACGAAGGGAACACACATGGGTTATTATAACGCCGTCATGAAATACCCGACATTGGTAACGTTTAGCCGACGAATGCAAACAATAAATGCCAGGGTCCCAGCTGGAATCGAACCCAAGCATTCTGCGGAGCAACGAAGGATTTTACCACAGAGCTACGCCAGGTTTCGGAACTACTTTTCAAATAGACGCGATTCTTCGTGAAACGTCAATAGTGATTGCAGTGATGCCTACCCAATTTTATGTACTGGCTCAATAAAGCCGTCTGGTCGGGTAAACGTCAATTGTGGCTAGTTGCGCTGTGCTGATGTTAAGTTATGTAGCAGTGTCAAGGGCCACTATCCTAGCCAGTAGCGGCGCTTCATATCACTTTCTGGTGATGCTAGTACGCATGTCCCAGTTGGCATCAGGACGCGAGTGCAAACAACTGGTTATATAAACATCTGCAACTCTTCAACATATGTCTGCGCGTGCAACATTCGTACCTATATTGAGCGCTATTTCATGACGTATCGCTCAATAACGAAATGGCGACACGGTCACCTTCCCTCCGCACACTTCGCATAACGTTGATTCCCATGTACATGGGATCTGGCGAATTTTTAGTTTTCTTTTCTTTGTCTTGGTTTTTTTATCTAGTGTTCTGTATAACTTTCTCTTTATGTTTTGTTCGATTTCTCCCAATTTATCACTCTTATTAACTTGAATCTTCCTTCTCCCTTTATTTCTCTCTCTGCTCTCTCTATATACGTCACAGTCCCTCTGTTTTTCCTCTTTATGGCATCTGTTTCTTTCTCAGTCTGACGTTCTCTTTTTCTATGTATTTCTATTCTTATATGCAGTTCCTTCTCTGTTTCTGTTTCTTTATCCTATTTTGTTGTTTCCTTCCTTCTTCTTTTGCTGTGTCCCTGGCTCTCTGTGCTGTAATTCATTTTTCATATCAATTTCTGCCTATCTCCTCCGGTTGCTTTCTGTTTTATTCGTCTATGCACTCCTTTAATTTCTCTCATTATTTCTCTTTTTTCTCTCTACCGCTTTCGGTCTCTCTACTTCCCGTTTCTATTTTTATCTCCTCTTTCTTCTGTTGTACTCAGTAGTAGGGCTGATCGTCTTCACTTGTGGCACTTTTTTTTATGCCTGCTTTTTTTTCTCTTTACGTCCTTATGTCGTTATTGTCTTTATTTTATCGAACTCCTTACTTCGTCTTTCTCTTCTCTCTTTTTTTCTCTGGTTTTCATGCGTCTATTTTCGTATCACACTCTTAGGTATTGTACACCTCAACAGGTCTTGCCCAATCCATCTGGTGGATACCACCTAAGGAATATTACACGAGCGAGCACAAGGTTTCGATAACTTTCAAACAAAATACGAGGCGACTGTAATGTTTGACTGAGCTTTACTTTGAAGCATGACCACAGAATTCTTGCATAAGCCAAATATTTTAGAATCTAGGCGTTTCTTAGCGAACAACGGCACTATCTATCTATCTACTCCCTCCCTTAACTGGACACCCCACATAATAAACATCTATAACGAAGCAAATAAAGTTCTTGGCTATCTTAGACGAAACTTACGCCTTGTCCCTCCTCCTGCAAAAAGTTTAGGATACCTCACAATAGTACGCCCGAAACTCGAGTACACTTGCGCCATCTGTGACCCGCACCAATCCAATCTATCTAAAATGTTGGAATCTGTTCAGAATAGGGCAGCAAGGTTCATTTACTCTGAATATTCATATCAATCAAGTGTCACTAATCTGAAAATCCAAGCCCAACTTCAGAATCTAGAATTGCGACGCAAGGCCGCTAGACTAATCTTTTTTCACGGATTCTTTGATTCAGTGCCTGACGCATCTGGTGTCTTGCCCGCACATCGAATTTCTTCTCGTACTAGTCACCGCAACACTGTTTATCCTGCGCATACCCTCACAACTGCCCACCTTCGTTCATAGTTTGTTCAAAAAGTAAAGGACTGGAATGATCTTCCACCCGACGTCGAGCACCACACAAGCCCAGTTCTGTTCAAAACCCACATCGAAAGAAATTCGTACCACAGCCCACCCCTCATGTAAAACCCTGCTGGGGCATTTTAGGTATAATAAATAAATAAATCATTAAAAAAATATATATATATATATTATATATATATATATATATATATATATATATATATATATATATATATATATATATATATATATGACAAACACAATTCGCCACTCATGAAATGCCCTGTCGCACACTTAACAAAATCATTTTCATTAGTCACGTGTTGCACATACCCGCTTGTGGTCACAGGCAGCCTATCGCTACCTGTGGCCACCACAAATAAAGCAAGCCCAATCGTAATTTACAGCTTGACGTCAGCACCTAACAGCGCACAAAAAACGTCATCGGCGTGTCTGCGCACTCTCCCATGTAACATGGTGGCACGATTTAGTAAACGAGCCTGGAAGCGTAACAAGTTTTAGAACTAGCCGCTCAACCTTTCCTGAACGTACTTGAAAAGGGCACAAAACAATATCTGCACGTTCCTTATCGCACAAAAGTTTTTTTAGGGGCGAAGCTCCTTAGGGCGTGGGCTGTGCGTCCCCTGTAGCCTGTATGTAGCCACCTCTAGTTTAGTTCTTGCAGTGTTCACTAGATGGCGGTACCGTCCCCTGTATGTAGACACCTCTAGTTTAGTTCTTGCAGTGTTCACTAGATGGCGGTACCGTCTCCTGTATGTAGCCACCTCTTGTTTAGTTCTTGTAGTGTTTACTAGATGGTGGTACTTGTAGCTGATGATGAAAAGATGCAAGATGTTATAAACTAGAAAGCGGTACTTGTAGTTGATGAAAGACGCGAGATCTTATAAAATAGGATTGATGTCACATATGGCGCGTGTCATTGGTTGAAGGCAATCGTTCGATTAGGGCGGCGACGTACGCTAGGGGGAGCGATGTAATAAAATCGAGTGGGCAAATTGTACAGAGGATTCATGGTTTACCAGATTTACCTCCGGAGCTTCGCCCACTCATCATCATTCACTTCGTGGATATGGCGGAATGTTTTAATGTATTATAGCGAGCTCTGTGGAGCACGAATTCTGGCACAATATGGCAAAAGTATGTGCTTTGCCGTTGGGCATCAGTTCGCGAAGCAGCCTTTCAGCATGCAGGTCGTGCTCACTTCGGGACCACTATTACGCCATTTTTATCTTTCTGCTGGGACGGATTTATGTGGAAACAGTCTTGGTGCGTGGCTCATTTAACGTCATGATCATGCTCAAATTGTGGTTTTTCACGCAAGTCGCTGGTTGACGAAGCATAAGCGCAATCACTGTGTCATAGAACAGGAGTCGCCTCACTATCGTTTTCAAGGATGCACAAGTTTTGCCCGTAGATCTATGGTCATCGATCCTCAGTCGCCACTATCCATCATTCTCTATGCTGGTTCGTAAGCCTCCAAGTTGCATCTGGACGACTGGTGCGATGGGCCCTGTGCTTACAAGAGTTTGACTTCACAGTACACTACAAGAGTGGTAACGAGCACGCAGACGATGACTGCCTATCACGCCTTCCACTGCCGACGACTGAGTGCGACGCTGACGACATCGATCAGTATATCGATGCTATTGCTTCCGAGCTCCCTGACGTCGTAACTTTTCGGACTGCACAACAAAAAGACGGTTCTTTAGATTCGCTGTTCACTGCCATAAACGAACACGCAAACCCAAGCTGTTTTGTGGTGGCGACACCACAAAACAGTGCATTGTCCGCAATAAAAGAATTGTGGCGGATAAGGCATTCGTCTGCTTTTACTCGTACCTCGCACTCTGAGGTATCACGCGTCTCGGTTACAAAAGCACACAGCCTGCCGCCACATGGGCGTCACCAGAACGTTTTACTGCCTCCAAAATTGGTTATTTTAGTCAGAAAGAAGATGCGCGCATAATAATACCTCGCTTGTTACGAAAAATATCAGTGACACAAACATCCCAGGAGTACGTCACCAGGACTTTATCTTGTGCCACCTCCCAACTCTACCTTCGACACTGTTGGTGTCTATATTCCAGGCCCATTTGCACGATCGAACAGTGACAATCTTTCGGTCAACGTCTGTGTCGAACACTTCACTCGCTACACTGAAACAGCTACAATAGCTGCTGCAACCGCCTTGCACATATGACAGTTTATGCTTCGTTTTCCATGATTCTGTGCCGTGGTCCTTCAGGCACTTTCATTAGTGACCAGGGACGTCAGTTCATTGCTGATATCATTGCTGACACGCTGCGCCAGTCTGCTTGACAGTGCCAGCATGCTACCCCGTTCCACCCGAAGTCCAATGGCCTGCTAGGACGAACAAACTGAAACCTCACGAACGTGCTATTCATTCATGCCGACTTAAAGCACAAAGGCTTTCACGAATAACTACCACATGTCACGTACAGCCGTGGCCCCGTCTGTGTAGAGCACTCGAGGCGCCAGTTTTACTCTGCGGGGCGAAACCTCGAGGCAGTTTCGGGCTCTGAAGTGCTGTGTCAGAAGCATGTGTGGCCTAGCTGTCAGTCCGACCACATGAGAGCCCGAAACCGCCTCGAGAATTCGCCCCACGGAGCAAAAACTAGCTCCTCGCGCGCTCTATACAGACGTGACCCCGGTTGTACACGCACAATGCCGTGCAAAGGGAAATCAGAGGCTACTTTCTATTTTTTTTCCTCCTTTACGCTCGATCGCAGCGCAGTTTTTAGCATTTATCCACATTTTATGCTAGATGTGAAAACTTCGCAAGCAGAGTCACTTTCGCCAGTAAAAGCAGTCCATTCCATCGCACGCCTCCGAACTCTGGCACCTTATGCTCTCAACAGCGTTCGAAGAAATGTTACGACGGCTGTCATCGCCTCGTAACTTATACTAATGGAGTCCTTTTGTGGTTATGGATCATGAATTGTGGTTTTCGTCACAATTTTCTGGCCCACTACTCAGGACCATTTGTTATTCTTGACTGCCTCAGCGATGTCAAGAACGAAATCTCAGGCGTGACCTTCAATGGTCACCGCTGTAGCATAACAGAGCTTACACACGTTAGGCACCCTAGACCGTACAGCCAGCATCGACATGATTAAGCGGGTATAGTAGAGTAAGTACACACTATATGTAAGTTGTAGCGTAATATTTTAGAAGCGACAGCAAGTATTCGCATGAAATTTCACATGCTTATGAAGAATGTACCTTGGTATCACGTGGTACCTCTTTGTGACTACTTGACCCAGTCTTCCTATAGCCCACTGTTAAATTTTAATGTTGGTTCGCTTATTCATTGCATGTTTTCTTAGCAACCGTGAGGCTATACGCGGATAATTGTGTTACTTATAGACCAATACTCAGTATCAAAAATATTTCTGCTTTACTACGTGATCTTGACACTTTGTTAAGGTGGTGTGAGACATGAAAGATGTGTTTGAATGCAAAAAAATGTTGCTTCCTTAGTTTTATCAGAAAGCGCAAACCTTTTCACTTGTCTTACAGCTTGTCAGGAGCCGAACTTGACCGTGTAGAACATTTTATATACCTTGGTGTATATTTGTTTGTCAATTTATCTTGAAATAAACACATAGGTTACGTAACTGGCCATGCCAACGGTGTGTTAAACTTAAACGCAATTTGAAGTGTGCCTCAAAGAGTCTGAAAGGGGCTTTGTATGTTAAAAATGTCTGACCTATCCTTGATTATGCCTGTACAAAGTGGGATCTTCATGGTCAAACTCTAATCTGTAAACTTGAACTCATACAGAACAGGGCGGCGCGCTTTGTCAGTAGTAATTACAACTTTAACTCCGCCGCAGGGCGTGGGTTCGAATCCCGGCTGCGGCGGCTGCATTTCCGATGGAGGCGGAAATGTTGTAGGCCCGTGTGCTCAGATTTGGGTGCACGTTAAAGAACCCCAGGTGGTCTAAATTTCCGGAGCCCTCCACTACGGCGTCTCTCATAATCATATAGTGGTTTTGGGACGTTAAACCCCACTTATCAATCAATCAACTTTAACTCCTGTGTTACATGTATTAAAAATAACTTAGGATGAAAGCCTCTTAAGCAGCGCATGAAATTCTTGCAATGAAAGTTTTTTTTTTTCATTGTATATTCTGTGGTGAAATCTGCATTAAATATAGTTTATACATGATGAGCCCACGCTCCGTGTCACGTAGAAATTATCACTCAAAAAAATCCGCAAGGTCAGCGGTAGTAGTGGGGCCTTTGCAAATTCTTTTTTTTTCCTTTTACCATGCGCGAATGGAATAGTTTGGATGCGTGTGTTGTTGACCTTCCATCCGATGTTTGTTGTTCGTCACTTCAAATTTGTGCTTTTTGTGATTGCGCAGGAGCTGCTGCGCAACTGTGTGCCATTTTCGTCTGCGCAAATGTGGCCTTTGTTTGACTGTTATACTGTTTTTTTTTCTCACCCACCTTACAATAATGCCCAATTTGTCGATGTAGGTTGCACTATGATAAACTAAATAAGCTAAAACCCAAAAAAATTTAAGGACATTCACCCGTGTCATTGTAGATTCACGTAGGTTCTATTTCAACTAAAAAAATCCGACATTCTATTAGTTGTTCTTCTGAAAACTATGTTAATGAGAAAAACTAAAGCAAAATTCAGAAAAAAATTTAAAAGGAAGCATTCAGATTGAAAGCAACAAGGCTGTGTATTGCTGTGTAGTTTTTCTCAGCTCCACTTTTTACGCAACCAGCAATTTTTTTAGTTAATGACTGCTTCCAAGTTTTTTGTAGCTGATGAACACAAAATTTTATAAGAATTGGTTCAGTACTTTTCTTCAGAAAAGGTACATTGAAGTTCAAGCCATCAGCCATACCATGCTGAATGCGCTGGTTCTCGTCCGACATTGAAGTTCGAGAGTGCATAAAAAACGCAATGTGAAAAAAAAAGAATAAGCCATATGGCTGTACTGCTTGCGCCAAAAGGCACGCGGTGCGCCTTGGCGTGGCATACAAACTGCTTGGAGCGGCCGCTCTATGTCAGGCTATCACAGGTTTGTTCCTCAGGGTGCAGTGGAATTTTCCCAGTCAAAATCAAATATGGATTTTTTTTGGTATAGTGAAAGCTGCTATGAGATTAGAACTTGGGTCACGTACGGCGCCGTAGTTCTCCGCCACCGCCGGTGTCCGTAACCACTGTCGCATGATAAAAAAAACTAGCAATAAAGACACAGCAAGGCTCGAACCCGGGTTCGCTGAGTTCCAGGCCAGTATTCTACTACTGAGTGGCACCGGCACTTGAGACTTCTTGGCAAACTTGTCTTAGGCAGGCTTGATGTCGGAAAAGCAATCGCGTTATTACGACTTATAAAGCGTTTTAAAACAGCGAAAGAACAACCAGTCTTCGCACAATGCGAACAGTGTAACGAGTGGGTCGTCCAATGCTCAAACCGTTACAAAAGCTTGTTCTTGTTCACCTATTAGCTACGGCCCATACCCACTTCAGGCTTCTTCATAGTGGTCAGCCACTGAACGAACAATTGGCACAAGATTCCTTGCAAGTGTTTAGCGGATGCCACGCTTCTCACAAGAATGATAAAAAATAGCATAGCGAATGCCGACCTACTATCCCCAAACCTTTTTTTTTATTATTAATGCCATGGTGGGTACCAAGCACGTGTGTTTGCCGCAGTTACCCAATGAGTGTTTTGTAAAGGCTCCGAAAGGCCGCTCTTGTAGCTTTCTCTGTGACAGTGCTGCGCCTGCCGCGCAGGCCTGGCTTTTTTTTTGGGGGGGGGGGGGGGGGTGCTTTATTCAACTATACTTCATTAACTCGCCCAGTGGGCCTCGCCAGCGAACCAAGTGAAACGTGCTTGCCAAGATTCGACGAAAAAGAGAACGAGGATAAACCGGTTCGGCAGTGGCACCGTGAACTCTGCTTCGCTGAGCTAAACATCTGCGTACTTAAAAAAACGCTTTCCATTGTCATAATATTATCAGTGATGTCATCCTTGTGCGAGATTTACCATATGCCATGTCCGGAGCATATGTTAACTTCAACTACACTATCGGTTTCACCAAGATCAAGAGATTTAGCCTTCACTATGCGCATGAGCCACTAGGAGTCAAGGGGGGTGCATCTGCGTCGATTAGTACTGCAGCTTCAAAGCACCAAGAGACAATGTAGAAGCGCGTACAGATTAATGCACAATAAACAATGAACCACTTCTGTCAAGGTGCATTTCGATTTCGTAGTATACCAATTGCAGTGATGAAGGTATCTGCCGTTTTTGTTTTTACTTTGAGTGTGCACTCTCCCACCACACGCGTTTATAGGGTGACGAATGTAGCGGAAGTAATTCTGGCGCTTTCATTGCCGATAGAGTCGATTGATTGATATGTGGAATTTAATTGATTGATATGTGGGGTTTAACGTCCCAAAACCACTCTATGATTATGAGAGACGCCGTAGTGGAGGGCTCCGGAAATTTAGACCACCTGGGGTTCTTTAACGTGCACCCAAATCTGAGCACACGGGCCTACAACATTTCCGCCTCCATCGGAATATGTGGAATTTAACGTCCCGAACCCACCAATGAGAGACGCCGTAATGGAGGGCTCCGGAAATTTCGACCAGCAGGGGTTCTTTAACGTGCCCCCAAATCTAAGCACTCGGGCCTACAACATTTCCGCCTTTGTCAACAGAGTGCATTGCCATTAGAACACGGGATAGGCGAGCAGCCGCGGTTTAGAAAGGTAAAGTGTGGTTTGGAATTTCCTTCAATAGCCAACAACGATAAAAACTGTAGGTAAAAAAAAACATGGATGTAGTTCTTTTCAGTCACCCAAAGATTTTCTACAAAGTGTGCCTCTAAATCAATTTATAGACACGATAACTCTAACGCCCGTAGCATATGCTAGTAACATGACCAGATTTTATGACAGCATGCAGTTATTGGTTCTTACGCTCAAAAACCAGCCTATAAGTATGAAATACGCTGTATAGTGGAGGGCTCCGGAAATTTCGATCCCCTGGGGCTCACTGCCATGCACCTAAATCTAAGCACACGGGCCTTTAGCATTTTCACCTCCAACAAAAATGCGGCCGACGCAGCCCGGATTCGATTCCGCGACCACGTGGCGGGCGCCACCGCATTTTTAGTTGTATAATATGCCCAATACGTCACTAAGTTCTTAGTGCAGCGACAGGTTGGCCATGTTCAAGCAGCCCGCCGCTATCATCGTGGCACGAGCACCAGGCAAGACCCAGCTGGCATGCGCCACGCGCTCGTGCGCTCAGGCTACGACGAAGAGGAAGACAGTTGAATCAGTACAACTCGGCTACTCTGACTTCGACGACCATAGTCATTAGACCCGTGGGCACAAGTTTGCCCAAATAAAGACTTATTTTTTTAGCCTGTCTGCCTCGGCATCGTTCCATTTCTGGTGGAGCGCTGGGTAATGAAGCGAATACCCTGCGAGCGCAAGACAGCGTAGCCCCAACGGCCAATGAGTCAACCCCGTGGAAGTGACTCCTGTACACCAGAGGGCAAGTCGCCGTCTTCGAGGTGACTAAGCTGAGTTCAGTCCTCTTCACTTCACACCAAGGGGAATTCAAACGATGGACCCCTCCACTATGACTAGCCAGGAAACACTGGCACAAGTGTTCATCAGCCAATCGCACCAGCCACCAGTATTCCACGGCGACTCGTACGAGGACGTGGAAGATTGAACGAATGGGACGAAAGAGAAAAACTCCGTCGCGTATATTTCGTGCTGGAAGACTTCGCAAAGACATGGTTTGAGAATTATGAAACCTCGTTGTCTACCTGGGAGGTATTTCGACGACAAGCGGTGACTACGTTCCCGAACATAGACTGGAAAGAAAAGGTGGAGGCTGCTCTTCAATCGAGGAACCAGCTCACAAATGAGAGTGCTGCTTTGTACATTGAGGACATGGTCCACCTGTTCAGGCGTACAGACTCCAACATGGCTGAAGATAAAAAGGTGCGCCATCTAATGCGCGGAGTGAAGCAAGAGCTGTTTGTCGTTCTCGTCCGCAACCCTCCAAGCACAGTTGCTGAGTTTTATTCGGAAGCGAAGGTCATCGAAAAAACATTGGAACTGCAGGCTCGGCAGTACAACCGTAATCTAATCTGCGCATCTGCATAGGCCTTCTCTGGAGGCGTGCGAAACGACGTTGAAGCCCTGCAAGAGCTCATTAGATCAGTTATTAGAGAATAACTGGGCAGACTGTAAATGCACCAGACTCCAACAGCACTACTTGTTTCATTATAGTTGATACAAACAGTGAATTCTACGGATTATCGCCTCAAATTTACCTAACATGGGTGTTTCATCTAATATACAAATTGTAAGGCCCTCCACAAAAAATCTCTGGACATTGTGGTCACATTAAAACAACCATTCTTAGATGGCCAAGCTCAATAAGTCATATGGGAAATACTTCTAGAAGACATTATAGCACTAGAAAACAGCGTCCTCAGAATCACTGACTCGTGTCATTTTCAATAAATCAACTTAACTCGCTCATATATTTGTTACTAACCCGGTAAACAGTGCCATTTTTACGCCCTGCAGCGACCATCATCAATAAGCATGAAATAAAATGATGCTGGAAGGTCGTCGTACAAACCCAATATCAGAGAAACTGTCACAGTGTCATCGAAAGAATTCGCGTCAGTAAAATAGCTTTGTTTTCATCACGAAAACCCCCATTGCCCGCTCTTACATATGCTACGCGTTACTCTCGCTTCCACCCCATGACTTCGCCAAGAATGCACACGCTTTTCCTGAAACATCGAAATGCAGCTGCGTCTTTGCAGTACTTTTTTTTTGTCATACGCTATCTACTACGTGTCGCGTTGGCTTATCACCTAAGACGTTTACCACTTAAGCGCCAAAACGAAGAAATGCTTACGGGTCACGCCTTTCGCACACTTGTTGAGGTTACATGTTGTAGTGGCCCCGCCCTGCAACTAAATTCAGCCGCAATAAATCTTGAATTATGAGTATTGTTTCCTATTTCACTGCCAGGGCGTGCGTCATATTTGTATTATTAATATGGCGCGTCATACCTCAGAAATCAGTCGTTCCACTAAGAATCTAAGAAGTGCAACATATGATAACGTCATCACTTAGTATACCACGCGCATTGATTCTAGAAAGAAGGTGACATATCACTGCCACGTGGTGTTAGTGTGTCAAATGACATCACGTTTTCACCAAATAAATAGCGCGGCTGCGTGCTGTGCGACCGTATAAATAACTCGGCAGTTGCAAACAATTATTTTACTTGACACATCCCAAGGTGGCGTGCGTTGAATCGTTGAATCTTGACTGCAAGCGGCACTTCAACAAGTAGCACCATAATGGCCGACGACAAGAAAGAGGCGGACTGGAAAAGCCGAAAGACTCCGCCAAAGAAACAACGCTGTGATTCGTCCTCGAGTGGCGAAGAAACAGGGCCTCCCGCACAGCCTCAGCCTCTGCCACCGCCGCAGCCGATGACTGTACTGTGTCGCCACAAGCAGATGCAGACAGAATTTCAGATCAATGCCGAAAATACGCTAAGTCTGAATGAAATACTCGAGCAACGCTCAGGACACATGGGTCCGGACCCCGCGAATTTTTCGGTGGCCGGGCCAAGCAATCCGAAGGATGCCGCCGCGGGAGAGACTTCGTTCGCAGCCCCATCCACCAGTAGAAGTCAGGAGATGCCGTTAAATGTGTCTTCTCTCCTTGCACAACGCCACGAGAAGTCGGAGTCAGCGTCCGTAGCGGCTCTCCCCATTAAGGAACAGCCTCGCGCTACTACATCGACCGTCGTTGCGTCTGGCGGCTCGGGTGAGAAAGCTAAGACGGGATTTGGTTTCCATTGTTTTCGAGGTTGCGAGAAGACCCCACCACCAACACCGAAGCACATGTCTAGCAGCGTTGACAAGCCCTCGTACAGCAGTGCCGACAAGCCCTCGCAAAGCAGTACTGACAAGTACTTGTATACCAGTGCTGACAGCGACACCTATTCGCCGGAACCCCGTCTGAAGTCACAGTATTCCCGTACCACGCCACACCCGGACACCCTTAAAGTAGAGGAAGTTCCTTACGACCCTAACGAGATGGAACCCTACGATGAACCGCCGAAGACCTTTCGCAGTGAGGGTGTTAACACCATGTATACCTTCGTCAGCGAGTGTCAAATTCAAATGCATTCGCGGCCACCTCCGACTCCACCCGTGCATCCTGCCGAAAAGCCGTCGAGTGAGCAGGAGGAGAAGATGGACGAGGACGACGGTGAGAGTGCAGCTTAAGCTGGCGGGAACACGCCATATTGAGAACCGAACGTTTTTGCGATTCCGAAAAGCATATATTTGAACTGTGCGACCAAGCGACAATACTTCACGCACTTTCTACGTGTATGCTCTGTTGCTTCGTCCTCTTTGCCGCATAATTTCAAGCATCAAAATCGTACTCTAGTAGTTTAGTCCTTGTCATTTGCTCCATGATGTTTTTTTACGCATTTCTTGACTCTCCTTCAGGAATGGTGTGCTCTGCCTTATCTCAGCCTCTATTATCATTGATCATGTTCTTCAATAGGTGCTCAATTTTTAACGACGATTTTAATTAGCATTGCCTAGCGACGCTCAATGTAACGTTCTACTATGTCTATCTTATTTTTTTGTTTTTAGGTGCGCAGGGTGTGCGTTTTTGCCTCTGAATAAAGTGCGATTTTCGATTCTTATTCACTGCCTTTGTTATTGATCTGTTGCCATCGTTTTTTAGTGCAGTCTACGTGATCTCAGAGTCCCTTATGTTTCACCGCCTTTATTAATGTTGTTACTGATTCCCTCGGTAATAGTAAGTGTAATATTTACGTACGTCGTAAACTGGAGTGGTGTTTCAAATACACAGTCGTCCTTTGCGAAAAGGAACACGCTAGCTGGTCAGCTGGCTCTGTGGTGACTGCTTTCCGCCCAACCAACCCACAGCTAAAGATAACACATCAGCGCTGGGTGACATCTTTGGTTGACATACGAGATTGGGAGCGTAATCTGTTGGCGCTTGTTCAACAGTCGTAACTCATCACTTTTCTTTATCGCCACTAGATGACTTCAAAAGAACACATGCTTTTTTTTTTTCAGTGACCGGTTCATGGTGGTGTAGGTATTTGTACGGCGCGCATTCCACGTGATCGCCACTTCCCTTTCACCAAGTATGTTGCTGCACCTCAGCCGTGATCTACGATATGTCTCAGTAGCGTGAATAATAACGTTAGTAAAATGAACATCTATAATGTGTGTTCAAAACATTCCTTATTGGGAATGATCTTGTCGCCGTTTTCAATTTATCCTGCAGGTTACCCTGATAAGTTTGGCTCATCAAGTTTAGCCGCAGCATCCGACAAGCTTGCGCATCGTTTGGCATGAATTTTATTGCAAAAGAAGCAAGCATGCAATTATTACGCGAGAATACGAAGTTTTGCTTGCATTTGGTTCACAAAATTGATAGCACATTCTCTAGGCTCCTTCGAAACGTGCGTTTATTTATCTTGTGAGAATGTTCTTCCAAAACGGTGGCTGTCAATTTTCAATATTAAGGTCCTGCGTAGCGAGTAAATTTTCGCATAACTGTTCGGAACCATGTTAGGCAATTATTCACTACAAAGCAACCTTCAACTATACTGAATTCACAGCTGCTTGAAGCGACTCGTCACATTTTCTCTTCTGTCGTCACCTGCATATCCCAACTAACATGAAGCCCGTCTGCTTTACGCTCCACGTTCTCAAGTCAGCAGCGGTAATGTGATTATAAGAGGAAGATTTAGAATACCGTTTCCAAGAGCTGTGGGCGTTGCAGGCGAAGCGGGCGCCATAAGAGTTTTAGAATAGCGTTTTCCCTGCTGCGAACTGCAACGCACGATCGCAGCAACACCGTAGCCTCGAAACCAGCGCTTCCAGGTCACATGCCGACCGCCATCACCACCCGTAGCCTCGAAACCAGCGCTTGCGTGCCACATGCGGGCTGCCATCCCCGCACCTAATTTCAGATTTTCTCCGTCCGGTCAGCGAACGCGAACGCCGACTCACGTTACGACGCAGGCGCAGTGGCCGTGACCACACCGCAAGGGCTCGCGGTGCGCTATTTTAAATCTCCCTAATGCTTGACTGCTGACCCAATGGTCGGGACGCGGTGGCCGCATTAGAATATATCTGAACTGGAAGAAGCCAATCTACTTAAATTTACGCCACTTTAAAGAACCATCAGTAGTAGATATTTTCTGAACTCTCCAGCATGGCATCCCTTGTCTTCAAATCATGGTCTTGTGGCTGAAATCCCCAACAAATACTTCAATGAATGCTTGAGTGAGAGACACTTGCCATTCCGAAAACACCAGTTTGCTCTTTCCGGGCACTACCACTAACGGTATGAAATCACCCAAGTGATCATGTGGTATGTCAATGACTCGAAACTTGTCAACTATGTAAGTTTAACTGCGTACTAATTTGCCTTCTTTGTGCAGCTGAGTAGCTTGCAGATCGTCATTTCGCATATCCTGGCATGATGCACTGTGAGCACCATGGTAGAGATTTACATTTTTCATTATTGAATAACGTGTGTCACATATTACAAGTAGCAAATTGTGCTAGTGCGAACGTACTCATCACAATCAACGATTGTGGCGTGCACTGTCTTGTGCAGTTCGTCCTTTTTGTGCGCTGATCGTGATGAGACGCAATAAAACGCAGAGTGTGTTTTCTTCTTGTCTATGCTTTATTGCACTGAAAATGCTTTTCAATGGACGAACATAAATGCACTATACCGCTAGAGGGGGCATATTGCGGAAATATACATGTTTATATCTAGTAACTAATGATTATGTTTTCTTAAACTACATTGCTAATATTTATTTCTTATTCGAGCACCGTTGATTGCTTTAAGTGACGTCATGAATGAAGTGCAGAGATCAGATTTTTTTGCTTCATATTGGCTATATGGGCTTTTTGTGGCCACTTATGTCAACATTTATCAAGGTAGGTGAATGCAGCTTACATTGCGTTGCTTTTTGTTTATGCACAACCTAAATGGCCCCATTAAAAATAGTGAACTAATACTCAACGAAGATCATGCCATGAAGAAGTAAGCTAAGCATTTATCTCAAATTGCCAAAGAAATGGTATTTTGAATATAAGCGCGCACTCTCTTATGGTAGGTTTTTTTTCAGTATTCACTACAACAATACAGGTGAAATTAAGTCACTTACTTGCCTAATCAAACACAGTTAAAAAAAGTTGTCTGTTGTAAGTTTCAACTATTTCAGCTGACCTATTTAGGCTATGTTCTGCTGGAACAGTTAGTTCCCATTGTCACTATATTCAAGCACTATTCTTCCATTATCTGTTCTGTTCTGTTTTAACTGTTTTGCTGTGGAGAGGTTGAGGTGCCTATTGCCTCGGCTACTCCATATCACAAAGTTCTGCAGCGAAAAATAAAATGATAATACAGAACGGTACCCGAAAAATAACAATACGGAAAAGAAAAAAACATAATAGCACACTGAAACCAGTTCAAATATCATGCCAATACACAGTTTTCTTACCGCAGTTCACACAGTTATAAACTATTTACACGCACACCTTACTGTTCTACTGTCAGTATATAAATGACCACATTTTATATATACCCATCTCTGGCTGTCTGTCACAGGCGCTTGTCCAATCCGGTCTCCACTAAAAAGTCTGTCAGGAAGATTATTGCCTTTTTCTGGAGATGCATCTCAGGCCATGGTCCAAGTAGTTTCTTTATTGTGAGGGGCCGTCTGTCCAAACTTGCTAATTTGTTCTTCAATTTTTCTCTTTCATTCGCGTATTTAACGCATTCCAAAAGAATATGGCGAATATTTTCTTCTGAATGACCACAACGGCATTCCGGTGATTTGGAGCGATGTATCTTGTGCAGGAAGCTGTTTGTGTATGCTACTTCCAATCGAAGTCGGTGGATTAATGTCTCTAGGTGTCGTGGGAGGTCCATGGCTATCCAAAATTTTCTGTGTGGATCAACTTCATAAAGTACTGTTTCCTTTGATTTAAGGCTCTCAAACCACTTCTCCATCGAACAATGGTTAGCTCCTTGCGATATAATATGTCGAATATCCGCCCCAAACATAAGGATTGCGCAATCCCGTCCTTCCTTCAATGCTTTTTTCGCGAGGCTATCAGCCTCTTCATTTTTCTTATCAGTTTTAAGCGTATTTTCTACGCATCTTGTGAAAATTTTCATGCATACTAGCTTGGTTTTTGGTGAAAAAAGCACGCAAAAAGCGTTGTGACGTCTGTGTGTGTTATCGTAGTGAAAAATGGGGTGCTCCCAAGGCTAGTGCTGAGCAAACACGACACTACATTTCGGGTAGCAAGCCATCAAGTCACAAGAAGAGTAAAATTATTCCGCTATGATTCCCCCGAACTATAACACACAGCTGGCACTCAAACAGAACTGGGCTAGATAAAACGCATAGTCAAAAATCGTTAGAACTGCAGTGTTTAAAAAAAAGAAAACTGCGTAGCTCATTATGCATTCACAAAAGTGACGATGGTAAAAGCGCACTTCCTTTTCCTCTCATTCGGCTTCTATTTTTTCTCCTGCCCCGCTTCATAACTATTCATGCACCTAACTTGTTTTGCCACAGCCTCCAGAATCGGAGGCGCATTGCAAGGTTTCTACACTCTACGTGGCTTTGCAGGGCCTCTGAGATGAGCCCGCCGGTGACCAAGAGACGATGTTACGTCGCAATTTAAGACGCCACAGTGACGTTATGGTGAACTGATTAGAACGTCATGACTTTTGGTCTCCCGTAAAGACCTGATGACATCAACACGCTCTTGAGCTTTTTGTCTTCGCATCCCTCGGGGTAGACTTTACTCTGACAGTCCATTTTTGCATTCGATTAAGTACATAAAAATAATATTTTGGGGGGGTTGAACGTCCCAAAACCACCATATTGTTACGTAAAAATGACACGAGGCGTGTCTACTTAGTATATCTATTGTAACTACTGATGCGTATAGCATTGACTAAGATGGAGGACAGCACGCACACCCGACAGACCACTTTCTCGTCTTCGTCTTCTGACCGCTGATAAGTCAGCTACGTAACATTACCCCCCTCCTCCTCATCCGGCTGTAAAAGCGCCGTCTCGGTGCACATTAACTACGGTCTTCAGTAGGCAGGTGGTAAAGTTATAGCCCGCTGACGTGCACAACATCGCTGGGTGTGGTTGCAGGCAGCCTTGTGGTCTCAGATGCAGAAATGATCTCATACGTGACGTCGGTTACCTGGCGGACGATATGGTAAGGACCCATGTAGCGAGACAACAACTTCTCTGATAAGCCAACTTGACAAACTCGGCACCACAGGAGAACGAGAGAACCGTGTAAGAAGCGAACGTCAACATGCCGGCTGTCGTAGATGGCTTTCTGGTTGGCTTGCGAAGACGAAAGTCTAGAGCGGGCGATCTGACGTGCGTGGTCCGCACGAGCAATAGCGTCGCGTGCATATTCGGTTGACGGCGTTGCAGTAGTTAAAAGTAGGGTGTCGAGTGGTAACGTGAGATCCCGGCCATAGAGCGAATAAAAGGGTGAATAACCAGTGGTGTCGTGGCGCGAAAAATTGTACGCGAAGGTCACGTGAGGTAGCGCCAAGTTCCAGTCATGGTGGTCGTAAGACACATACATCGCGAGCATGTCCGGGAGGGTGCGATTTAGGCGTTTGGTAAGGCCCTTTGTTTGGGGACGGTAGAAAATGGCCAACTTGTGCTGCGTCGAGGAAGAGCGCAGAAGATCGTTGATTACTCAGGACGAAAATGCGCGGCCGCGATCCGTGAGTAATTAGCGAGGAGCGCCATAGTGTAGCATGACATCGTGGAGCAAAAAGTTCGGAATGTCAGTAACGGTGCTAATGGGGAGCACTCGAGTGATGGCATATCTAGTCGCGTAGTGTATAGCAACGGCGACCCACTTGTTGCCCGATTTCGACTCAGGAAAAGGACCGAGAAGATATATACCCAGCACCTTCACCACAATGATGTTACGTAAAAATGACACGAGGCATGTCTATTTAGAATCTATATTGTAACTGATGCGTATAGCATCGACTAAGATGGAAGACAGCATGCACACCCGACAGATCGCTTCCTCGTTGTCGTCTTCTGACCACTGATATGTCAGCTACGTAGCGATATGATTATGAGAGACCGCGTAGTGGAGGGCTATGAAAATTTAAACCATCTTGGATTCATTAACGTGCATCTAAATTAAAATACATGGTCCTCGACTATTTTAACTTTCAACTAAAAATGCGGCTGCCATGGCCGGGATTCGGTCCCGCAACCTGCTCGTCAGCAGACGAGTGCCTTAGCTTCTAGGCCACCATGGCGGGTTGATGTTGAAGTGTAAAAGGCTGTATACTTGAAACATTAGCTAACCTAGCTGTGTTTTTTTGTTGTGCACCTCATTCATAGTATTACTGCATTGCGCTCGCACCTAAATGCACCCTCCAGGGCCGGAGATGAAGCCCGCGATCTCAATCACAGCAGCCAATGATGGCAATCAATACCTCAACAGTTTATATTAGATACCATGAAATCCAGCTGGCATGAAGCCCTGATTGCACTAAGTCGAATTTCGCCAACATAAAACGAACGCCAGACGACTAAAGTCATCATACAGCTAAGACGAACCAGTGATAACTACAGCTGTGAGATCAGATGTATTAGAACATGCTGTTACTCATGTCATTGTTACTTCTTATGACAACGGTACTTTCCTGCATTTCCTCTACGTCAGCTGTACAATAAAGCTAATCATTGTTTTAATCTCTACTCATCAGAAAAATACGTCGTGGAGCATGGGTGCTATTATATTCCTGCTTTAGTGTTGTCTGTCTCCAGGTTCGACCATCTCACTGTTAAGTTACGAGTGCACGGAACACCTAGAGATTTCCAAAAGCATAAGTCCTTCATATCCAGCGCACAGTACATTAGCCAGACATACGTAGAAAACAGTGGCAAACACATAAGGTGTCCATAAACGGAATAATGTTCAAGGATAACGTCGGTCGGTTCAGTTTTTCCACCCACCTCTTCCAAAACTTCCTGCACGTCACGTGGAATTCCGCAATCTCGGGGTTGGCTTCACTATTAACACACGACAATCAGTACGATGACGACGTCAGATTACGCCATGGCGTCAGTGATGGCCAGAATGTGACGTAATTTCAGCACCGTAATTGTAGAACTCTGATGACAAACCATTTTCTCTTGTATGGGCAGTGCTACAAGAAACACGTGACGATTAGATTTATAGCAGCACGAAGAGGTACATAGATAACATGAAATGTCATCCATATATCTTCAAGCATAAATCGCCGTTTTCTTGGGAACCACTCATCGCAACATCGCATGCGGGAAGCGCATACGAGCGTCGCGGGCACTTTCCTTTGTTTCGCGTTCCACAACTGGCACCTTAATGGCTGACGGCAAAGAACGACGAAGAAAGTCACCCGAGGGTCGAGAGAAGAAGAGAGAAGGCCACGACAGAGGCAGTGACGAAGAAAAACGTCAGCTTTCACCGACAAAAGGCACTTCGCCTTTTGCGCGTGCTGAGCGGGCCTCGCGGTCCCCTGGGAGCCAGCGCGCTTCTTCCAAGTCACCATCAAGCTCGTCAAGATCTTCATCGAAGTCGCCGATGCGACAGATGGGAACAGCAGTGCTCGACGCGCTCAAGCGAACGCCATCGCCTCATGATCTGTGCTGCGGGACCTCGTCCGAGAAAGAACAAGCTGACCCGAGCAGGTCGTCCGTGCGCAGGAAGGCCTCGTCACTCTCCAAAGCCTCGTCGCCATCGAGTGCTTACTCGCCGGGACCATCCGCGATTCCCAAGAAGTCGTGCCTCCGTCAGAGGTCTCCGTCGCCGCAGCACAAGTCTCCCGGGGCTTTTTCTACGCAGTCGGACAGTCCGCCTACGACAGGGGAACATGGGACGACGCCGTTTCGCGATGCCGACACCAAGGACGCCCCCGGTGGCAGCGAAGCCCACAGTTCCCCTCAAGTGACGTTCAAAGACATCAAAGAAGGCATCATGCCTCCTGACGACACCCTGTTCCGTATGTTTCGTTTTCGAGGGGAAGTTCGAGAACGCATTCCAGTTTGCGAAGCAGAACGGTTAGTGGAACCAGCTCCGCCGTCACCACCGCCGTCGCAAATGGAGGTGACGGAAGACTCCACTGTCGCCGATGCGCATCAGCTGCCGCATACGCAGCAGTCTTCTGGAGCGACGCTACCCGACCTACCCGAGAGAGCGGAACGAATGGAAACGGGTTATTCTGAATGATCAAAACAAATTGAAGGGCGTCAGTGAAAGCTTAAACATTTTGTTTCTGGAATCGATTGTAAAGACTATGGTGGTTCAGCTGACCAAGGAGCCCTCATTACAGTTATATTTAGCTTCTGTATTGACCGACATGCTTCCTATAAGGAATGCCCTTGAACACTGGGGCAATACGTGAATTTCAAATGTGTTTTTATGCTCAAATACTCTTGATGATATCATTTTTACTAAAAAACATCTCCCATGATGTTATTCGTCTGAACTTCGATGCCTAAAGTGACCCCAATTATGTTTTCTTGTCTATATTTGAAGGTTCGGATCCCGGCTGTGGCGGCTGCATTTCCGATGGAGGCGGAAATGCTGTGGGCCCGTGTGCTCAGACTTGGGTGCACGTTAAAGAACCCCAGGTGGTTGAAATTTGCGGAGACCTCCACTACGGCGTCTCTCATAATTATATGGTGGTTTTCGGACGTTATACCCCACATATCAATCATCAATATTGTCTATATATGAACGAGCTCTTTTTTTTTCTCTGGGGTGTTGAAGGTCAAATTGACCGAATTCTTAACTGCTCCATAGCAATACTAAGTAGTCTGATGCACCCTTTGCCTACACAGTTCTTACAATGACGTGTACATCGACTTTATGACGCCTGATCAAAGAAACGCTACGGCAAAACCTTCGCATCGGAGGAAGACGGGAAATACAAGCCTTTGTGATTATGTACGATCGGGCATGTGCATACTACGCTCCGGGAAGCTGCATAAATTTATAGATGACTTGCACAGACATCCCTGAAGCTGCCATGTTGGCGCACTGCATAGTAGGATGCAATATTCTGGACGCTGCGTTAATGTTATTGCTGCAGCATCAGCAACTTTTTTTTCTTCATTTACGCACAGAGACCAATAACAGTGTGACCGCATCGTTATCATAGTGAAGAATGATAACGATGCGGCCACACTATGATAACTATGATAACTTCATAGTGAATTGAATACCTATATTAAGCATCTTTTACGTCATAAACGTCGCCATTTTGGTGAATCAGTACGCTGGGTCAATGATGTCACGTGCAACCTGCGTACAATACGCTGTGTTACGCTTTGTAACATTATTACAGCCATATTCGCCTTTACGAACAGTATACAAGTACCCGGTTTTAGCGCGTTCTGCACACGTGGGCAAACGAGCAAACAAGGAACGCACACATCGCTTCACTATCAGCCGACCAGGCACTGGAGTGAAGCAAGAAGCCCACTTTGTGACTCTCGTTTTGTAAACGCGCCGATATATGACGATGGGAGGAGAAGGGGTGCGACTAAATCGCCATACTCCATGAGGCAGCCTGAGGTATGTGAGCAGACACACTCCCGAGTACGCTTAGTTGCGTGTGCGTGGGTACATCATTATCAATCGCATTGCAGTCAATGTACTCGAGTAGTGAGCGCCACACAAAACTAGTAAACATGCATGATGATGCTGGTCCGCCTCACGCCTATTGATGTCTGGCCAATGGCGGACCATAGCTAGATCGCCGTTATCTGCTTCGCGTAACAGCGACTCCTGTTTGGAGTTGGTTGCCAGATTTTCGACCATTCCCGCTTCTTTTCCGAGTACTCTCGGCCGCCCACTCACTTCTGGTTTTCCGAATATTCGTCGAAAATTTCGTAAGACATGAAAGTAACACGAAACAAAATCCATGTTTGAAGTTCAGAGCTACATCGAATACGTATGATATCCGAGTGCAAGTTTACTTACGGTGAAAGTTAACTAATTATCATCAATATTTCAATCGCTTGAGTGAGCGAGCAGAGGGTTTCCTTCGTAGTACGTCGGATGGTTGCGTCTATTTGCGGAGCATATCCCAACTACACGGTATCGTCCACATGGCCTCTTAAATATGTTTCGACAAGGTCATGCAACGCGAGTTATACGCCACTAGAGTGTACAAGAGAAGAGTAGTGCTCGGAACGGCCGAAGCACCAAAGTACAGACAGGGAAGCCGAAATAGCCGAAATATGGTCAAGCCACTTGTGGCGCTGCAATCGGTTGCCCGCACTGCTACCTCCCTTGTGAGGTGCGTGCGGCTACGTCAAAGTGGTGCATGGGTAAAATGCCCACTTTCCATTTAATATGGCAGCTTCGAATGGCAGCTGTACATGGTTAGCTTTAGTTCACCTGTTACAGCTGTACCATTTGTGACACCTGTTATTAAGTATCATCTGTTACATCAGCTACAATGTTCCTTTCTTTCTTTAAATTAGCTTCAGATGCTACGCATTCCCACAAAACATGGCGCCGATAGTGAAGGCTCACTGCGAGTCTCGTGTTTGCAAAAAATTCGGTTGCCATTCTCTGTTTTTCTTTTAATGTCATGCAGTAGCGCTGCAAATGTTAAGCGCTCACTACGCAATTCCTTGTCTTTGTTTTTTCTTACATTTCACGTTGCTTTTTCTATCATTACGCAGCATGTGAAGCTTGATGCTAGTTATGAGGAAAAAAGCAAGGCCAATACTGCGCTAACAAGCGACAGTAAACATCAAAGAGCTTTGTCTACCACTCGTATTCAAAGCAGTCTTCATTAATGAGAAGCGTGCATTCTACGCCTGCACTACGTCGGCGGAGCCACTAGCAACCTTTCACGGAGGACACATTGTAGGCTACTGATTGCAAAGCCACTAGCACAGGGACCCCATTCAGGCTTCACTCTTTGAAGCTTGTTCCGAGCGCTCCCGTGTTCTGGTAAACTCCACTGCAAGGAATATACTTAAGCACGCAAACACCAACGTTCCAGCGCCACCACGTGACACCCGACAGAAAAATTAGCGTCTCTCCTCATTATGTATTATTTGTTCATGTATCGTCAGCAGCCTTGACAAATGTTAAATCCTATGACGCAACGCACCCATTTTTTTGTAGCAGGTAAAAACATCCGTGAGCACAATATTTGTCTCGCGTAGCACACAACAAGGTATCAGCGCGCAAGAACGTTGAAACAGACTTAAATGAGACCATGTTTTCAATATCACATTCACGATGTATGCATAGGCGTTGAATCGTGGCCGGCGTTTAGCTGATACAAAACGAGTTGTCGCTTAAAAGTCCTTAAGGAATTAAAATACAAGAATTACGATGCGTTCGGCAAAGGGTAAACAGTGTTGCTCATTGCTAAACAATGAGCAATCAACGGTAAGCAATCTGTTATAATTATCAGCGTTACTCACCGTAACGACATTCTTGTCGCAGCATTTCCATATACAAATGATAGTAAACACTGCGTAACTTTTTTATTCGGTGGTTTCACGTCCCAAAGCCCCAGTATGACTATGCGGTGCTATAATGCGCGAGTCAAAAATTTCTACCACTTAGTGTTTATAGTGCACTGACATCACAAGGTACGCGGTGTTCCAACTTTTTGCCTCCATCAAAATGCGACTGCCGTGGTTTGACTCCGCCTGAGACCTTTGGCTGAGCAGCCAAGCCCCCTTCCCCTGTTTCAGTGAAGTGGACAATAAACTCAGTGTCAGTACAACGAAACAAATACGTAATGATACTTATTTTATCAATAAAACATGCTAAATATTTATGTTTGTTACAAGAGGCTCCTAAGTTTTTTTTTAACCGCACTTTTTTGACAGACTGGGTGCCGCCGCAGATGTCTCAATTGTTATTGCGGCACAAGTCATGTCTTTCGAGGTGTGGTAGGAAATAGTGTTGTTATTTTATTGGCAGATATTATTCTCAATGAGTGGCGTTAGCGTCACTAAATAAGAACTTGAGAACATCGGCAGGCCCGACCAAACTATGGTAGTTGTACAAGTAGTTCTTTTCACAACAAATGATATATTCTTCTATACATGTTTTAGTGCACAGACAACAATCGGCTACTGATGCACAAAAATAAGTCACTCAGACCGCTGAGTATTTCAGTAGAATCATGTATCCTGACAAAATTCTATTTTGAGTCTTCACAAGTAAAAGTCCCCTCTTTTTTCAAACTTTAATTTATTGTAAAGGTGATTACAGTTTATAAGTCTGGCAATAAAAATATTCCATGTAATTATCGCCCTATTTCTCTAACCAATAACTGCTGCAAAATACTACAACACGTCATCTACAGTAATTTGTTTAATTATCTAGAATCCAACTCGTTTTTCGCAGCAGCCCAACACGGTTTTCGCAAGTCGTGCTCCTGTGAAACCCAACTAATTTGCTTTACTCACAAATTACATAAAATTTTAGATAGGTCCTCGCATGCTGACTGCATAATTTTAGATTTTTAAAAGGCATTCGATAAGGTTTCACACGGGCTACTACTTCATAAACTAAATCAATTAAACATTGACAGAAGTTTGTTGACTTGGATTGAATATTTTTTGACTGACCATTCGCAGTTTGTTGTCGCTACTCAATCTTGCTCTCCATTTAGCCCTGTTTATTCAGGTGGGCCGCAGGGATCCGTCCTTGGGCCTTTCTTGTTTCTTATTTATAATAATGACTTGCCTTCTTTGTTGAAATCTAATGTCCTTTTGTTTGTTGATGAGTGGGTTAATTTCCGTGAAATAACCTCTGATAACGACGCTACCATTTTGCAGTCTGATTTGAACTCTGTCGTTAATTGGTCGAAAACATGGCTAATGGAACTCAACACTAACAAATGTAAGACAATGCGTGTTTCTCGTACTATACCCAACCCATCACAATATTCTCTTAACAATATCTAATTAGAATCAGTTGCTTCCTACAACATTCACATTACCTCGAACTTGACCTGGAACTTTCATATTGAGCATAATGTTAACCAAGCTAACCGCATGTTGGGTTACTTGCGCCGCAACTTTTTTACAGCTCCCTCATCACTCAAATTATTGCTCTACAAAACATTAGTTTGTTCCAAACTGGAATATTCATGCTCAATATGGGACCCATGTCACGGAAAACGTATAACTGCACTAGAACTTGTTCAAAATAATTCTGTTATATTTGTGCTGGGCAATTATCATCGAACCGCGGGAACTAGAATGCAATCTGATTAAGCCCTCCCATCTCTCTCCACTAGGCGTGAAATTTCGCGACTAACTATTTTTCATAAGCTGTATCACCACCCCGTGCTGCGTGGCGAGCTTATACCTAGGCCACACTATCAATCAAGTCGTGTTGACAATGCGCGCAAAGTTGGAATTGATATGTGCAAAACAATCCATTGCTTTCATTCCTTCTCTCCCCGGACATGTCGCGACTGGAATCGCCTTCCTTTTGACCCTGCATTCATTATTGACGTCCAACAGTTTCGAAATGTTCTAGCTAAAATTGTATAATCAGGAGTTCTTCTAATGTTTTTTTATGAGTCGCAGTTGCAATTTTTTTAATTACATTGTGTTAATGATGTTATTGAATGTTGTATCTCAATGTCTTTGTGCTTTTTTTGTTCTTTGCTCTCACACCACTCCCCTCTGTAATTCCTTTGGCCCTGAGGGTATCATAAATAAATAAATAAAATAATAAATAAATAAATAATTTTAATCTCATTGTCGCTAGGCCACGTGTGCCTAAGAGCCGACGGTCTGTGAGATAACAACGACTGATACGAATGAAACGACCCAAAAGCTTTAACCTTTGCGTCTATTGTTTCGCACTCACGTACTCTCTGGCACACTTGTTTCTTAGTGCATTCCAGCATTCAGTGTGAACGCCACTTGGAGCGCAACACGTTGTAACATCATCTCTGAAACAGCAAAGCATAACCGGCACAGAGCATGTAGGCACATATCTAAGCCAGGTGACGAGATACAATCTTGCTGATGGCACATTTTGGGAGATAAAAAAGTGCTTTAAAGCCAAAGTGGTAGCATTAATATACTGCCGGGCTCCCACGTAGCACTCCACGTGAACTTCAGTCGTTCCTAATCACAATCTGCTTGCTAAGCTACCACAAGTACCGCGATGGCTGATGAAGCGGTCGAGGAGCAGATGCAGCGGGATATCCAATGTACTCCTCCGAAGAAACGGTGTCATCGTGAGCCTAGTGACGAAAAAGCTGGGCCTTCGAAAAGTACACCGAGCGACGAAGAAGCTGGGACTCCGCAAAATGAACCCAGGGATGAAGAGGCTAGGCAATCGAAAATATAGCCTCTAGCCCTGCCAGTCCTGAAGTAGCCCAAACCAACTCTTACTTTCGACCAGGCCATGCAGACGATGCGGCGACTCTGTCCAAACTCTATCCTATCGAGGACTCCAGAGAACGCACCCTTAGGAAGCGTGTCAGGTCCAAGCCAGGGCCGCCGCGCCGCGGTGGTCTAGTGGCAAAGGTGCTTGGCTGCTGACCCTCAGGTCACGGGAACGAATTCCGGCTGCGGTGGCGGCATTTCTAATGGAAACGAAAATGCTGTAGGCCCGTGTGCTCAGATTTGGGTGCACATTAAAGAACCCCAGCTGGTCGAAATTTCCATAGTCCTCCACTACGACATCTCTCATCATCACATGATGGTTTTTGGTTTTAGGACGTTAAGCCCCACATATCTATCAATCACAAGCCAGAACGAGCCGACAGCACTTGGTGGCCAGAGTGTAGCTGGCGTGCTTGCAACAAGTTCGCCATCGAAAACTCATGGCCAACATTTCGCCACACTCAACGTGACGAGGCTTAAGCTCTCAAACATGGCCTGGCTATGTTTGCCACTGCCCCGCCATGGTGGTCTAGTGGCTAAGGTACTCGGCTGCTGACCCGCAGGTCGTGGGATCGAATCTCCGCTACGGCGGCTGCATTTTCGATGGAGACGAAAATTCTGTAAGCCCGTGTACTCAGCACACGGGCATATCGTCTTTCAGTTCATGTTAAAGAACCGCAGAAAGTCTAATTTACCGAAGCGCTCCGCTACAGCATTTTTCATAATCATGTGGTGGTTTCGGGACATTAAATCCTACGTATCAATCAATCAATCTCGTCACTGTTGCGCGACATCTCACTCATAGCAGATGAAGCATGGCGATCGGCGCTCACCATCTCGGACTACCAAATCGAATTGCGGGCTTTCCAGATGGCTCAGCGCTTCGCGGTGAGGCTCGCCCTGCTCGCGCTCACGTGTGTGGGTGCGGCCCCCAAGCCGAGACTCTCAAGTGAGGGGAGTCAACTCTTCGGGACTTCTGTAAGCTTCTTTACTGACTGTCTGTCTGACATACTGTTCTCCCTCTTCGTTAGAATTGCTTGAACAGCGACCGAATAGCTCGTGATTACGATCGGATGATACAGTAGGATCTCGTTACCTAAAACTTGAAGGAGACCATAACCTGGTTGGAACTAATCGGAGTTCGAATTACCGGTCCACTGCTAGATTGAATGAACATCGTCTCACACTACACGGGGAGAACGTAAAGAAGCCACCTGGGTACTCGCTATTGGGAATTAGACGCTTCTGCGTGTTCGTGCCAAGTGTTTTCGTAAATTGATTTCATGGAGCTCTAACCGCGGACAGGTTCGATCTGTCAATGATACACAAGAAACCAGCACCGCCATGCATATATGGCAACAGTAAGCAGCAATGCCGAAGTGCATGATGCTGTTTATGCCCCAAGGCACGTTTATTTACACGGAAGAGCTGGCGATATCAAAATAAAAAAGTCGGTGAACAGCATTTACTTTCTTTTCTGCTGTCTGAACCTCATAAGCATCGTTTTCAGCTTAACGAGGTGCCTGAGCGAAGCGTCCAAATTCTCTTCTCCTGAGAAATTAGTCTTTCTAGAGGTCGTACACCTTTAGTAAATTTGGTCTGGCCTAGATTGATTTAGTAAATTTGGTCTGGTTCTTTGTGTGTTGCGTTAGAGCATAAGATTTCCTACATGATTGAAGTTACGTGCTCAGTCTCTCTATGGCGCCAAAGTCTAAGGGACGGCAATAAAATGGATCGTTTGCTATATTATCAACATCGTCTCCATCTTGAAGTACTTGCTCGTGAGTCGTCAAGACTGTGCGTGATCAAAGAAAAAAAGATAGTGCTATAGACGTGGCTTCTGCGAAATAGCAGGTCAATATAGTAACAATTATCTCGGCGAAAAATTGTCACTGTCCAAAAAGTTGTACAATTGCACGTGGTGGCGTAAGATATGTAACTTCATCGTAGAGAACATGCCGAAGTACAGTGTCAATTTTTATGAAAGGGAACACGGTGACGCGTGGCCTGCGCACTCCGGTGGCTGCCAGCAGCGCGTTCTAGCGGGAGGGATAGCAACCACAGTCTCTTTACGTGTAATCTCGCGGTGAGCAAAACAACCATTCGTTGGTGATATAGAACGGAAACTTGCAACCCCTCTCACTTCAAGGCGATTACCAGCTCTAGCGTAATCGTCTTGAAGGAGGAGGGGTCGTAATCTTGGCGCTGGTTTTATATCAGCAATAAATTGTTGTTTTGATCGCCGCGAGATGACCCGAAAAGAGACTGTGGTTGCTATCGCTCCCGCTTGAACATGCTGCTAGCAGCCACCGGAGAGCTCAGGCCACGTGCCCCTCCCACGTTCCCTTTCATAAAAATTAACACTGTACTTCCAGCATAAATATTTAACTTTTATGAAATGAAACAAAACATATCCACACCTGCGCACTACCATAATCACAAAATATTAGCGCAGTTTTCGCACCCATATTCTGCAGATATACCCAAAGAGATGCGTTTTCTTTCGTTGATTAGGACAGTGCGATTGGCAAGCTACATATTACGCTCATGGGAACAGATAAAGCAGTTTACGTCACAGAAACGGCTGTTTATAAGGCTGGAAGTGCTTCGGTACTGGCCACCGTTCTGTGGCAGATACTAAAGGTGCGGCAGTTAGGAACCACACCGTGGAACAAAGGTTAACGCAGGCCGAGATCTACGCTCCGCGAGAAATCCCTATGGCTGACGACCAGGGCAAACACGCCATCGCCAAGGATGACCCAAAAGCTGCCACCGACGATTCATCAAGCAGCGACTCAGATGACGGCCAACAACCGGGGCTTCCAAGGTGGCGGCCACGGCTGCAGCTTCACCATCTGGAAGCACCAACGCCTTGCGCGAGCCCTGAATTGACAGCTGGAGGTGCCTCTGCTTCGGCGAAGTCGGCCCCAAGTGCTTCGAGCAAGCTCTCTGCCTCGTCATCGCCGGTGAAGCGTGCGGCAGGTGCCGTTGCCGGAGCAGTGTCCACCGCTCTCAGAAAAGCTGTGACGAGTCAGTGCTGCGTCAATACAGGTCAGGTAACTTCGCCCGAGGACGTTTCGCCAGGGTCGGCTCCTTCGCCAGAAGAGCTGCTGCAGAAGTCGCCTGATAAGTCTTGCCTTCGCGTCAGAACCCCGTCACCGGAGCCCGTCTCACCCAAGCACAAGGTAACCTTCGCGGGAGTCTCCGAAGCGTCGGTCGATGACGATGATGACGGCAGTTCGACGTCCGAACGTGAGCCTTACCAGCAGCGTCAGCCACGTGACGGTGCACCAAGCTCCAGCCAGCCGGCTCAAGAAATGCCCTGGGCTACCGTGGTGCCCCAGGTCGTCATTCAGACACCATCGCCTGCGCAGTCTGAAGAAGGCTCTGAAAGTTCTCTGAAACCTGAAGCGGAGAAAAAGCGTCCGTTTCTCGAAACCGATCTTTAAAAGAGCGCACGCCACAATGGAAGTTCGACACCGTAGTAATCTTTTTCTGCAACTACAAGGCCTTTCTGAAACGCCGCAACCAAGCTTGAGGACAAGTTGGCAAGTTGCGTTTACATGGCGTCTATTACTGCGCGTGCAATTAGATTCGCGCAATTTTGTTCGGGAGGGACACAAATTTAGCCCTATCACGCTTTAATTCTGTTTACCTTCCTTTATGCGCGTGCTGTTGTTAGTATCCATCCTATTTTTACCTTCGTAGACTTCTGGTTTCTTTGATTTGGCTCTCCAGCATTGCTTATGTATTTTTAAGTGTTCACAGCATTGTTTTAAGACTGAGAGCGTATTCCGCACCAAGATTGTATTTTGCTCCGAGTTCCTTCCGTATTTCTTTTCCGCGCTAATAAACCACAACACCGTCTTCGACTTGCTTGCTATGTTTCTTTCCTGTTTGTCTTCCAATTCTTTTACACTATAGACCGATCACTTGAGATCTCTTCACGCGTCCTCAGGCGCTGTGCTATGTTCTTCAGTAATGCGAAATTTCTGGCAAACTTGAGAACCAAAGGTGCTGTTTCATTAATGCTTCCGCCTGTTTGCCGCTCATGGTGCAGCTACTCAATGCACCCCCAAAGCTTGTGGTTACTGCGCCTTATGTTACCTCCTGCTGCGCGTTTCGCGCCTGCTTATTACTGAACGTAACCGAGGGCACTGCTTATGAAACATTTCTTTTAATGCACTTTGAACCGGGGTACTCAAGATAATCTCCCAAAGTTCAAAGCCCATGGTCCCTTTAACGAGCTTTGAACGTGGAAGCACTACGCTATACAGTGAGACAGCGAACAGCCTGGCATGGCCAGCGGTGCCGCGAAGTGTCCGGACGTAAGAAAGCACTATCTATGCGACAATGTGAGAAGACATTCTCCAATTACGTCTTTATTGTCTCAGGTGCCATCACAACACGCTGACTTAAAAACTGAAGGGGTTACACGCGGCTGTCATTTTTCCGGGTGATGTGCGGTAATTTCAAGTTTGGACCAGGCCATACGTGTCAATATTTCGTCTTGGCTTTGAAGAGGCATTCACTCAATTTCATAATTGGGAAAATCTGTTTTCAAGTCACTTTCAACTGACATTTAAGTGTGGCTATGTCACTTAGTGACTGGTTTTGTTTTTGCTACAATTTGATATCCACGCTAGCCAAAAGGTATATACTTGGGGTTGAATGATGAGTGGAAATTTAAAACTTGTGATAGCCAATTGAAAGTCTTCCCCGCAGGGCTAACAGCTACCGCATGCAAGCAATCAAGAATTTTGTTATTTTCCCCAACCTAGCAAAACTGTGTTCAAAGCTTGTGGTCGCCAAGTGCAGTTCAATAACTTGCCATTCGCAGGTGCACGTGAACTGTAGCCACCACTTGTGCAGTACGTATACAGAATCAACGATAAATGTACCCGCCGCAATAGTAAAAAGGGCATAGCTGCCAGTTGTGCTTGCTACTTATAGGAAACCCAAGCTTGACAGATCCATTGATGGGTGTATCGATGGATGGAGTGTGCCCTTTCTAACGGGTTGGTGACAAGTGCGTTATCAGATTTAATGAATAAAAAAATTCAACAGATCTCAAGCACCATGGGAATCGACATTATGCGAATCTTGTGTAGGGAAGGTGACCGTATTGTAATTTCTTTATTTAGTGGCACCTCATTAAATGACGCTAAAGCTATGTATAAATGTTGCACGTATAGACACATGTTGAATAGTTGCAGATGATTATAATCCAGGTGTTTGCACTTTCTCCACGATGCTAACCCGAACATCAGTCCTAGGACCACCAGAAGCGACAAGCTGATATGAAGCGCAAGTGGTGGAGAGGGGGCAAGCACTAGACAGTGCTTGCGCTTCATATATCAACTCCAGCACATGCCACATTTACTACAATTGACGCTAGCCCGACGTGATGGCTGTTTTATAGAAGTACATATGTTACGTTTATGAACTCAGATAGCCAGCACTGTCATGCAATTGATGTTTCACGAACATTAGGGCCTGGTATGGCTCTGTAGTAGAATACTTCATTGCCACGACGAATGCTTGGATTCGATTTCTGCTGGGACCCTGACATTTATTCTTTGCATTCAGCGGTTAACACTGCTAACTTCAAGTTGTTCTTTAAGCTCACGCGTTAAAATTTCCATGTGTGTTCTCGTTATTTCTTGAATATATACTAAGTATCAATCACCTGTGGCACATATCCGCATACCAGTGGCACATGCCCACCCGTGTTTATATGCGGCACTGCCTGGCGAAAAGTATTTGACGACGTACGCGATAGCAGGGTGACATTATTCATTCATTGACGAGCGCGTCTTATTGGATTTTGCTGAAACCATCTTACCCTCCCATAATTTTGGTTAATGCCAGCACCCAGACGTGACTAGATAGATAGATAGATAGATAGATAGACAGATAGATAGATAGATAGATAGATAGATAGATAGATAGATAGATAGATAGATAGATAGATAGATAGATAGATAGATAGATAGATAGATAGATAGATAGATAGATAGATAGATAGATAGATAGATAGATAGATAGATAGATAGATAGATAGATAGATAGATAGATAGATAGATAGATAGATAGATAGATAGATTGCATGGCTGACCTATACGTTGCTGCGATTAGACGCTGCCGGTGAAGGCTGTTTGTAGCCGGATTCGGCAGTGCTGGTGGAATACACACATGCGCTCATGTGCTCCTAACTTTACTCGCAGCACAGCTGGTGACCAATTATTACCACCGATACAATGCGAGAGTTTTGCGCGCGCATTGAAGTGGGGGTTCAGTGTAATGGCGAATTGATTGATTGATATGTGGGGTTTAACGTCCCAAAACCACCATATGATTATGAGAGATGCCATAGTGGAGGGCTCCGGTAATTTCAACCACCTGGGGTTCTTTAACGCGCACCCAAATCTGAGCACACGGGCCTACAACATTTCCGCCTCCATCGGAAATGCAGCCACTGCAGCCGGGATTTGAACCCGCGACCTGCGGGTCAGCAGCCGAGTGCCTTAGCCACTAGACTACCACGGTGGGGCAGTGTAATGGCGAAAGCCGTGTGGTTTACATTCCAAGTTACAATAACAGCAGTGGCGCTGGTAAGTGTTGTTTTACAAGTCTGTCACGTGTTCTTCATTTGGAGCACAAAATAATTTTGTGCGTTCTCATGCAGGCGCGTGCTGAAAATCAAGGACTTACCATTTCGCTCTTTCACTAGCCGTCATCAAGTCTATCGGACGTTAACAGACCTCATTTTTGTCCCTCCTTATAGTGGTAGGGCAAGGTAAACTAGATTTGCGTACGTAGGTGTAATCTCTTTGTTGTCTGATATCATAGGGCAACTATATGCTCAATAAAAGCGTTAGTCTCATAATAAGGCCTCAGATCATGACCTTTATTGGTCATCCCTGTAGCTTTCTTTTTAATCCATCCCTCAAAAAACCCGTTTGTGCAATGCAATCAATGTAAAGTGTCACAACTGCGTTGGTTCGAATGCTGCCCCTACTAGAAAAAAACTGTCACACCAAAGAATACGGTGACCAAGTACTTGTCTCGCCGAGATGCTGTAAAGATTGAACACAATGTGGGCGACGCTGTCATCGATGATGTCATTCGACAACGCGCTTGACACAACCAACTGCTCTACTTTTGCTAGTCGGTACGAGCATGCTTTGTCAATATCGTCTCAGCTCCGGGCGCGCGCATATTGCGTCAAAATACCGAGAAGAGACGCACCATTTCTTCGTCACAACACCCGCAAAACACTTTAGGAAATACAGAGCAAATACTTTAGGCCCCCCCCCCCCTCACACACAAATTTCTAGGTGCTTGATACACTACGCGGGAAACTTGACGAGAATTGGCTGAAGATCAGAAGCGTTAAGCAGAACTACATCACGTCTAAAGTGGTAGTATCACTTGCTATTCAGTATTCAATTGCGTCACTATTGAATTTATTGCTTTTTCATTCCACCGAAACAGCACATGGCAAGAAAACACGAAAGCTACAAACTTCTTTTTTTCTTGTTTACTGAATATTTATGTGAGCATGCACATTCTAGGTAGTGGTTATTTTATATGAGTATTCACCCGAACGTCCCTGGATCGAATCCCGGCCGCTGCAGCCAAATTTTGATAGAGGTGACATGAGTGAGGGCCGTCTAATTTGCTTTTGTTGCGGGCTAGAGAACACCAGGCAACCGAAATTACTGGAGCTCTCCACTATGGTGCACCTGATGATCATATGATGGTTTCGAGGCGATAAAGCCCGACGATAATTATATGTCCTTTACGGCGTCTCTCATTTTCATATCATCGTTTTTCAACGTAAAACAAAAGTATTATATTGCTGCAAAACATTTACTGGTGACCTAATTTAAACGTTATTCTCAGTCGCGCTGTGTGTCCCCAATTCAATGTAACATTAGTTGATGCTAAATAAATACAATGACATTGACTATATGCATTCATGTAAAAGTAGTAACCCCTTTGAGGGTATTAGCTTGTCAATAGAGTTAATAATCGAAAACGCAACAATTAGACCGGCACGTTTTTAACGCATTGACAGATTAACGGCAGTGACAATCTTACAACAAACTGTCACCGCCTAAACGTCAGATAATATAATTAGCACAATTTACCACTCCCAATGTCGTTGTAGTTAAGACAAGACATATTATCAGCATCCGCAGCAATATGCGTGATATCACATTACGCGGCGGTAGACTACACTGTTTGAGCGTCATATCCTAAAGTTCGCGTGACCCAACTACCAAGCCACTTCGACACCAATGACAAGGGTATTCATTCAATTGATAGTAAGGTTTAACGTTCAAAAGCACCATATGATTATGAGAGATGCCGTAGTGGAGAGCTCAGGAAATTCCGACCACCTGGGGTTCTTTAACATGCACCCAAATCTGAGCACACGGGCCCACAGCATTTCCGCCTCCACCCGAAATGCAGCCACCACAGCCAGGATACGATCCCGCGACCTGCGGATCAGCAGCCGAGTACCTTAGCCACATGACCACCGCGGTGGGGCACAAGCGTATTCTTTTGAAATAAACCACAATATGTGCAGAATATTTTTATAAATAATATGTAATCGCAATATAGATTAAATGGTTACTTGTAAGTGACAAAGTGCCGACAACATGAGAGGCATGCGCATAAACATGCAAAAAATCGACTATTCGCTATCAGTCGGAGCTGGAAGGCACGGGCACTACTGTGAAAAGCGACGCCATTGGATATACCGCGGCACAAATAGAAAATTACGCTCTCCGAAGTCGACATGGCTGATGACGAGAAAGAACGCGACGCTTGTGACCCTGGCACTGCCGAGACTTCAACCAGTGATTCCGGCGACGAAGACAAACCGGGACTTCCACGGTGTCAGAGACGAAGGCGGCGGGAGAGGCGGTTACGAAAGCAGCAAGCGTCTACACTTAGTCCAACCGCAGAGCCATCAGCGGCCGAAACTTCCACTCTTGAAAGTTTCGACCCACGTTCCTCGAACCCGCGTTCTGGCTACGTGTCGCCGGTGAATCGTGTGGCAGGGTCCATTGCTGCAGCAGTCTGCACCGCCCTCCGAAAAGCCGTAACCAGTCATTGCTGCTTCGACCCAGCCGAGGAAGCGTCGTCGAATGAAGCTTCGCCTTCGTTGCGCCACAGGCTCTCGCCTGAAGAGCTGCTTCAGAAGACGCCTGAGAAGCCCTGTCTGCGCCAAGGGGCACCGGAAGCTATTTCGCCTTGTCAGAAGGTAAGGTTCACGGGAGTCCCCGAAACATCGACCGAAGAAAGTGAGAGCAGCGAAGGCGAGCCTGATGACCAACGCCGCCCGCGGAGGCCGCCACAAACCTTGGAATCGCAAGGTCAGGAAATTCCCAGGTCTGTATATGAGCGCCGTTTCGTTTATAGAGTGGAGAATTAACTACCGCCTGCTTTCTCTGGAGAAAGTGCCACGGCTCCTCCGAAGACTGAGAAGGAAATTGACAAAAGCTACTCATTGAAGAGCGGACGCTGCCGTTAGTATCAGTCAATCGTAAACGACACGTTCCAAGCACGTCTCTGTTGACCTGCTTATAGCAGTGCTGGGATACAAAGAACACGAATATCAACCAGGTTTGACCTAACAGAAAAAAAGACAGGTGGAAAAAAAGCACGGGTGGTTAAAATATCTCCAGGACGACGACAAAGAATCGCTTTCTAGACACAGGTGGGACTGCGAAACAATCTTGAAGTATAAAGCCAGACAAAAAAATTTCGAAGTTGAGTGCAATCAACAGGACACGGATTGTGAAGACTGTGTGCTAATGAACCTGAGAGCACAACAAGGACGCGCTTTCACGAACGTAGCACGAAGCACCTCTTCCATTGAAAAAAGCATGAAGACGAACTTATGGAAAATTTTGCCTGGGATACCACAAAACTCTATTTTCATTCCACAGCTTACAAGCACGTCATGGGTGTGAAGCCTACGCTGTTATTTAGACTTGTGGGAATGTGCCAATCTGCCGTGATTTTTTTTACTAGTAAGCAAAGGATCACGCCATTTTAGTTAGTATTGACGTGCAGGTTCAGCTAGAAAGACTTTGCTTTTACGTAGCTTTTATATTCTAAGCAGGTGGTCTTGTAAGACATGCATCATGTTTTAATTTCACCCGACGCCAGTTTTCTTTTTATCTGTGCATACTTTGTTGAGCCCGAGTGTTTATTGCGCAGACGTTTAGCCTTTAGCAATGGCTTGTTCAATGGCTAACAGCTATAGGAAAATACTGTCTCATCTTGCATGCGTCTGCCTCTGTGCTCATACTGTATTTTATTGCCCTTGAATAAACTGTAGCATCATCGCCCAGCTGTCTTTAATTGTTCATTGGCTTTTTCTTTCGCCCCGCCGCGGTGGGTCAGTGCCTATGGTGCTCTGCTGCTGACCCGAAAGTTCTGGGTTCGATCCCTGCCACGGCGGTCACATTTCCGGTCGAGGCCAAATGGTATAGGCCTGTTTGCTGCGCGATGTCTGAGCGGGTTAAAGGTCATTAAATGGTCGAAATTGCCGGCGCTCTCCACTGCGGCATCTCTGATAACTATATCATGGTTTTCAGACTTCAAGTCCCCGATAATATTGTGGCTGTTTCTTCGTGAGAATATGACAATCTTTGTTTCTTTTTTGGAATTCTGATCCGCCTAGTGTAACTAGTTTCCTACTAACTTAAGTAGACATATTACTTAATGAAATTGTTGATTTCTCTTTGGTCGTCTTTTTTTCACACGTCCTTTTTCATACCACGCGAATCGTTCGAACGTGTAATTAATAAACCAGTCGGATGACCGAAAGCAGAAGGTTAGCCGAAGGCTTTATTTTACGCGCTTTTACATCGAAAGAGCGACTCTAGTAGACGTGTTCTTTTCATGACGTTCTCAAATTTTTACTATTTCGTGAAGTACGATTGCAGCAAATATAAGATGTTTAAACATTTATTAACTGAGTGCGAAAACCATTCGCGTGCCACCGTCTTTATCTGACTAAACGAAATGCCGTAGTGCAGTGCTTGGCTAAACTTGACCACAATGGTGCGCCATTTCGTAGTGAAGTAGGGCCATTAGGCCAACAGTTATGATAAGCAAATATTGTATCGCAAGTGAGTGGTAGCTTTGGGCGGTTTTCTTTTTTTTTGTCCGCCCAGCGGTACATCTTGCCCATGTTCTACTTCTTTCTCGATGTGTAGCGACACCGCCAAGAAGTTTCAAGTGCTTGTTGAAGAACCCCCCGTGGTCAAACATTTAGGAGCATTTCGCTACAGAAGACCTCACAGTCATATCCTATAAAACAGTGCCGGAGACCTTATTCAATATATAAATAAATTAAATCATGTCTGAATTCACATTCACTTACTTGTTATAAACCACGTCCACGCATCCTTGTTTCACTTCCGCGCTGATGCTCGATGATGCCGCAATTTTTTTTCTGCAACACCCGTAGATAGGAAAGGGCCTTCGTATCTAATCTGTGTTTTCTTTACTTCAGAGTGGCTTGGTAGACCATTTACCGAGATTGTGCGGGTAATATGCCACATGTTCGCACATTCTCCTGCAGGGCTGTCTGCACTAGTACACAAAGACCATGACAAAAAAAGTATATTGTGTACACTTTTTCTAAGGTACACTGGTTGTGCAGACAGCCCTGCAGCATAATGTGCCAGCAATACCGCAAGCAGCGGTACGTCTTCTATAGTACCCAAAGGGCACGCCAAGCGAGCTCACGTCGTGAAGTGAACTCGACACTCGTAGCCTTGGCATCAAAGCAACAAGACTTTGGACCACTCACAAACCTCTCACATACATCTCGAACCTCTCCGCTTTCTTTGAGGAATCTCTTCCGAAAAGGCGACCACGTGCTCTGCGGTGATGTGGCAACAAAAGAATGTAGGGTGCGTTCTGAGGGCCAAATTTAAAATTTTTCCTTTCCTAAAACAAAAACAAATATTTGATTAGACTTTGTTCAATAGTTAACCATTACGTGGTGCCCCGCTGCGCTGGTCTAGTGGCTAAGATACTCGGTTGCTGACCCGCAGGTCACGGGATCAAATCCCGGCTGCAGCGGCTGCACTTTCTATTGAGACGTAAATGCTGTAGGCCCGTGTGCTCAGATTTGGGTGCACGTTAAAGGACCCCAAGTGGTCGAAATTCGCGGAGCTCTCCACTACGACATCTTTCATAATCATATGATGGTTTTCAGACGTTAAACCCCCCCATATCAATCAATTGCACCACAAGAAAACATACCACGGCTAGATTATCTGTGTTGCCAACGGTCACGCAATTTTTGATAAATCAAAATGGTGCTTTCAGTTGCGCATAGACTCTTGTCAATTGAAGAACGAGGTTGACGCCTTCTTTCGCATACAAATTTGTCTTCGTTAAAAATATTTTAAAAAATGCTCCTGACATACGTTTGTAGAGTTCCAGGGTGTTGCATCGAAAACAATTTAAAACGGAACAATAGACCCGATGGTTGGATGGATGAATGGATGTGGCTATACCCTTTAGATCGGGTGGCGGCTAACGTCACCTAGCTGTAACACTTAGTGAACTAACCATTAGATTTTTCTTTTTTTTTCCTTTAAATAGTGAGGTTGAGGATTCATAATTTGCTGTGAAGGGTTTAATTTTCATTCGTGCCTTGACTTTAGCCACCAATCAGAAAACCTCCTTCTATTTAAGTCTCCCCGCTTAAAGTCTATTTTGCCCTCACTGTTCCTAAACCCCAGTGTTTTGAAAAACTCTGCGCCATCATCCTAAACTATAGGGTGAAGCCCTTCACAGAACATTATCAAGTGTTCGGCAGTTTCTTCTTTCTCTCCACTTGCACTGCATACTGTGTATAGCCTTTCGTATTTGGCCCGATATGTCTTGGTTTGCAATACTCCCGTCCTGGCCTCAAACAGTAGAGAACTACCCCGAGTATTATCATAGATCATTTCCTTGGCAATTTCCTGCTTAAAAGCTCGATAGATCTCTAGTGCAGACTTCTTAATCATGCCAATTCTCCACATGTCAGTCTCCGTTTCCTTCACTTTATTCTTAACCGATAGTTCTTTTTGGCTTGGCCACCTGCTGTTTTCTAAGTATTTACCAGTCAATTTCCTGGTTCGCTTCCTCCATTTTGTATCGACATTCTTCACGTGCAAATAGCCGAAAACCTTCCTAGCCCAACGCTCCTCCCCCATTTCTCTCAATCGCTTCTCAAATTTTATCTTGCTGCTAGCTTCCCTGCCCTCAAATGATGTTCATTCCATATCACCTTGTACTCCCTAATTTGGTGTATTCCCGTGAGCTCCTAAAGCAAGCCTACCTATTCCACGTTGCTTAATTTCTAATCTTGCTTGAACTTCTGATCTCATGCACAAGACCGCATTGCCGAACGTCAGCCCAGGAACCATGACCCCTTTCCATATTTTTCTCACAACATCATACCTATTGTAATTCCAGAGTGCCCTACTTTTCATCACTGCTGCATTCCTGCTACCTTTAGTCGTCGCGTATATTTCGTATTCCCTTAGGTACTCGGTCCCATTTCTTATCTATACGCCCACATATTTGTATTTATCTGTTATCTCTAGCGTGACCTCCTGTATTCTAAGCTCACTACCTTCGTTATCATTGAAAATCATGACTGCTGATTTTTTCTTACTGAATCTAAAATCTAACCTATCTCCCTCATTACCGCAGATGTCCATCAGTTTCTGCAAATCTTCCTTGTTGTTGGCCATTAGCACTATATCATCTGCGTACATTAATGCTGGTAGTGCCTGATCAATAAGTGTTCCTTGTTTGACTGAAGGGAGGTTGAAGCCCAGTCCACTTCCCTCTAATTTGGCCTCTAATTCTTGTAGGTACATCGTGAATAATAAGGGTGACACGGGACACCCCTGCCTAAGCCCCCGTTTTAACTCTGCAGGCTTGGATACCTCTTTTTCCCACATTATGACTACCTTGTTACCTTTATAGATATCCTTTAAAAGATTAGTAACTACATGTTCCACGCCTAGTGTGTCCAGTATTCCCCACAATTCCTCTTGAACCACGCTTTCGTACGCTCCCTTAATATCCAAAAATGCTAGCCTCAGGGGCCTGTGTTCCTTTTCTGCAATTTCGATGCACTGCGTCAGTGAGAACAGATTTTCTTCCAACCTCCTGTGTTTCCGAAACCCATTGTGCAGTTTCCCAGCACCTCCTCATCCTCTATCCATGACTGCTGTCTTTCCATTATAATCTGCATCACCAGCCTGTAGACCACTGGTGTCACTGTTATAGGACGGTAGTTGTTTATGTCAGCTTGTCCCCCTTTCCTTTATAGATCATGCTCATCCTGCTAAGTTTCTATCCATCGGAAACTTTACCATCGACTATTAGTTTGCTCACTGCCTCTCTCAAAGACTGCTTAGACTTCGGACCTAATGTCTTTATCAGCATAAATGGAATGCAATCTGGGCCTGTTGATGTACTACTAGGAACCCTTTTCTCGGCCCTTTCCCACTCTCGTTGTGAAAATGGAGCCATTGCACCACTTGATTCATCCTTGTCTATTGTGGTGCATAAAGCACTTCTTTGTTGAAATTTTCCATCTCCCTTTTTCTTATATATTCAATAGCTTCATCCCCTTCTACCCTAGCACCTTGGGCTGTAGTTATAAACCTCTGCTCTAGGCTCATCTCATTTCTTAGGAAGTTTAGATGGTTCCAAAATTTCGCAGCTGCCTTTCTATCTTTTTTATGTACTTCTGCCAGCCACTGAGCTCCCTTTCTTCTATTCTTTTCATTGATCAGAAGGGATGCATCCCTTCTACAGCTTAGAAAGGTTTCCCATTTTCTTTCAACATCATCTGTCGGTTCACCCCGCTGCTTAGCATGTCTGTGTTCCCTAGAGGCTTCCTGACGTTTTGCTATGGCTCTCTAAACTTCCTCATTCCACCAACTTTTGGGTTTGTGTCTTCTTTTCCGGGGTGAGTGTTCACGCGTCCTAGCAAGCTCTAGAGCAAACAGTCTAATTAGATTCATGTATGTCCACACTGTTTTATTATCCTCCGTGATTACTTTCTTAATTTGTTTAGTGGCTATTTCAATTTGCCTTTCTGGATAAAAATTTCCTGTAGTTGCTCATCTTGTCTCCTTCCCACTTTCACTGCTCTTCCAAAACATAGCTTGATACGTTTGTGATCACTACCCAGACTTCTGGAGCCACCTTCATCAATGTGCATTCCCCTGAGCTTATCATACATCCTATGGGACATCAGTGCATAATCTATCGTCGACTGCAGCCTTCCTACCTCCCATGTTACTTGCGCTTCACACTTCTCGGTACTGTTGCAAATTATCAAATCAAGCCTTTCACACATATCCATGATCATTTTGCCTGTCGGGTCGGTATACTCATCTATATCTTCTATGTGCGCACTCATATCTTCTAGTATAATTATCTCGCACTGTCTTCCCAACTCCTGAATATTCTTTGATATGCACTCTACCGTTGCCTTGTTTTCCTCTCGGGCCTTTGCTCCCGTCCCCAAGTACACGAAACGAAAGAGTGTCATTCGACCTGCCACTTTCTCTATTAGCCATAAATGTTCCTTGCACTCCTGCTTGACCCTTTGCCAGTCTCTACTTTTATGAATGAATGCCCCAATACCACCCCCCTTTCTGCTGCCTTCTGTTCTATTACAATATTCTCACGCGTAGTCCGGATTTTCGATATTCAGCGCCACCTATTGAACGAAATTGAAAACATATTTTTTCCGCCATGTCTTGTTCACCCACGGGACGCTCATTGGCGTACCGTCTAAACGTGGTACACGTCCTGCAGGAACGCAAGCGGTGTCCATATGCGCTGCAGCGAACGCTCATAGGCGTCGC